>JACATO010000314.1:600000-1001472 GCA_018389105.1 Nautilus pompilius | reverse complement strand
AAAGTTCTCAAGATTTACCCACTTTTGGATTCAGAGACAGCCAGACGGGTTTTTAAAAGGACTTCGAGCTAATAGGGGGGATGACGACGATAAGTTCTATCATTTTTTTTTTTTTTTTAAATACTAAGAGTTATAATTCGTAGCCGACTAAAGTTTTAAGTAAAGTATATAAAAAGGAAACTAACAAACTAAATGGAACTGGATAAACTGTCGACAGTGGTAGTTAATGATGATAGTGTAAAATTATAATGTCAAGCATCGTAAGCCTTGTATTAGCCGCGCCAGGTCCTTAGGTGTAATGTCTAAACCAAGCTAAGTAATCATTTTGCTATTATTTTGGAAAATAAATCCCAATGTTCTTTTTAAGTGCCTACACTCAGCAAACTGGGACCTAACTGCTGAATATATTCTACAAAATCTCACTGTTTCAGTACGTGCAATAATACTCTCGGTTTCCAAGTAATCACTTAATTAATTCATAGCGACAAGATATTTTTTTTTTTTTTAAGGCGCTAACCGAGAAGAATTGCAAGGTTAACTTAGTATAAAATGTCAGGATGCAAAAAAACGGACGCGTCGCGCCACAGACCGCAAATGTGTCTTGTCCTCCAGAATGATGTTCTAGCGATAACATAGTCAAAGGGAAATAAATCCGATTAGTAACTTCCGTGAGATTCTCCCGGGAAACGCTCGCCGATTACCGTTAAAGCTTGCGAGTTGCTGCGCAGTAGTCAGTTGGTTGTTTAATTTCGTTGTTTAGGAAAGATAAAAAGTCACTAATGCGTGGCGAATCTCGTAGAGCGTAGCATTAAAATGAGAGAAAAGGAAATCAAGACAGGTCGTTTACCGGCCTCTTTAAAATGGCCAGTTTGTTTCTCTCTCTCTCTCTCTCTCTCGTCCTCATACAGCCGCTAGTTGGCGTTTTGCAATTCTGATTGTTTTTCGGGAAAACCTCTGTGGAATAATAATAATATTTTAAAATTTTAAAATCTTTAGCTAAAATAATAATAATAATAATAATAATAATAATAATAATAATATAATAATAACACCACCACTACTACTACTATTACTAACTACTACTACTACTACTACAACTACTACTACTACTACTACTAACTAATAATAATAATAATAAATAATAATAATAATAATAATAATAATAATAATAATTTGTAGCAAACAACAACAACGACAACAATAACAGAAACGAATAGGTCAAGAAAAATATTTAAAAAATAATCGAAGAGCAGACAATTCAAGAATTGGAAAGCAGAACAAATCGATTTAAAAACAACAACAACAACAACAACTAAAAACTACATTACATGCAAAGAAGCAATTTACTCTGAGCAGTGACTGCAGAATTGAGGAAAACGTATTACGTATCTCGCAAAAATAATAAAAAAAAGATGAAGTCATAACGAACACGGTGGATTAATTTAATAAATTGTTTGCATTAAATAATCTACACGTACACAGTCAGAATTTTCAATAACTAAATGTATTTAATTAGATACGAGACACTGTTGAAGCCATTGTCCATATTTATCATTTTACTAGGTAAGTTAACTACGAAATAATGAGATGACCGAATTCACTTTGCTACATGTGTCGGAATAATTAGGCAGTGATACAGGAAATCCGTATTCAGTAATATAATTTAAGAAGAAGAAGAAGAAAAAGGGGAGTGCTGGCTGGTTCTGACAATGCACTTTCTCACAAATTAAATAAAAGTCAAAGTATCTCAGCCACCCGAAGATTTACGGTTTAGAGTCGCTAGAGAGGATATATTTAACAGCGCTGTGATGGATAAACCGGATGTTTGTAGGGAAAATAGAGCAGAAATACTTAAAGGTTCCAGTTTCACTCGCAGCCAGCATTCGCAATCATCCGCTCCTTCGACGCATGGGCGAGAAAATGAAATAAACGTTTTCCATACAACGATACGTACAATGCTCCCTGCTAGCGCTGGTACGTGCGGACCCACCACCCCATCTGATCTGCTGTTGGTAGACGGAGACATTTCAAACGCCGAATAGATCATCAAGAGTAAAAATATAAAGTCGAAGAAGGGCGGCGACAGGGGACCGACCAGCTCTATCTGGAAGATTTCTAAAACAACACCCTGATGGTTTCTTTCGATGCAGCCCGTTATTCCCCCTAAAAAAAACAACAACTAGTTTTAAAAATACTTCCCTGTACGTGTTTTTATTTGTCCACTCTGAAATTCGAATTCCTCCTTCCTTCAACAATATTTTTCAAACTGACAAATCTTCGCAAACGACTCGTTTTAAAAGGATTGTATCATTTATTGCAAAGACAACAACGCGGGTCTACTTTCAGTTTATGCCCAAAGATAGATACAACATCTAAGTATCGGTGGTCTTAATTTTAAAAATGAGCAGAAGCAGCTGACTGCTATCTTCCGCCCGTCAGTAGACTCATCGTGACGCACATCAAGATATATAGATCGACAATACAGATTCTCTCACATTTTATAAACTAGCTTAAATAAACGAAATTAAAAAAAAAATATATACATTGTCATTTAATTTTTTTCCCTTATAACAAATATCCTCAGATTTTAACACTCTGATGAAAATTAACTTCTCTATGCGTATTCCTTAAAGTTTTTCAGCGCCACCTATGATTTAATGTGAAACTTTCCTGGAGCTCTGCGTCCATCCATTTAATTTATGCACAACTATAGGAATGCTAAAGTCTCCTGAGTGTGCGATTACATAGGAAAGCTATAAGCATCGAATACATAATCGGTAATGCCATACATTCTATCTGGAATTGTTTGATGGTAATTTAAAAAGAAAAAAACAAACATCAACAATAATTCGTAACAGTAACTATGACAACCATTTCTTTCTATAATACTGATTTCAGCCTTGAAAAGACGTCACGTGATTTCCAATGTCAAGGACGTGCATGTGCACTGAAGTGTTTCTAATGTCCCGATTTTCTTTAATACTTAAAATTAAAAACGAAACCCTTGGCTTAATTTCCAACGTTTCTGGAATTCAGAGCGTCTTTAAAATAAATAAGTGAAAGGTCTGGATAGAAGAAAATGGACGGGTAAGCTTTATTCTGGCGGCTTCAGGGGACAGGGAGCTTTACCACTTGCCGGAAAGCATCTCGAAATTCCGGTGATATAGTATTTCAGCTTTATCGGGTGACCGTCCAACCGGGTGATTTGAAACAGAGAGCGGAGAGAACGAACTCACCAGCAAGCAGACGTACAATCCACAAGAAAAAATAGAAATAATAGAGAACAAAAAAAAAAAAAGAAACGAACTAAAAAATGTTCAATATTATTTCCTCTCTCTCTCTCTCTCCTCTCCACACTCTCCTCTCTCCACGTCTCATCTCTCTCTCTCTCTAAAAATCTCTCTCTCAAACACACCACACATTAGGTTTATTTTAAATATAGTATTACCTGTGCGTGCACAGGGCACGAGCCGCTTCATGTATGATCCAGGGGGAGAGAACTTTGGGTGTTAATTAGTTTAAGGGAAGTCATTTTGTCGTGGAGGACTCGAGAACCGACAGACAGACAGGACGGTGCTTGAACGCAGCCCAATGCACGCTATTGCAGTGTGGTTAACCTTTTGTTGTTGTTGTTTTTTAAACTGGACAGACAAAAGAACTTATCACTGACATCTTTAAACAGAAGGATAAAATACCGTATCCCAAATTAATATTAAAGCATATATCGAATAATTTTTTGTTGGCCAGAGAATAAAGACATAAAGACAGACCTCCGCAACCTTAAATTTTATGCTATTTTCATTTATTCTCCTCATTAATCTTGTTTTCTTCTTAAAAAAAATTACAAATGATCATTTATTAAATGTTTACGAAAGCAATGCTAATACTACTACTACTAATATATTTTAATTATTTAATAGCTAGAAAAATTAATTTATGTTCAGACGTTCAAAGATTCTGATAACTTAAAATATTTTGAAAGAAACACAGTTCATCTTTTTTAAAAAAATAATTAAAACAAGGTAATTTTCTGGAACTACCTGATTAGTAAAGGCATCAGGTGTAAAATGTTTGCTTTTGTTCTTTTAAAATTATGGTTAAATTTCCAAATCTGCATAATGAATATATTAATTATAATCTGCTACGTAGGAATAAAACACCGTAAGTTATGGAAAAACAGCTTTCGCTGACTTTGTATTCAGTTTTGTAGACTTTTCTTACATGTGATTTGGCAAATAATGTTTTAACTTTACTTAATATATATATACATGTTATACGTTACTTGGCCATAAAATTACAGACTCAAGATATTTAATGTTTAAGGCCAACCTCGAGTTGTTTTTAAAGTTGTCTGCCCTTGCTTTAAAAATTATTGCATCGCAATTTTAAAACAATGTGAGCAAGTATCTCTACAAAAAAGAAAACAATCGAAATGGAAGAGAATTGTTTTTTCAAGTTATTTTCATTTCTATGGTTCTACATAGTGTAAAAAACAAACAAACAAAACAACAACAACAGCAACAACAACAAGCCCCTTGATTTAGTGATTTTTCAGTTTTAAATTTCCCCGGTAAGAGTAATATTTAACAGGGGAGATAACTGTGATTTTATTGTTTAAGAAAATTAATCAGGCTACTCATACTATTCGTAATGTAAAAAGAACGTAATAATAAAATAAGTGAAATATAAAAAAAAATAAAAACCTAATTTTTAACAGTGAAAGACCAGCATATCATCACCAGGGAGATGAAGTAGCGAGGTTACAGATCGTACCAAAAATCACCTTCAGAAAGAATTTTTTTTAAAAAAAAGCTGAGAAATAAAAAAGGGTGATGTACAAATAAAACCTACACGAGTGCATCTGCATTTCATCTCTATTTTAAAAGTTATTGATATAACCTTTAAAATAATAATGATAATCTATAGAGTGCTAGCTTGTCGTTATAGAGTTATCATGTTTCGCTTTATATTCGAATACAATTCCTGATGATTAAACCCGTCAAAATTCTCCAACTGCAAATTAATAATTATTTTAAAATAATATTTAAAATGTTTTTTTTTTTTTAAATATAGAATGGCGGACAAAAGTTTAAAAACAACAGCAGAACGAACATAAATTGACACGTAAAATATGCAAAAATAGCCATCCCAGCTGAGGGTCACACACAGAGAAAATGTATTTCTTGCTCTTTCAAATGACATATTTACCACCGATAATGTTGATGCATATTTTGCACACGCTCGCTTTTTTAAAATTACGACGAAAATCCATGGAGACGATTTTAAGAACGAATCAAACACATTTGAAATTTCATCGCAAAAGTCCACTATTTTTTTTGGAGATCACATGAGAAAATCAGATCGAGGAATTATTAATATTTTGTCGTGTAGCCATAAACATCGATTACAACCAGGTAGCGCTTATGAATGAAGTCCACAAACCTATACAAATATCGGTCCATTTCCGCTGAATAATTTAACACCTCATCCAAATTTCTGGGCTTTTCCATCTCTATATCTTTGTATAATATCATCGTTTCATATATTCTCTATTGGATTGAAATCAGGGCATCGAGCTGGCCACTTTAAAAACCGGAATCTCCTGATCTGTTTGATGAATACTGCTTGGTGATGGCGGCCAAGTGTTTTTGGACCATTATCGTATTAGAGAATCCAGTTGAGAGGGAGGCTGTCCTCAGGATATGGCTGTAGCGGATTGGTCAGATATCGGTGGATCCTCCAAATCCCTTAGTCGGGTGTCGGACGGATTATCCGTGTCTGCCAGCTCCCAGGCCAGATAACGGGCCGTGTTAGTATGTGAGACTTTTAAAAAAGCGTCCATTAGTTTACAACACTTGGTTGTCCAAACAAAAAAAATATAAAGCTGATATTGGTGATCTTAAACTTTTGCTACCATGAAATTCCGTCACAATGTAAGAAAAGAAAGCGAGACTATATAAAATACTTATCACCGATCGCGCTGCTGTATTATGTCAGTCGGAAGAACAAGGAAACGGCTGGGGCTGGAACGTTTGCTTTTACATATTTCACGTGTCCGTTTATATTTGTTCTGCCATCGATCTTATATAAAAACAGTCGCAGCAGTTTTAACTATCCGCGGTCTGTCACCGCGACTATCCTTTGTTTTAATTCCACGTTTTTTAAACAAATTTTTGATTAGTTTAGTTTAGCGATTCTCCTCTCTTTTATTGGTGCGCCAGGACCGGAAGTTCGTCAACGATGGTCATAGGACTTCAGCGCCACTGTTAGCGAAACGTCTATTTAAAAGCAAAACCGATTGGTGGAAATATTTTAGCATTGATTTTTCATCATCTCTCAGCTTGAAAAACAGAAACTTTACTTGTTTAAACACACAAACATTGAATTGATGCTAATGATACATTTCCTAACATTCTGTAAGCTGTACACTTGTTCCATTAGAGCCTCTTTATAGACGATGATTTTAGGTTTTCCTTGCGGTGAAAAGCAAAACAGATTTTTGTTTTGGCCAACTCTCGAGCATCCACGGGAAAAGCAGAGACCATCCAAACTGAGGCCAAGAGCTTTCGCTGATCGGCCCTGCGCTATATTGATGGTCATAGAAAATCTGAGTTTTATAAGGAAATGGATTCTCTTGAATTCAAAGGGGCTTTTTAAAATTGCATAATGGTTTGTGTTTAACTGACTTGTTTAGGGATCTGAGAAAATAACTGACCAGTATGGAGCTAAGATGATGACAAACTACTAAATACGTTTTCATTCTTAGTTTTCAAAGTTATACAGCGAGTGATATCAAAACCTGCTGTTGAAAAATTGAAATCTGTTATCACTTCTGAGTTGAATGAGTACCGTGAAACTGTAGTAACTCTGAACCTTGAATGGTGGCCTTTGTTGGGCTCAAAGCGGCCTTCAAGGCCGACGTGCGGTAGCCTAAACCTTCCCCAGATTCTGAATCACCTACACATAAAATAATAATAATAAATTGGCTAATAAAATAAGGAGGTTGTCACCGATATCGTCAGGCTACCACCCCCCCTTTTTTTTTTTTTTTGCACACACGGCAGATCTGAAGCGGCTGGTCCGGAGATGCAGAGAGCCACCATTAAATGCACCTAGTGTTAGATACCTGAGGAAAAGTCTGATCGAAGTTCTCAACCAAGTAAATGACGGAGTTCAAGCTTGATGACATCAACCAACTTCTTCAGCAGCCTAGCGACATGACTGCAAGTAGATGTAATGGAATGGTTAATGGAAATAGTATAAAATCGTGTTGATGAGAATTCCCATCCTCGGGAGAGGAGAGGGGCCGGGCTCGCTCGCCGTGTTTCGGGTGAGCTGTGATAAGTTTTTACTTTCCTTCCTTATCAAAGCTAAACCGAGGTTTGCATGTTAAATGTATTATCCCGTCCATTCCCATCAGAACCTTTATCGCATATCCAGACTAGGTTATGGTCTTGTTTAGTTTCAATTTAAGTGGGAGGAGGATCGTTTTATTTCATTTTGAAAACATTCGCGCGAACGTTTGGTTATTTCACAGTCACCGGAGGGTTTGGGGGGGGGGCTGGTTCTCTACCCTGAGGCAGAAGATGGCGCCACTCGTCCTCCAGGCGGATCTAAGACAGATGTTTAGGGGGAACGGTTTATTCCAAGGACTCGTTAATTAATTCACAAAATCACAAATCGTACATATTTCATAAAAATTTCTAATTTCTTTTATTTAATAATAATAATAATAAAATAATAATAATAATAATAATAATAATATAATAATAATAATAATAATAATAATAATATAATAATATAATAAAATAATAATAATAATAATAATAATAATAATAATAATAAATAATGTGTACGAAAAAGGTTAATGTCGTTCGTATATAAAACAAGCCACCCCTCTCGTTCTTCATCTTTGATCTTACCTCTGTCTTTAACTCTCCAAGTGCTGAAAATCTTTCTACACTTACTGTTCAGGGTAGCAAATACCTTCACTTATATTTGGAAAACTGGTTCCATCACAACCTGCCATGGAATCAGGTGCATTATCCGAACTCGTCTCCTTCATGCGGATTTTACCCTACCCTGACCGTACCGTGCATAACTCCATTCCTCCGATAAGCGCGTCGGTAAAACTTCAGCGCACACGCTTCCTGTTTCTTCTATTACTTCCTCCTTTACTACCTTGCGGTCACAAATAGAATCAGTGATGGAAATATAACATTCTGGATTTTAAAAGCGCACATCCGAGCCATTTAGTGCATCGCCAAGAGGAGGAACACGAATAGTTCTTCTGCCATGTTCTTCGTTTTTCTCTGTGCGTATATTTGCTCTTTCTCAGAAATGTGCACTTCTAAATGAACGGCTTTCGGAAAACGCTTTTTTGAACAATCCATCAGTTGCTACGTTTTACTTTTCTGCAGTATCTAGATGTCTCTGGAGATGCTGTCTAGGCCACTCTCGAATAACACCACGGGTTCATGTCTCTGGGTGCGTAAACGTCTCGCAGCGCGAAGGCGCGATTAACCGATGAACTGAAAAACCTGCTCGTTTACATCCACATCATCTCTCACTGACCCCGACTCCACTTCAAGTTCGAATTCAAAGCATAATCAGCGCAACGACACTGTATTGAACGTGTGGTAGTAATCTTTTGAATCTCAGGAACCGCTTTGGTTGTCGTAATGCCGCAGTCATCCGCTGCAATGCCAACAAAGAGCCGTTTCTCCCAGTAATTTCTGCTCCTAAAATTTACGAAGAGATGGTTGAATTCGTGACGGCAAACCCCTCGCGCGCTGCGCGTGCTTGTAAGAACGTCGAAGTAAAACCCGTATGGGAAATATCGGCAGCTTCATCAAACATAAAATTTGGATTATTCTACCCTACTAATAATGTTTTGAGCACTGCATCTCCTAGACACTGTATCAGTTCATACGGATGCAGCAGAACTGGAGTGATGAGGATGTCGCACGGGCGTTCGTCGACACCCAGAAACAAAAGGTACCCTAAAGATTCCTTCGTTTCCTACGAGATCAGCTTCTGTACTAAGGAAGCCATCATCGCGATGACAACGCAAATGGAGAACCTGTCCCACGACTGCCTTTTTTCGCCTGCTGTAGTCGTATATTTGAGAGTTGATAGAATATTTCTTTCTTTTTCCGATGAAGACAGGTAGGATTTTCAGTTGCTTCAACTGTTTCTCTGTGTGCTTAGATCTCTGTCTTTACCAAATAGTTTACCGTATGAGCGTAACGACTTCATGACTAATCTGTTTCTTGGAACCTGTCATTCTCTTATCAACGATGACCTTCGTTCAAAACGAAATCTTAGATTTTAACAGTACATCAACCAAGAGTATTTTTTCAAAATGTTGCCTTCCCTAACTTTCTTGAAAATGGACTGAATGAGAATGTGTGCAATCATTTAGCGAATTCCACTGTCTCTTCGTAAAGTTATATATTTCAAAAATCGGTAAACTTGTATCGTCCAGGCAATCCTCGAAGTGTCCAACATCCAAAGTACATCAGTGCTCGGAACCATTTCTCGATGTTATCTTCACGGAGGACTCCCTCAGACAGTGGTTCATGTACATTCTCAGACAACAAATTCCGTTCATTTTTCACCAATGAGTCTTTCTTCTTGAATTTACGTAGAACTTTCGGGAATCTTCGCCATCTCGGTCCTTATCTCCCCCCTCCCCACACACACCACCATTTCTGCCTACTGGATTTTCAGGAAAGTTTCATTTTTTTTTTTTTTACTTTCTTTTTTTCGCAAAAAATCTTGCGATTTCTACCTGAAAATAGCAGCAGAGAAATGCTTCAGCTAATTACAAACCTGCTCAGATTTCAAATAATTGCCGACGTCTCTTCTAATTTCTTAAACAAATCGATCCACATTAAATCCAGGAAATAAAGAATTCTGAATAACTGAAATTTTTACACGATGTGATTAGAACATGTAGCGACCAGAATTCCATATTTTTATTAATTTATTTAAAATGCACATGATCCTTTTAAACGGTTTGTTTAATGAACGTTCAGCGTGTTCACTGCCATCAGAGAGGGAGGTCGGCTGGAGCACTTTGATTCCTGTACATGAAACAGTAAAAAATTTTTGTTTATGCGAAATTAAGCTTCAGGGTTATTTATTATTTTTTTTTTTATCTTAGTTTCGGTTATTTTTTTGAACAAAGTAATATTTTACTTGTTACAGGGATTTTAAATTAAGAAAGGGCTTAATTAATCAATTCGATCGTTAGTTGGTGAAATCAAAGCGAAACAGTTTCAGGAATTTAACATTATTGTTATTATAAATGTTGGCGGGTTAACTCCCTTATTATAAAAAAATGTTGGCGGGTTAACTCCCTTTTTTCTCAGATACAGATACGAAGATACGGTACCTGTGACCCGAGTCCTTGCAGTTGGCCGCTGTCGGACCAAAGTACCGATGGTGGATAACAATGGTAAAAAAAAACAGAAGAATCGCTGCTTCGTCGGAAACCAAGTCTTTTTCTCCGGGATGACGGGGTTTCGTTGGTTCCCTGAATCATCTTCCTCGTTTTTCGGTCAGTCGGGGTTCTTTTGAGGCCATAGGCCTCCAAAGACGTTTCTACCCGCTCTCCCGTCCTGTGTTCCTTTTACACACCCTGACTACAACAAACGAGCAAACACCTGCGAGACTCCCAGGGAACTGGACAAAAGCCATCTTCCCTTCTGCTCTTTCGCAATGGCGAAACAGCCTAGCAGACTATTGCGCAATCACCCACCGGGTCACCGCGACCTTCACAGTATTATATACTAAACAGGAGAGCATTAGAAAGATGATCGCTCCCCCGTCTGCCTGGTTGGCCGTAATTAAACGCCCACCTATGCAAACAATTTAAAAAAAGAAAGAGAGAACGGATATAAACGTATATACGCTAAACAAAATGAAGAGAAAAAAATTAAAAACTAAAAAAAGGAGAGAGGTTTGGTAAAACATCAAATGACAAAATGTTACAAGAATTCCAAAATACCTGATAGTTTGTTTTTTTTTAATTAATTAATTTTTCCTTTTCTTATATGCTATTTTATATTTGCATATTTGCCCGAGCCTGGTTTAAATAACGAAAACAATACAGCACTCGAACATTTGAACTCGGTGGAATACGCACTTCGAAACAAAGGGTCTTTGGGACTGGTCTAAAGGGGGCGCTATCACGCCGCGCCGAGTGATGGGTCAGCTGATTCAAGCCGTCTTGGAAAATAAAAAAAACCCGTCCAACACGAATTGGGTTTATATATATATATATATGAAAGTATTTCTTCTCTACACAGAAATATTTTGGACTTATCCAGTCCCTCAACAGATCAAATGGAGTTGGAAAAGACTTGACGTCTCCTCGACCGCGAACAGTTTCGGTTTAGAAACAACAAAAACCGACAACGACAACCACTGCGCCATCTACCTACATCTTGTTTTTTTTTTTCCCGCAAAACTAATCTTGCTTTCAGTATATATATTTTAATTTATACTCATTGAATTATCAAGGTCTTGCAGCGAGATAGGATCGTAAATAATCCAGCAGCCGGAAGGGGCCTGAATGTGCGTGTCAGCCTGAGATGATTTAGCGGAAGCTGTTCTTGAGAAAATAAATGAATAAAAATGGCGTCGTTTGGTCAAAGGTATCCTGGGAGAGAGTAAACTTAAACAACTTACGCGTTGTTCTAAAAGAAAAAAAAAGAAGTTTTTCTTCTTCTATCACCCATTTCATAAGAGTGGGACGCGTGGCCCCGTCGTTACGCGCCCTCTGGCCCAGCGCATCCGTCTTCGGCAGTGGTTTATTCTTCCGACTTTTCCTCGTCATAGGAGACTCGCCTCTGTCATGGCTACAGAGCGACCCCCGCGACCTTGGTTCCCCTGTCCGAGTGCCTACACAGGCCACTCCCCAGCAGCAATGCCGGTAAAGTGGCTCGCTCAAGGGTCACAACACGGTACCAGCAGCGGGAATCGAACCCAGGACCCTTAGGTCGTGAAGCCAACACAGTCACCACTGAGCCACATCGCCTGGCTAAAAAAAAAAAAAGAAGTTCGACTTTCATCCGAAGGAAACGCTCGGCACAGTAACAAGACACAAGAGAGCACCCCCCCTTCAGAATGAGTCGCTGAGATGCACCACATCTCCTGTTGCTGTTCATTTTAACTTTTTTTTTTGTTTTTTTTAAAAAAAGGAGGAATTTTTAATATCGTTTTCGTCAAAAGCTGCGATAATTTGATTTCTTGGTAAATGCCTTTTTTTTCTTTCTGCCTCTTCTTTACCCCCAAGGGTTCCCTCCTACTGGATCAGCTTGTACGTGGTTAGCCCGCCCTTTCATCATAGCGCACAGCACAATCCACAAGTATTCATAGTTAAAACCAAGAGAGAGAGAGAGAGAGATGACGTCAGTACTGAGAGAGATATGACGTCATTACAGAGAGATGACGTCAGTAGAGAGAGAGAGAGAGAGAGAGAGAGAGAGAGAGAGAGAGAGAGAGAAACTAAAGTAAAGAAGTTTCTAGCTTTACCATGGCTACTGTATGTTTAAAGGCTCCACACGGAACAGGTACCGGAATCCAGTGACCCCGGTGATCGATGATGCCGAGCACGAGTACATGAATATCTTCCTCAAGGAAAAAAATAGTCCCTCCCGTGTGAACCAGATCGAAAAAAAATGATGAGAAATGTTTTCATAAAAAGAAATAAAATCTATTACAGCTGATTGATGAGATTTTCTAAAGAAGAAGAAGATAAAGTACCGGGCTTCATAAATTATAGAAGTGAAAGAAAGACAAGTTTTTTGTTTTAAAATAATTAAATTGCCGCACGATGCTGTAGCATAAAAACTGTCAGCATCACCGACATGGGGCAGCAGCCGTTCCGTCCAAGCAGCTAATTACCGGACATTGAGAAGCACACACACCCCCACCTCACCCCACACCCCACGGGCCTAGCACATATTTAGCGTCTATTGTGATTTGCCACCGTTTGGGCGGCATTAATTCGATCGCGTCGCTCGACAGCCGCGAACAAACTGGCAGAAGGGAGAGTTTGTGGGATGGTGAGTCGGAGAGAAAGGCTGGCGCATCATGCAACCACTCAGAGAGGGGAATAACTCTTACAAGTTAAAGATTTAGCTGAACTAATAATGTATTCAATTAAAAATAAAGATAATTGCATATGAAGGATGCAAATTTTGAGAAAATCAAAAATCAGTCGGTTTCATTTGATCATTTCATAAAACAATTTTCCTTATTTACCGGATGTTTTTAGAAAGCCAGTAATACTCTGATTCCTTGCAAGCCTTTTCCCCCTTCTAATTCTGCTAAGAAAAGACAATCGAATGGTAAGGCTGAAATATAAGCAACAGAAACGAAACAGTGGACTGAGCAAACCAGGTAAAAGATTCTATTTACAGAGGAGTCCAAGTTTGAACTGTTTACTTTAGTTTAATCAACAGCAGTTTGTTTGAAGCCGGACTGGAGAGCAGTATAGCAGTCAGTGTACAACAGCTACAGAGAAGCTTGGGGGATAGATCAATACAAGCGTGGAGCTGCATATCAACCAAGCATGGTGGAGATTTGCATAAAATCAAAGGTACACTGACTGCCGACAGCTACAGGCAGGTTCTCATCCATCTTTTCATTCTTTCAGTAAGACATCCCATTGCGGGGAGATCTGTCGTTCAACATGACATTGACTCCAAGCATACATGCGAAAACTATTTGGAACATTCACAAAGTTGCCTTGGCTTGCACAAAGTTCTGATATGAACATCACTGAGGCTCTGTGGGGTTATGTGCTGATGAGAAAGTCAAATGGCACCAAGCACCTTGGATGTACGCGACAGTTTACAAGCCTACAATGAATAGACAACT
The DNA here is from genome assembly GCA_018389105.1 of Nautilus pompilius. NCBI lineage: Eukaryota > Metazoa > Mollusca > Cephalopoda > Nautilida > Nautilidae > Nautilus > Nautilus pompilius. Next base: position 987,579 of record JACATO010000314.1, on the reverse strand, counting down.
TGTGCGACTGTTTACAAACAATTTTTTGCTTGAAAGATTCTACAGGCTTGCTCCTATGTTCACTGTGATTTGCAAACAAATGCCGTTGCAAAAGAGATGGCTTCATACTGTTGGAGATTACGTACAACAGAAGAGGTGGATCACACTCGTCTGGAACTAATCCATATTGAATGTATGATTCAACATAGTAACGATACTTCTTCGAGTCAGTTTTGGCCACTTTAGCTTCGGGTGGCACAGTAGGGCCATTGATATCGAATTTGTTCCCACTTTCTCGAGTAATAGCGAGTGGCTTTTCCGCTGGTTTTAGGTGAATCGTCAATAACGCTATTTTCTCCAGCAGCATCCCATTTCTTCATCAAAAAACTTATCCATTGGTCAGGGTTCTCAAGTGTAAAAAAAAAATATAAAAATAAGAACTTTCGTAATTTATCGCGAACATTTTATTCTGATAACAAAGACAACAAAACTGAAAAAAGAATTTTTTATGACTTGATATTTGTCCCATTCATGGATCTTTGGTTACTCAAGAGTAGAGTATAATTAATGGTTTTCTTTATATACGGAGGAGAAGAAAATACGATACGACCACGTAATTAAAGTTAACAAAACCTTTAGTAATTGCCCCCCCCCCCAAGGACAACAAAGCATTTAAATTAAGTAAAATTTAGAAAAAAAAGTAAAGGGATGGTTTTACACATTCAAAAATATCGAGTCCGAATTGGTAGGAAGAACAACGTACGAAACAATGGTTAAAAATATAAAGAATACAGCGACTAATAAAAAACGTCTTTTTTGTTTTCTAAGGCAGGAGATCGTTATCTAGGGGGAGATCACAGTAAAAGCGAATAACAAGAACAGAAACAGATAGGATAAAAAAATTGCAAAAGAAAACAAAGTAAAACTTTTTATTTCTGCGGAAATACATTTTTTTTTAAAAAATCTTTCACGGGCTTTCACTCACCGAAGAAACGTCCTTTCTGCACCGAGGCTATAATTACTCTGAAAATAAAAACTACTTGTCTTCTTCTTCTGGTCCACTTTTGGCGAGAGTTTTTCAGCTGATTAGAAGTTTTGTGACCTGTGACCTCGAATAAACTCCTCTCTACCCTACCTTTACGAAGATCCCCCCTTTTTTTCCACAAGAGAAACAGAATCGATTATAAAAGAAACTTACCTCATACAGACTCGAAAAAATAATACGAAAATTGGAAAAATACAAAATAAAAAAGGTTGTATTTTCTTCTATTTATCTTTTAAAAAAAAACGGTTTCTCTACACTCTCTTCAACAAAGGGATTCTGGCACGTGTTAACTTAGTGGAAGATACGGATTTGGTGGTCTGACTCGAAGCTTTGATTTTATCATCGCTTTTTTAAAAAGTGCCCGAACAGTTGATGATGATAAGTTTAAAGACCGGCCTACATTCACTCACTTCTAATCGTCTCAACACTTTTATTTTCACCGACAGAGGGACATTCTTACGTGAAAATGTCTTCTCATTCCCACCACCATCGCTTGCAGATCTTTTACCACACATTATGGGCAGTAATCTCACGAAATGTAATGAAAATCGACTGAAAATAAGCGAAGATCGGAAAGACAAGACGTGAACCGCGAAGAACATGACTGTCGCTGAGATAGGAGAGTCCTAATTGGATGAGAGATAGGATAGATACACTGTGTTCTCATTGGCTGACTGGGCATAAACTATGATGGCTGCCACCGCAAGACCTTTAAAAGTTCGGACGCGCGACTTTTGGCTTCGACTATGAATTTTTTTCGTATTTTAAAATTCTAAAATTATTTGTTTACGACGACCATTTTAACGAATCAACGTTAAACAGGGTGGCGTTGAACGAGATGCTGGTGGCGTACGTATAAATGTTTCAAAACAGGTGCTTGTAGTTCAGGTGATAATTCTGATTACCCCCCCTTAAATATCCAAATTTCCGAAAAAAGAGAATACCCAGAAACCAAAAGGGTATTTATTATCCTTTATTTGTAAATCCACAAAAGCATTTGATGATTAGGGAAAATTAGAAAAAATGCAACATCTAAATATATAACATTAAATAAAAATAAAATAACCAGTATTCAATTTGCTATTTCAGAAAAAAAAACCAATTTACTTTGTTTTATCTGAGTGGAAGATAAAAGATTATATTGAACTTTGATTAAAAAGATGAAGAATTGTAGACTCAAACTAAATGGTGCCTCCAAATTTAATCATGCTTATGTTATCTTAAAACACATGCTTAATTGTGTTTTTTAAAACATTTATTGTGATTTATCGATGAAATTCACTTTAAGAAACAATTTAGATGTTTACAAACGAACTGTCATTATTTAAAGAATATTCATCAGATGTTTTAAATAAAAAAAAAAAAATAAATGAAAATTACCTGAATGGTTTAATAAAGAACTATTTGAGAACATTTCCTTCACTTATTCATTGCCAATGAAAAAATTCAGTACATATTAAAAGTGACTCAATAAAATAAATGTTTTGCTACCAGAATAAAATTAAGCATTCCCTTAGTACTGAACAAAGACAGTATAGCCAACAATCTTTTAGAGTCATTAAAAGTAAATGTATTCAGAAGTAAAGTTGTAACAAATCTTCTCTAGCTAATGTTTTGCACTTGAATTTTTTTGTCAACTACAATTAGAAGGAATGATAAATAGAGTAGTTGAAGACCAATGGGAGTTAATGTTTGTCAGCAAATCATTCTACATTGATACTGCAGCTTTAAATAAAGTTTCAACTTAGTTGCAGATCATATTATCTTGCGGTGTGGTTTTTATTTCTGTTTGTAATGAAATGTATAGTTGAAAATATTAAGGTTACTTTTTAATAAATTTATTTATCTACACTAATTTTTATTAAAGATTTTTTATCACATTTATTAGTTTTTTCCTAAAAATTTAATATAATTAAAGTAATGTTAATATATTTGGTCTGTAAGTAGCAATTTTTTAGTATTAAAACTTATAGTGGTTTGATATTTAATCATTTATTTTTTTTTTTTACAGAGTTAAAAAAAATACATTAAAGTTTAAGGTTGATATAAGGGAAATAATTCTAAAAAATTATTAGGTAAAAGAATGGTCTCCCTTAGATTATCATATTGACAAAAAAAAATTTGGAAAAAGTACTTTTTTTACAAAAATTCGTTTGTTTATTCATTTGTTTAGAACTAAATTTGTACCAATACCCATTCTACAAATGTGGGCATGATTATCAATAAGGTTAAATTAAGCGAAATGTAGCTGACTATAACATACTTGCTACCTTTTCAAAATCCTCATGTGGGAGATTTTGCACGACTTGCAGCAAATCAAGCAATTTACAAAACAAAACCAGTTTAAAGCCCATCAATTTTCAAATTCCCCTGCATTTGATTTTGTCATTTGTTTTCAATTCTGCAGGTCTCAAGATATCATCATATTTCATTTTTGTAAATTTCAGACTTAATCTTAACACAATGTTGTGTTTTACTTCCAGAAAACATGTTTGAGGCACCAAATGCATGCATATATTTGAGTAATTTCTTTGGCTGTCCCTTTTATTGTTTTACTCATACTTATTTGATGAATTAGTTCAAATACTTTTTTGTTTTCATTTCTGAAGACCTCATACATCATCTTGAAATATTTTCAGTTGCTAAATATGTTGTTCAATTCCCTAAGTTGATTTGAAAAGTAAAAACAGTTATATCAAATTCTATTGTATTGACAGACACTATTTAATAAACTATATCATTACATTTCAATCACAAATACAGAACATGTTTGAAAATAATTTACTGCAACAATCACAAATGAAAATGAAAGAAAAAATGGCTACTATTGAAAATAGCACATGCATAATCTGGAATAACACAATAAGAAACATAGGAATTCTAATCTTACTGAACAATGAAGAATTAAAAATTTGGGCAGGGGTTCCCCTAGCGTGGGCCCTTTAAAAAATTTGTTTAAGCAAGAACAATAAAGTTAATTATGAATACAACATAATCAGTCAGAGAATTAAAGCATTTCATGAATTCAAGTATAAAATAAAGTAGGCCTACCTTGCAGAATGCATCTGTTTTCAAAGTACATTTGGCCAACCACAGAAATTCCTTCCCCCAAGATGTCTGGAATGTGCACTCATAGAGTTTTCTCTTCACCCTTTGTTGCCAAAAAAAGCTATTTTGAGTAATCGCATAAACAAATCACCCTTGGTTTAGAACGATGAATACAATAGGTCATCTTATTTGTATAATCAGTTTCTACTGGCCTTGTAAGAAGAAAGTGAAGGCCAATTTCCACTATGACTCATGTGTTGGCTCAACTGGTTTTGCTATAGAGAGCAAATGACTGGCTGATGTTTACCTGGAAATTTTGAATGTATGAAAAGGTTAATTATAGATGCACAAATTGGTAGACTTCCAGAAAAAAATTGGTGTACATGCCTAAAATCGGTAGAAATGACCAATTTTTAAAACCCGGTTGGTAGATAGGGTCAAAGGTCCCAATTTGGGAGACTCCTGCCCAAATCTGGAGAGTTGGCAAGTCTGCTGTAACCATAATCAGTGTTTATCAAGAAGAGGAATATTAAACTGTCTGAAATTCATCCATAGTTTTAGTGATGAAAAAGTGACACCTATGATGGGGTGTAGCCTTTTTCCATGTTGTTCTGTTCAAATCAAAAAAAAAAAATCATGAGATCCTAGTTTGACAAGAAAAAGAAGTAATCTTCTGAGCAGATGGTACAAAACTGATATGTATACAATCATAACTATGAAAAGGTTTACTTATGGAGCTTTCATAATGAGCCAAGAAATACCTGCTACAAAAAGAAATGTACTAAGTGTCATGGCTAAAGCCTAGTTTATATATGGCAGAGTATAGTTTAGTGTAATAGTAATGAAATGGCAGAAAGCAATCATGACACTTTGGCTTTTGTAAGGTGCACCCAGAAAGAATTCACTTCTTATAAACTTGCCAGTAATTTATTTCATATTTAACAATGCTGTTATGTAAAACTTTTTAAAAAAAAAGTCTGATTTCCATAACCATGCAGAAATCTTATCTAACTAGTCTGATTATGACTCCTAAAAGCGTTCCTCTCCACACACTTAAAATCCTCATTATTTAGAAACTACTATTAGAGACTGTCTCTTAAAATTTAAATCATCATACTTGGAAGATCTAATATGTTAATCATTTAGTGCATTCCAAATACTTATGACCTGTAAATATTCTAGTGAATTGGTTAAACAAACTGTAGAAATATCAGTATTCTTATATAAAAACTCCACACCACCTGCACATATTCATGATGTGGACAAATAAAGAATTTAAACAGCATAAGTTAAACTTCTCTACTTTGATCTTTGATGCTTAATGCTCTGGTTAACAACTAAAATTCTATTTGCTTTGTGCAATTAAATAAAGCAGCAGACCAGGCAGAATCTTAACATTTTTGTCTAAACTTTGAAATTAGCTAAAAGTTTAAGCAGAGTATTTCTGATAATTATGGGGATGCTTGCTTGGAGAGAGTGGAAGCAGTTCAAATACCTATAACAGAAACCTTTAAAAAATAAATGGAGAAACAATAGAACAATAAATTAATCTAATGATGATGGGCATGAAAACAGATACATATTACCTAGAAATTTTCCAAAAAAGAGGAAGTGCAACAATCAGTCTGGACTACTTTATCCTGGTGATGCAGTGATGATGTATGGCAACACGAATGTATAGAGACAGTAGTACAACCTTTCTAATTTTGGCAGAGTTTCTCCAGATTGAGATGGCAAATGCTGTTTTAAGAATAAAAATACAATTATAAACAAAAAAAAAAAACAACACTCTATTGTTTTGTGTCATTTTGACAATGATTCTATGGCCAAACAGATATTTCAAAAATACAGAAAAAATTGTACAAGTCTAAAAAAAAAACAACACACACCAAATGATAACAAGATATTATGAATATTTTACTATCTGCCAGAAAAGCACATCATGTCTTCAGAGAAGCAAAATGCACACTCATCAAGGTTATCCACACAACAATGTTTAAATCCAAATTGGAACTAACAGCCGAACCAGACAAGCCACTAGGGAGACTCCACACTTAAAAGAGTAAAGATTGCAGAAAAAGTCAATTACATTCAGTGTGCTGTAAAAACATAAATCAGAAGACAATACTCTTGCGTCAAGAACAAAATGATTGAAAAGACAATTTTTATTAATGCTTTGGTTAAAATAATTTGTTCAATTTCTACAATTGAAATCAGTCTAACTTTTTAAACCATTAGTTTTGCAAGTCAGTTTTATATGGCTTCCCTTATATCTACTGTTAAACTGAGGAATTGTCAGGCCTGTAGTTCCAAATATAATGGTAAGACCATCCAATGTGTCAATGAAAGGTTTGCATTTCATTTGTCTGGATGTAAACATCTTCCCTTAATTAACCATGTAGCATTAATTGAAGACAGAGACTTAAAATAGATGGTGTCAGGACTCTGGTCATGTCCTTTGGAGATTTGAGGTTACAAATTATTGCATCTTCTTTTATTAGACAAGTCAAACCTGTGTTGAACAATCGGCCATCTTCTGTTCCTTTGCTTTTCAAACAGTTACTTTTTTTACAATTATGATTGCCATTTATTTGCATGCTTAGCATCTGTACACGATCTATATTGAGCCTGATTGTGACTTTTCTTTTTTTAAAATGTCTTGGGAAGATTGTTTTTTTCTCTTGCTGATAATAGATGAAACTACAATTAAAAAATGTCAGTTTTTTTTTTGAAGGTGTATTTTTTAGTCACTGCCTTCCATGATTTTTTTTTTTTGTTCTAAATTTGATGTGAACCACTCTTCTGCATTAGTGAAAAAACAGAAGAACAGTCGCATACCCTCCACCCTGTTTGGATTGTTCAGGTAAAAACCGCTTAGAGTATTTATTTCATAACTTGATTAGATAAAAATGCATCGTGATTTCTTTTTGCATTTCCATATTTCAGCTCTGATATATTTGGTCAACTTTGCCTCACCCCTTAAATGCATCCTGCAGTTACCCTTGACCTAAAGGTTGACAATCATGGCTGCTATTGTTTCCCAGTTTTCTGGTGTCCTTTTTAAAGCTACAATAAATTCTGATGTCCATTCGATTGTTGACATTATCTACCCATATAAATTTTTGTCTTTCTCTTTCTCTATTGCCTTTCCTGCTTCTTTCTAAGATAGTGACAGCTGATGTACCACTTTGATCCCCACATCACCTGTCCAGCAAAATGCAGCTTTCTTTTGGAAATTTTGTTAATTAGATATTTGTCTCTGCCTATCCTCTTCAGCACTTTTACATTTCACACCACTTTAAATTCAGAGTTCAGTTGCATCTTTCCCCCTAATCTCTTTAGATGTTGATCCATCTCAAAATGGATTTCTGATCTGTTAGATTGAATTTTAAAAAAAGTTAACATTTATTTATTATTAATTTCACAGTAGTGGCATGAATGTCTTGATTTAATTTTAAATAAAATAACTGGTGATACAAAATAAGTCAACAAAAAATATTTAAACAATCTTTTAATCACCTGTCTGAAGTTGTTTTTCTTACCTGTATTCTTAACAAATGTCTCTTTAACAATAGCCCTCTGGCAAAACCTTCTAGTTGTTCATGCTACACATGCTCTGGTGAATATAGATGTCTAACCTTAGTCAGCAACAAAAGAAAGCTACTATTTTATCCTTGGTCAGGGTTATTAGGTTCCACTGAGACTGAATGAATACCTTCCCTGTAAACATTGTAGTAATCAAAATGAATGCTTTTAAGTTTGGTCTGAAAGAAGTTTTGACAAATGGGTTTTCAAACCCAGCTGTCGGCCTGGCTACCTGGAATGGGTATAATTACTGTTCCCCACAACAAAACTCCTCTCAAAAATAGACCGCCATGGCAAACTATCAAAGCAGGACCATAGAGTAATGAAGGAACAACAAAGGTGCACATTAATTCATAGGCACATATTGTTTTCTTTTTCGAAATAATAGTCTCACACATTAAACAAAGTCTTTTCGCCACATTGTTAAGATTATACACATTTTTAAAAAGGTGTAATGCCCACACACATTTATAAAATATTTTCTGAACACATAATGCATAATATATTTTTAAAAGTTCTACGTTTGTAACATGATTAAATTTGGGCATAAACGACTGGCAGATGCCCACAGTTAAGCTGCAACCAGCATTGTTTTTTTAAAAGAAATAAGTTGAGTCAGAAAACAAAATGTGGCTGGTGACTTAGCCCATTGGTGGGAATATGTAAACTATTTAAATAAAGCAGGATCTAAGGCTCCTTTCCATATTAAACAAAAAATTATCCTGAATCTTTTGAGACTCTGGGGGTACCAGCTTTTGCTGCATCTCACCAGTTCAGCACAGCAGATAAACTAATCATAGAGCCTAGAAACTTGTCAGAAATGGCAATTAAAAGAAAATTTCAAAAACAACAAACCAAAGGTGTTTTATTCTTTACCTCAGTAAAAATATTGTCAGTGTTGCATTAAAGGAATACTCAATTATTTTTTTTTCCGGTGAATGGAAATACACATTCCTATGCTTTGAGGGCTTTCAGCATCATTGTATATGGTTCTCGTAAGACAAAGCTTAATTTGTGTCCCCCCCAAAGATGTTTTGGAAAACTTTTAAGATGTTTATCTAATAATGAAAACTCTTGAAGTTTTCTCCAGTGATGTTTCTCCTATTATTAGATAAAAATCTAAATAAATATTTAATAAACTGAAACTATGTTGAATATAGTTCCACCAAACAGCCTATGACTGTTGTCCTTAAGATTCATTCAATTTTAAATTTAAACTTCTATAACACTACAAGTCCAGGCTTGAAACTTGTAGCTTGGTGAAAAAAAAAATCATTTGCTGAGAACATTAATAAAAGATAAATCATTTTATTGTTTGCTTGTAGTAAACCTTGAAGTCTGTACATAATGGAAATATGCGTGTTACATGTCTGCCTAAATTAGAAGCATCATTAGATCTCTCCAAAAAAAAAAAGAATAAAAAGGCAAGATTATTTTCAAAATCTAGCTATCCAGATAAGAAGAGATTTCTGCTAGATAATTTTTCAAACCAGGGATGCCCTCTCTACTTTAGACAATAGTATATTACGCATTAATCAACTGATGCAGAGTCTGTGCTAAGCTACATGATGCTCGGTTGCTCCAGTTTCTATCCCTCTGGCCAGTTTTTTGGTCATCTAACACTGTCTCTGTCTCTGTTGCTTCTCTCTCTTCAACCAGCATTAAAAAATTATCAATTTGGTGATGAAGCACTTCTTAAATGTCAAAATTGGCAACATGCAGCACACTGACATTTATGTGAAAATCAGAAGGCTGTCTATGTGCAACTTGGACATTGATTTACTGGAGAAAATTCGGTCACACTCTGGGCAAGACTTAGAGACCAAAAGTAAATTGTACTAGTATTACATCTAATGTTCATGGTTCGTTGACAAACATTTGATCTTTAGCAAGTTTTTAGTAGTGTATACATAAAAATAAACTTAAATCTAGATAATACATGGAAATAACTCTTGGTAATGTAAAATAACAACCAAAGGCATAAAAAAATAATTGCTAATATAGGAAAAGATTTGAAAAACTTGGTTTTTTTGTTGTTTTTTAAGTAGAATGAACAAAAAATTTCATACTTCTTGGTGAAAACATTCATTCTTGGGGCGTGATGGTTTGTCCTTAACCTAACTTAATCATACCTGTTACAGAGGTTTGGTTTAAGATGGAGTAGTAGAAGTAGGATTTATTTTATGTAAACAACATATAAATCAATATATTTTAGTTTTTAATCTTTACTGTCAATATTTAATACTTTCTAACCATGTACTTTGAAACATCCTTCTCTTTCTTCTTTGAAGCTGCAGACCATAGCTGGGCACCCCCCCACCCCCGACAGGTTTTCGGTTTCATAAACCAAGTGAAATAGAACAAGGTGTGGTTGGTTGCCCACCCTTTGAAACTTTAGTAATCGTTAAATGTCTTATCTTTCAGTATGCAAACACACACAGAAACACACACACACGCACACACATGATTGCAGGCAGATAACATCCAGTTTTGTTATTCAGCCCTGATTAGAAAGTACTAAAGGCGGACATCAGAGATTTGCTGTTTCTTGCTAAACTGAAAACAATATGTTTAAGAGATTACGAACAGTTTTAATCGAGGCTTGTGCGTAGCTTAATGGTTCTTGAAAGGATTTGCCACTGCAGTCAATGAACAGAGATCATTAGTAAGCCGTAAACCAATGCCACTGTCACAAGCTTATAAGTAAACAGAAATCGAATCTAAATTGCACGAGGAAACATCTCTGAATAACTGATAACCGTCTTTACTTTTAATTTATGGGAATGTGAGCCGTTAAGGCAGGAGGGTGTGCTTCCTATTGTAGAGCAGTAGTTTTCTTCTAGGTGCAGTCTCTTTCTGAACCCCCGGGGTAATCAGCAGCGGTTGCTGTCTGCGTGTACAGGCCTGTTCAAGGAAGGAAGGTGCAGTTATGGTTGATCTACTGGAATAAACCAGAAATACCGAGCTATCTCTGGAAATCTGTACATTAATGTATGTATTACTGCTTATCTTATTTTTTTAAAAGTAGGTGGTGGTGGTGGCGGGGGGGGGGGGGTCACCTATGAGAAAGTTGTGCCCTGCTCGCATTTCTCCGAAAACTGTCTGCTGGGCTTCCATCCATCTCTCTCTCTCCATCTCTCATTCCAATCTTTCTCTCTCTCTCTCTCTCCATCCATTTCTCTCTCTCTCTCTCTCTCAATCCATCTCTCCATCCATCTCTCCATCTCTCTCTCTCCATCCATCTCTCCATCCATTTCTCTCTCTCTCTCTCTCTCTCATCCATCTCTCCATCTCTCTCTCTCTCTCCATCCATCTCCTCTCTCAAATTGATAATAATAATCTGTTTATTCACTGTTCTGTCTACACCTTTGACGCAAACGAAGCCGGTTATCTTTCATATGCTCGCATAACGTGGATTTGAGCTCATGCACGAACAGTTCAGCTGATGCGAGAGGAAAACCTCGCGCTGTAGGCCGGAGGAGGGAGAACACCCGTCCGCCCGCCATCTATGTAAGTCAGTAATGAAAGACCGCGCGCGCCGGCTCCCCAACCGTTTTATTTTCTCGTCGTAGCGGCAGAGTCCAAAAGCGGGGGGGGGGGCTGCTCTTTGCCATTAAGATTTAATGAATGTCCTGCGGCTGATGGCAGTGCGAAAGCGATAACAGATCGAGAGGGAGAATCGAACGCCGCCGCCTGTAGCCAAACAACAACCGACTTCGCGGCTGTTTGTTGACTCTCTCTCTCTCCCCCCCCCCCCGCCCCGTGTAACCATGGAAACGCCACGGTTTCCTCGCGCGCGGAGAAATGGATAGGAGAGCGAGAGACGCTCGCGCTCGCGTGCGGAGCCTCGTTTTGGGAATTTCGGCTCTCCGTCCCCCTTCAGCAGACGACAGGCAGACAGACGGTCGGTCGGCGTCGGACGTTGGGATGCAGAGGAGGAGGACGCTCGGGCGAACGAGTTTTGAGCTTCTAACGTCGCTGGGTTTAATGGCCTGATCTGGAAAGGAGCTGGTTTTGTTCTGCAAGTATCGTCTGTTGCTGTTCCCTATTCTAGCATCAAACTCGATTCAAACTGCGAAGGCGGCTCCTGTCCGCGTACCATCCGTTGGGGAGGGAGGAGGGAGAATCCTTCTCTGTTTCTAACGGAGTTAATGGTGTCGCATTCGTTCACTTCCCCAGTAATTACAGTGTTCTGGGGCCATCCCAGCCCCCACAACTTTGGAAGGAGAAGCAGTCGTGTGCTTTCCTCTAGCACAATCAGCAGCATTATGTGTGTGTTATTATTGTTCTTAGGTGGTGGTCCCCGATCAGTTACACCGATATATGAATCATCACATCGTATCGTTCCTTATCCTAACCCGGGGGAGCTGACTACTAACTTCATTTGTGGACCAGAGGAGGCTGGATTGGGTGGGCTCAGTCAGAGGGTCTATGCTGTGGATCCAGACCGACATTACCATATCTAGCGGTAACGAATGTAAACGTTAACTGCAGCTTGTAGTTGGCTGCGAGTTTGTTCGGTCTCGTTGACTTAAGTTTGTTGTTAGTTGAAAAATAAATAAATTTAAAAAAAAATGTATGTGTGTATAATGTGATATATTATACATAAACATTTTAGATGAATCGAAGCTCCACAAAAGACGAGAAGAGATCCTGGCCGGACGTTGAGGAATGTGTAGTTCGTCGCTTTTTTTGGTGGGGGGGGGGGGAGAGGAACCGCTTCGCTGCAGCCTGGGCGGCTCCGTGCAGCACGGATTCCTCACGGGAAAACCGTCTACCAGACTCTTTCAGCACTCAGGAAGGAATCTTCATGCATCATGTTCCTGCACTGCGCCCTACCTCGTCTACCCGGTCTGTTCCCTTCACCCGGCTCGTAGGAGCTGGGTTTGTTTCTGTAGTCGTCGTCGTCGTGGGAAACCCTCTGTACTGTACAGCCTCCCGACCTGGTGGGGGGGGGGGGGTTAGGTAACCGATGTTGTCACTTCTTCTTGCGTAAAACTGGTAACTAAGGTTATTCGACGTGGTGATGAAAGGGTTGGGAAAAATAACAACAACAGAATATAACCTTAATTTCCCAAGGTTTTACTCGTGCCCTGTCTGGTGGTTGTGATACGGTAGATAGTTAGTACGTTGTCGTTAATTCTCTCTGTGGTGTTCAGCCCGATGAACACGGAAATACAATCTTTGCATGGTTATGTATCTTATGCAAAACTTTCATTGAAACTACATGTAAATACCAGGGACGTTGGAATGAAACCCGGCTGAAACTAAAATCGCCTTATTCCTGTTCGGCCGGGTTTCCCTATAGATGGCGGTATTTCTGCAGGTGTACAGTACTAACATACACCTTACCTGGATAGATTCTTGTCTGTGAAATACCAACACAAAAACAAAATATGCTAGAAAATTTTTTTTACAAGTTAGTAGAAAAATGCGAGGAAAATTACAACTTGACGACAAATTTGAATAAATCAAAATGTGGTATGAAACGATGTGTGATTGATTAACTGAAGTGACCGTCTTTCGTTAAATTTATTGAAAAATTACAAAAGTTAACTTAGTACTCAATTTATCTCTAATATTTATTCCATTTTTTGATTATAATACAAGGAAATCAGTCTAAATGACTGAAGTTTTTTTTATTATGTGATATTTGGTTATCATAATTTTTATAACCAAAAAGAGATTTCAGGTAACTTTGCTTTGTAATAAGTTTATTTGACTCAGTTCTCAAATTAGTAGAAAGCTGATTTACAGTAAAAGATTTGTTAAGTCAAATGTCAAAGATCGCAGTATATCGTCCTATTTCTGTATAAATTGATAATTATGTAGTACTATTTTTAAAAACTAAAGAATTTGTAGGTAATATTGAAGTAGTCACTGATTTTTCTGTAAATACTTCTTCACATTCTTATTAGTGCAGTGTCATTTTGTTTTCTAATTTTGCTTTGTTTTTTTCCAGAGTAATAAGACCTGCAGATTGCATTTGAAAGGAATCATTTCTGACTGGTTCATCCATAGTCAACCAATGTCAAATTTTTAAAAGAGAGAAAAATACTCTTAAAAAGAAAAAAAAGAGAAAAACGTAGAAAATAATTATTTTAATGGAACAGTAGCAACTGGGTAGGTCCAAACTTTAGATTTTAGTAGGAAATTTTCTTTGAAATAATGACCAATTATTTTTATGAGAAGACAAAAGAGTAAATATTTAAGGAATTTGTTGTTTTTTCTATCTTTAAAATTATTATTATTATTATTGTCACAGTTTTATAAGCAAGGATATAGTTTGTTGTATTATAAATAATATTTCATGACATAAATGTTTGCCAAATGTGTTTGAAACTTTAAAACTTGTATGTACTGAATACCTTAGCAGTATTAAAATAGTTAAATAATGTGGTGCTAAATCCTGATTCAGGAACGAAAATGGTTTTATAGAAATTATTTTTGTGAGTGGATATACATTTTATTTAAAGTAAATGTATGTTTCACAATATTTTTTTTGCTTTTGCATTTGGATTTTCTTGAATTTTAAAATTGAACTTTGTTATTATAATACAAGGCTTTAAAGGGAATTGCTGTGCTTATTTTTCTATGAATCTTAAGAAATAAGAAAACATTTCAAACAAAAATTCAATTTCTTATAAATATTATTTTTATCTACAAATTTTATAGCACTGACATTTGATGCTTCAAATATTTTAATGAATACTGCAGAATATGTATTAAAAATAATCTGAAGCAATGTTAAGACATTGTTTGTGAACTGGTAGCTATAATTGTGGATTTATCACCAAAGTGTCCCTATCTTTCATATATAATCAATCTATTAGCTAATATTTATATCTTGTCATTGTATAGGTGGAAACCTTTCTGAATAGTAGCTTGGCTACCTTTTTGTAATTTTAAGAATATTATTTATTTATTTTTTTTTTGTAGTTTCAGGCCATGCAGTTAACCTTATACTTAACCTCATTTTATTTGCCCATGGATTAGCAACTATGTCAAGGAGCAGCAGATTGAAATGGAAATTCTTTACTAGCTTTTCTGTTTAGTTGTGAGAAGAAATCATAGTCTAGAAGGAACCCATGCTGATGGACTGGTTTAGAAACACGAAAAGAAACCAAGCTAAGAGAAGTTCACCATACAAAATCAGTATCTAATGCAGAGTTGTGGTAACTCTTGCCTGAGTGGTAGAACTCCAGAGTTTGCTCCTCTTTCAACCTTCCATCAAACACCTATTTCCAGTATTTTCAGAACATTGTTGCATTTTAAAATATTTATAAAAATAATTAAAATCTTATTGATAAATATTTTTTATCTGTATAGTTATAATTAATTTTTTCAAAATCAACAAAAAATCTGTTCACAAAATACATTGCAAAAGTTTAAATGTATTTGTTGTGCTGGTGATGGATGGCCACAACTATCTCCCCCCCTTAGAAGTAAAATCTCTGTGTCAGCTTTGCTAATATAAATCAAACCTGGACCCTCAGCTGGCATGCCAATATTCTAATTACTCAGTCAACTTCCTTAGTACATTTAGTTATGTATACACATATATACCTTTTAGAAAATACATAATTGATAAAAATTGTTAAATAAGTTTGTTGGAACATAGATCACAGCTTATTTTTCTGTTAAAACACATCATCTGGGATATTTCACTAGAGAATTGACAATTATGGTACTAGTGATATTTTTAGAATGAATTTATTAATCAGATTTTATAACAGTTTTTTTTATTTTATTTGCCCCTTAAGTTTAATGATGATCAGTGTTATTTTGGTGATAATTTTTTTTATTTTCATGATTCCTTTTAGTTTGGTTAACATAATCTTGTTATCTTGAAAGATGGACCATAAAAAATAAACTACAAAAAACTTTTGTGAAATATGTCATTTTTATTAGTACTTTTTATAGTTTTGTATCTATGAAATGTTGTATTTTGTTTTGTCTTCACACACATTTATGAAAAGTTGTTATAGAAACTAAGTTATTACAGTAGAGTGGAAGCATTTTGTAAAAAATATATTTAAAAAATCAATCTAGCTTATGGAATCAAATCATCTTACACTGGAGTGGGGAGAAGATTAAAGTGAGTAAATGAAAGATTTTCATGGTTTTTGTTGCTTTTACTCTTAAAAAAAAAAACAAAAAGAAACCCTTTGTTTGTTTTTTGTATTTCAATAATACCAAGTGAAAGGTTAAAACAAAAGGTGTTTTTTTTTTTTAAATGTAAAATTGTATGACAGAGCCACCACTCATCTTATTAATAATTCATTGATTTTAAACAGTTAAATCATTGAAACACAGGCATACTTTTTAAGCCTAACAATTTTGTCTGGAGAAGGATCAGATAATAATGAAATTCAAAAATTAATTTCTTAAATTTTGAAAAAACCAAAAAAAGATAATTATCAATAGGAAATAATTTTACAAAGGAGTAACTACATTTGCTGGAGAATAATAATTTATTTGAGAAACAAATGAGGATAATTTTGAGAGCATTTGAAGAATTGTGCAAATATTTTCTTGTTATCAAGCAGATTACAACTCTGCATCTTAAATACAATATTGGAAAGATTAAGAAACTGACATTTTGGAGGAATAGATCTCATATGTTGGAAGAGGCCACATTATGCTTAGTGTGTCAACAACAGATGAAATAATGATTGAGCTACAAATCCTTAATGTTGCCGGATAATTTTGAAGAACATTTTGAGATGATCACTTCTATTCCTTGACTTAAGTTAATATTTAAAAAAAAAACAAACTTAAAATTTCTTCAAAAGCAACTAAACAAAGCTGCAGTGAAAATTTAAGCAAGGATGAAGAGATATGCTGAGATGGAAATTAGAGTAGTGAAACATGTAGGTGAATGCATTTGTTAGCCATCAAGAAGAACATTTTTTCAAGTCAATGCAAGATTGCAATAAAAAATACTTCATTATTTTGTTTTAACACATTTCTGGTCTCCCCAGTTATTTGATTCACATTTGCAGTGTTTATTTTGTAGCAGTATATATATATATCACCAGAGGGTGTGTATGTGTATTCCCCAAAATGCATTGCATTAGCTGTGTTATTGGTAGATGCTGGTGAGTGCAATTTTGGAACATTGAATAAATAATGGAATTTATTTTGGAGATACTCTGAACTTCTACATTGGGACATATTTGAAAATGTTTTAAGAGATTGTGTTCAGGGAAGAAAATGAAACTTCAATAAGAAATTTTATCTTAAAACATTTGGGTTATCATTTATAAATATCTCTAAAGTATTGCTAGTAATGAGAACACTTTGTAAACAATAAGTTTTCTGAAAAGAAAAAAAACATGATAGAAATTGCTTTCATACATTAATGAAAATACAGCTTAAATTATTTGATTTACATGAATTGTTTAGGCAAGAACTTTCTCATTTATTTATAAACCAACCATAACATCTTGCAAATATAATTCACAGTATGAAGAAAACAAATATTTGTATGGAAATACCAGACACTTGTAACAGTGCTTGACAAGATTTTCATAATTGAAGCCTGCATAATTCCAGCTAATATGAATTCCAAGTATTAAGTTAGATATAAATTATGTATTACATTTTTGGTAGTGGATGACTAAGTGCATTGCACACTGGCTGGTGTGGTTGAAGGCTTTCATTTAAATACCATCAAGACTTTGCTCAGTGGTTTGGTTGACTTCAATGCATGTTTTTTTTTTGTGCACTGGTTTCCTTCCCCAGCTAAATAGGAGTTCTAGTAGGGACTTTCTAGCTTAGCTGCCTGCTGCACCTCTGTGTATTAGCTGGCCTGGTTTGTGTTGGTGAGGTCTGACTACTAGGCTAATTAACTGGTCTTGTGAAAAATGGTGGCTGATTACTGAAAAAGCATTTCTGCCTCTATGCCTCAACACTGGTACTGGAAGGGATTGATGTATGTATATGTATTTATTACACATTTTGACTTTAAAGATATAGTTTAGAAAAATTTGCACTGAATTGAATGAAATAATCATTTGGTTTTATCTTCCGAGTTAAATAAATGCTTGTAATGTATTCTAGCTTGCTAGATAACAATAATTAGAGCTATGTCAAATCAATACAAATTTTTATTATTTTCATAAATATTGATGATAGAGATGAAAGCTGAATTAGCACTACTGGTACTCAGTTTTCACATTTTTTGGATATAATTTCAAATTTTAATGTTGTTTTTTATTGGTAATTGTTTTTGAAAACATTTATTGCATCTCTAACTGAAATAATTTTGCTTTTTAATTTTTCAAATTGGTTAGTTTTGTGAGTTAGGTAACTGAAAAAAATTACAATTGTGAATGTGGAATTAAAATGTATACTATAACTGCTGAGACAATTATTATATTTTGGATAATTATTACTTTTAATGATAGCTTTTAAAAATTAATAATTTTGGATTGGCAATTGGTTAAAGTGGAAATCTGAAGTGGGAGATGGGGCAGTGTTTAATACAATGCTATTGCAAGCATCTGATGTCAGAATGCTGCCATCTGTCTCAATAAAATTGTCATATGCCACTCTCCATCATTGTTTAGTTGTGGTAGTAAGTTCACCTCATCACATACTGTTATCTCTGCACTCCCCTTAACTGTTGTTAGCACATTGTATTACCCCCCCCCACATGCAACCTGTTGATCACTAGTATTAATTCTGAACTACTTGCTCTGTACTGCTGAGCTCCCCATCACACATTTTTAACCTCTAGGATTGACTAATGTGTACTGTACATCAATTTATGGTTTAGATCTGTTGTATAAATCTTTGATTTGTTCACTTCTTGAATATACTGTGCAGGCATGGTGAGAAAGGATATTAATTTTTTAGAGTTCAACATAGATTTACTGGAATGTTTCTAAGTTCTTAAGCATTTTGAATAAGCTAGATGATTAAAAATATTAGATCTACCATGTTTGAATTTAAGTGGAGACTAATAGATTTTAAAAATAATTAGGGTTTTGAGCATGGATAGGTACATATTTTCTCAAGCTATCTATAGTTATTAATATTAACTGGTTCATAATTACAGATTAGTTAAGATTCCAAGATAATAAATATCAAAATGCTTTTGTTTTTATTTTAGTAATAGAATTTTTCATGAGTGGAATAAATTATTGATAAGTGTAGTTAATGGTGATATATTAATTGATTTAAGACTTATTATATTAACCCTTGCTTTATAACTCAACTACAATCCATCCATGGGATCTTTTTACTGACTTTAAAGGTCTGTGAAAACACAAAATATACTTCCTTCATAGAGAAAACTGAATGTGATATTTTAGCAGGGCAGGTATCAGCAAATAACTGAAACTAACTAACTACTTGCTGTAAATTACAGTTGGGTATAGTGTAGTTTAAAATGGAGAAACAAATTGGTCATCTTTGTCATCATTTATTAAATTAAACTTATGATATGCTATTTTCCAGAACTGTTTAACTATGTGTATTTATTACTTTGTATTCCCATTTACTAATATATATATAAATATAAAAGTAAAAATTACAGTAGATATAAGTGAACATTTCTTTATAGTTGCAATTTAGTACTGCATTGTGTATATAATTAAAATAAATTGGTTCCTCACAGTTAATCATGCATTAAATAATGTTTGCAGTACAATTTATTGAAATAATTATCTCTCTTTAAAAAGAAAAATTTCCAGGGATTTTTAACACCTAGTAGTGACCTTGGATACACATGTTAAGTAAGAAGCAGTTCATCATGAAGGTAGTCTTTTACTTTTATACTTTGATTTTTTAAAATTGTTTTTTTACATGCCAAAATAATTAATAATTATTAGAGATTGCTGTGTCAAGAAACAAACATTTTGACTAATTATTTAGTTAAAAGGTTTTAGAAACCAGTCCTAAACCTATAATTATGTTACTGTAGCGTTTATTTTTTAACAGATATACTCTTAAAGACTGGTAGACCTAAAAATATTTAATTTTACTTATAAACAACTTAAAAATAGTCTTACACTCTTAGTAATACTAGTGTTATTAGTTCAGTGTTAGTTTTTACTTTTTAATTAAAGTCTTGTTTGATATCATTCTCAACCCTCTTTGAATGAGTCTTAATCTCACATTTCTAGTGCGCACTATGTATTTCTAAAGAAACATTAAAGAACTAAGGCTTTTAAATGTATCTAACTTTAAGAAAACATTTTATTGCCTAGTATATTCTAGTAGGAAGAAATTCTTATACCAAATACAGGTAAGCCATTTTCTCTTTGACTTTGGTTTCATTTTTAGGAAAAAAATTTTAATTTTTAGTGCATCTTTGCTATTGTATTTCCCCTTTAAGAAGTAACAAAAATTCAGATTATACAGTATTTGGAATAATTAAACTGTCCATGGCATCACCCAAATTAAATAACATATGCTGTGTTTTTCCTTTAGCATATTTTGTTGGAGTGAATTATGGAATACTTAACAGTGGTTTAGTGAAAAGTCTGAATTATAATTTATACAAATTGTGGAAAGGGAAACATTCTCCAAGTAAAATAAATGGACTTCCTGTCAATTTGAGTGAGTGAATTCTATTTGCTCTGAGTCAACTTGCAGAGAGAATTTAATAAACAGTTTCTGTTTAAATTAAAGTGAGAGAATGACACTATTTAAATAATTTAGTAAAATTTTTAAAAACAATATTTTTTAAAAAAAAACTTCAGTGGAATTGTAAGGCAGTTGAAATCTGCTTGAATTTAAGGATGCTCAGTATAATAGCTTCATAAATTTGCCAACTTTACTGAGTATTGTTATACAGAAATGATTCTCATTTTACTGCACTGACATGATAGAGGATATTCACTTTGTATTCCTGACTAAATATGAACAGGCATGCATAGCTTTCTCTTTCATTGGAGATTTTAAAATTATTGATATATTATATTTGCCATCTTTGAGGTTAAACAGTAATCTAATCAAGGTATTTTTTTTTTTTATCAATTATTTGTAATGTTTTTAGTATGCAAATAATACTTTTCAAATTCTGGAAAGATTTAATTTCTTTTAAAATGTGTAACAGAAAACTAGGCAGCTTGGCTATTATTGTATTTTTGTCTACTTATATATATATGACAGCATACATTCTTTAGTCTTTTATATTTAGTTGTATTTAAAAATGAATAACTGAATATTATTATAAACTAATTATTAAAAAATATATATAAGATAATTATATGCCACAGGAAAATGGATAACTGCAGCAGCTAAAAATGTTATTGCAAAATTTGTAAAGACATGTCTTTACTCATAAAAAGTGTAATATTAAAATGAATTGTATAAGTTTTCTGGGAGTATGTACTTAATGAGTAAATCTTTTTTTGGAAAGATTTCAGATTAATTGATAGACATTTTATTCAGTGAAATGCAATGTGCTATTGGCATTAATAAACAACTACAAAATGTGAGGTGATTACTAAATTAAATCCCCAACATTAGATTTCTAAATTTTTTTTATAGTAAATGATATTTTATCAGGTGATAATTCTCTTCCAAAATCTACAGTATTAATGAGTTGCTTAACTGGATTAATCTTTATTTCATTGCATAGTTTCTTGAAGTAAATTGGCATTTGATGGTGCCAGAAATTTTTAGTATATTGATGTGATACTTGACCAGTACTAAATTGCTGGTGTGATGTTTTAATCTTTAGCTTTATTGACCAGTTTAAGGTATTTGAAAAATTTATTGATAAAAAGTTTTGTTGTTGTTGTTGTTTTTTTACTTTAAGAAGTTATTGTAAAGTGTTACAATGTCTCTTGCAGTCACTGGTATAAAGTTTGGAAAAGCCTCTGTGTGAATAACATGCAGACACAAAGTGATGTGCATTTTGATGGCAAGCCATTGAGAGCAAGTTCTGATATTTATGATTCTCCTGCCTTTCACGAGAAAGAGCGAACTCTTTGTACTCATACAGTTTTCTTGAATGCTGCAAAAGCTTTTGCTGCTCTACATCAGGATGATGATGATGAACCATCACAAAGGAAACAAAGTTCTAACAATAATCAAGTAAATGACTTAGATATTGAATTTGCTAATGATCAGGAGAGACGATTAACACTTGAGCTGTCTTACTCAACACTTAAATGTAAGTAAGTCAATTTTTTCAGTTAAAAATGTTTTAAAATTGAGAGAAATTTCAAAGGATAATTTCTTGTGTGTTTAACATAAATGTTTGTTGACTTATTTTAAAATCTAGGTACATGTTTTTACATACTTCATTTAAGCACAATTTTAGTATAAATTAAAGTTAATAAGAGTAGAAATACAGTAAATAAATTGTACTTTTAAGCATTTATCTATATACAGAATTAACTGAATAATATACATCATATAAATCCAGTGTTATGCTATATGGAGCAAATGAAAAAATATTGTTTTATATTTGTTGCTAATAACTTGATTTTGGATTTGTCTGACCAGTATTTGGCAAAATTTTTAAATGAATGAGTTGAAAATGTTTTAAAGAATTTTTTTTAATTTGTTAACAAAATGACAAATTTTAAAATTAAAGACATATTTTTTGCAGGGAGATTAACTTTTTTTCATAAATTTCTAAGTGAAGGTATGTTCAGAGCTTAGAAACTATGTATGTTTTATACTAGAATGTTATTTTAAAGTATTTCCATAGATTTTAGTGTTATTTTATTATAATGAAATTAATTTTATTTTTTTAATACACATCTAAAGTAACATACAATTTTGGACGATGATTTCTTTTAAATGTTGTTAAAAATAAGTAATCAACAAGAATGATTTAAAACATTAAATGATGTTTCACATATGTTCATATTATGCTCTAGTAGAAAATGGTTCTTCAGTCTTATGCACTGCCCATGATGCAGGAAAGACTTGTTGAATTAGTTTTTTTTTTACAAATATGTAGCTAAGAAAAGTTGTATTCCTTTAAATTTCTAGTTTTTTTGTTTTGTATTTAGTTTAAAGGATGTATTACCACCATTCCTCCAAATGGCAATTTCTTTTCAATCTACATTAAGCAGATCACATTAATTAATAAATTATAAATATTAGTAAATATATTCAGAGAAACAAACAAATTTGGAATAAGGTCAATCAGAATGACTTAATTGATGGTAACTCCCCTTAATTTACAAAAAAGTCAGTTTATAATTGTAGTTTTTTATGTAAAATATGCTAATTTGAAAAATATTAAAAATTTTAGAAAGTTGGCTATTTTTAAGCAAAAGATGATTATTTTAATGAGGCATAATTAACAGTTTTGATGATCACTTTAAAATATTTTAACACTTAAATGTTCAAAATTATTTTGATTGAAAGTTAATTAGTTTCAGGCAGTCATTGTATTTGTTTAGTTTATACAGAGAGCTCTTTTGAGACAACCCTAAAAGTTAAATAAAAACTTTTGTATTATATTTAAAACAATTTTAAAAAAATGCAACACTGTTTTCTGATATAAGTACTAACAATGCATATGAAATGTGCAGAAATTGAGAATTTAAAAATTGAAAATCCATGACAATAGTTCATTAATTTATACTTTTTTGTTATGCTTTAAGAAAGCTTCTCGGCCTTGTTGTGTAGAGGCAAGCAAACAGACATTGCTTTGCTGGAATGAATGACAGGTACAGGCTAAGTTGCTGTAGAAGAGCAAAGGGTTCAGAAACTTCCACACATTAATGGATAGTTAGATTCTGGTTCAGAACCACTAGCTGCTTTAAAATATATGCACATAGCATCCAATACTATAATATTGCCAGTGCTGAATCTGGCATTTGTCTCTGATGCATTACACTGCAAACTTTCATGTGGACGGTAGTTAACCTGGACCTGCAATCAAATGACAAATTGAATAGTGACTTCTCTGAGAAAATGAGTCTAAAAACTGCAACATTGAGCATACATCTGTGCAGGTTGCTGGTGTATGCAATAATACTGTCTATTCAGAATTATTTCATGATACAATCTCCTACATCCTATGTTGTCCAATCTTAGCCCTCTGATGATAATGTCCTGGTCCACCTTGTTTGATTGGTTGTTCATGCATTATGTTACTGTTAAGTAGTTATCCTTCAGATGTAGTTTTCTAATGGTATGCTGTAACTCAGTAGCCCAGGCCTAGGTGTATCTATCTCTGGTGTTGCTCATGACTTTGATTGGATACAAGATTACTGAATGGGGGACATGTAGTTACCGAGCTGAGCTGTGATCTATTTAGAAAGGCCTTTATCTGGCAAATGATGAAATGCTCACTTTGAGTCTAATGAAAATAAGCCATAGACCATTTGTGACAAGATATTTGGAATCTACATAAAAAGCTACCCTAGGAACTCAAATCTCATGGCAATAGCTATCTTGTCAATGAAATGTGGATTTTGTCATGCATGTAAAATAAAGCAATATTTTTCAACTAAAGTTGAGGCCCTGTATCTTTGGAACTAGTGAGAGGTTGGGTTATAACTTTACAAACCTTTAGGAATTCAATGGTGTCACCTTCAATAGAAATATCATCAAGATCTGAAAGGGTGAGGAGGGGCATAAACACTTAATGATTTGATGCAGAATGACACAATTAAAGAAGATTTGTGCAGCTTTATGTATATTCTATGACATTATCAAATCTTAGTGAACTTACCTAAAATTATATCATCATTGTGACAACAAATATGAAATTTCATTGGCATCATTTAGAAGTTATATTTCTTTGAAAGGATATCTCAGAGTGTTTGAGTATAGGATATAATTAGGAATTATTACCTAATTAATAGTTTTAAATGAAATTTTATTAAAAATGTAATCTAGAAAAGTTAGGCTGCTTATACAAGCACTTGTTTAAAGTGTTTTGGATGATTTATAGGAGGTAGGTCATGCATTATTAGAAAAGCTGGTTAATGTACAGTTTTAGTAGTGAATTGTAATTTGTCTTCGTGATTTACAAAAAAGTGCTTGTTTCTTATACATGGCTGGTATAAAATGTTATGTTTTTTAAAGACTATATTTGTACTGCTACTTGTATGTATATAGCTTGATTGAAACTAATTGTCCTGTGTCCTATAGGAAAATGATATTACGTTTGGTCAGTCCATTAAAATTTAACTCTGAAATATAATAGATGGATCTAATTGTTATTGTTTTGATTTTAAATGAATCATATTGGATTTACAAATATAAGGTTAAGTAATCTAATGTTCAACAGTAACCTTTTGCATAACCAAAAATAATATAGTATCTTTAAGATTTATCTGGCTACTTCCACTTCCATAAATGAATGTTGGGTGGGAAAATAGTACATTAACATTATACTGAAAATTTGTGGATATCACAATATTTTTGATTTCTTGAGGTCATGTAATAGGTTTTTCTATGTGGCCATAGTCAACGAAAAATTGTCAAAGATAGATTTTTTTTGTTGTTTTTTTGTGGATCATGAAGTTCAATGAGGTGAATGTCACTGCTGAAAGGTCTTCAACAGTGATACCAAGACATAGATGTTCTACTGCTTGCATTTGCCACATTCTCTCAAACTGTCAAGATTCTTGTTGATGTGGTTCATGAAACAGAAATAAGCCAAAGAATGGTCTAGTGTTCTCCTAACCAAGTTAGCTACAGAAAGTTTGCAGCACATAAAAAACCTGTCCATCTGAAAGAAAACACACTCAGTCTTGTTAGAGGATGTCTGGCAAGACCCTTGAGTATTTGCAATGTACTCTGATGAGTCTGGGTTTGGGAAAAATCTACCAAAGACCTTCAACTATAACATCTTTAGCTCATGGTTAACTGTGAATGTGGAAGTCTTATAGTATGGGCTACAAAGTGGCAGGGTTATGTATGTATAATTTATATTTTCCACAGGAATTTTCAGTTCTGCCAGTATATTTAAGAGCTATCTCTTACTATACCAACAAGGCATTCAAAAATTTGATTTCTGTATAGGAGGATGCTGCATGCCACAGGAATCAAGGCATTCAACTTCTTTCTTAGTTATTTTAAAGCCTTCATATGAATCTGATTGCATGACTATAGGAGCATTGGGTTGTTAACTGAGAGCAATGCATCCATGTCCTGCCAGAAAGTTCACATAGACATGAAAGAAGCTGGAGTAGATAGACCATGATACAAAACCTCATTGATTCAAATAAGGTAGAGGCTCATTAACATTTGTAACAAGATAACAACAGGTTACCAAGTTATTATGGTAGGTACTATAGTTTGACAATAAAGAACATTCATTTATGTGTAAAAAATATATATATATATATATATATAACTCTCATCTCTCCAAACCAGCCTCTTTTGGAAATGCAAAAGGTCACTGTACTGATAGAAGAAAGTTATATTTCTTAATTTGATTATTTTTTAAAGTTAAATATTATTACAACTATTTTTTTTTTTGATTTTTTAGATCAGCGTCTTCTAAAGGATCTTTTGGATCAATGTACCTTTTTCATTCAATTTCCTGAGGTATTTTTAAAATCTAATTTATTAAAAAAATCTTTTTCTCACCAGTAAGGGCTATAAAAAAGTAGACTATTTTTAAGAATTGTGAATTTTTGATTTTAGATTCCTACACAACTTTTTCAATAATTTGATTTAACAGTTTTTATAAGAGCAATCTATGAAAATATTAAACATCTAAATATACTGATATGAATTCAGTACTTAGAATTATGGTGTGATCAAAACGTTTCCTGACTGATTTGCAGGCTAATGAGAGCTGTCTTCTTCAAAGTAGTTTCAAGAATGGACTTAGTTTAGCATTCCTGTAACTTCTGGGAGCTTATTTGCTAGTCCTCTTCCTGGATCTCATTGCAGAGTTGCTATTTCATTTTGAATAATTGTCAACACACCATCAAAACACTTTCACTTTTGAGTGGTTTTCAGTTTTGGAAAGAAGAAAAATTTCATGGAGTGAAATCTGATGACTAAGGTGGGTATCAAGAACTGGAATGCACAGACATTACATTATGTACCAGAGCCTTTGTTTGAATGGGCTTTTGTTTTGGTGACATGGGTGGATTGCAATGGATTAGTGGTCAGCAGATAAATTTTATGGTGGGCCAAATGACTCAATGCTGCTTTGTGTGGGCTTATAAACCACGCATTTGACTGGCTGAGCACTCATGTTGGTGCTGGCATTAATAAATCCATCACTAATTGATGATAAACTCTTCCAAGTGAAAGCAAACATGGACCTGTGAGTTGACAAAATGACGTTTCATCTCACATGCATTGTTGGGTACCGTATTAACTGTTCACCTGACAGAACATTGCAGAATGGTTTTGTTTACTCTCCAAGAACATACATAGTTGACAAAGAAAACCGTTCTCAAGGAAGAATGAACAAACAAGTAATTGCATACTTTACCAAGCATTGAAAATGTGAAACATTTGCTTAAAATTTGTAATGAAAGCATTTTATGGCTAAAGTAAAAACTTGACCAAGCACAGAGGTTTAATGAAACATCACTTAAATTCAGAAGCTTTCCAAAAAAAAAAAAGATTCATCTAATGAAAATTATACTTATGGTTCTAAAATCATTATTGGATCTGCTTCCCAACAAGAGAAAGTTACTGTTGCTTTGCTGAAGTGGGTTGGATCATAACACAAGAAAAGTTCATTACCTAATCCTAAAACAGTGATGGAATTTGTTAGTAATTCTGGAAGCAGGGATGTCAGATGAGAAGGGAAAATAATGAGCCTTATGAACACTGAAGCAAACCCACCATCAATCAAAATGACAAAGCATCATGTGCATGTTTTGTTAAAATGGCAGTTAAAGGGGACTGAATACATATCAGTGGCCATTGATGAGTTAACAAATAACACTGCAACCAGCTATGTATGTGTACTTGAGGTAATTCGTGAAGAATGTTTTCTGAGAAAAGCTGTTGCATTTGATCCCTCTGGAAAACTCAGTATTGATGTCATTTTCAAAAAGGATTCATTGCTTTATTTAATAAGCATGAGGCTATTACTTGACAAGAGTTTGGTGGCACATATCTATGACAACACTAGATGAAAGCCCTGAAATGCCTCATTCATCAATTCATGCTGTGTGCTCAGCTATGTAGGATGCTGAAACAAGTAATGGAGAGAGTCTTTAACCTCAATCTCATGGGTCCCAAGCTTACAGAAATGATTTTTCAAAGAGTTGGTGGTGAAGTAATCTGATCCTGCACTAAACCGTGGGTTGGTTGAGAAAAAGTACTCACCTGAGCAATTCTGCAGGCTGAAGGTTTGAGCATGTGAGTTTCTGCAGCAAAGTGCTTATAAGTCAGCTGAGTATCTGGACCTGCTTAATAATGAGTTCATAGCTACAGTATTATTTCTGAGTAATATTTTCAGTCACTTTAATGCTGTCTCTAGCAAAAAGGCCACAACAAACCATCTGCATACTATTTGAGAAGTTGGAAGCATTAAAAAAAAAACAAAAGAAACTGACAATCTTCCTGCTGGACTTAATGAAAAACTTGTACTTTAGCAGGCCCTGCAGGCATCAAGAAAAAATGGACATTTGTGATGTAATTACTAACCTCATTGCCAACATTTTATACAGCTGAAAGAAAACTTTTAATCTTGTTTTCAGGATTTCAGCATTCTCAAAGACAACATCAGTTTTGTTTGTGATCTATTTTCTATTCCTTATGATGGCAAATTTTCATTTCATGTGAAGGAAGTGCTCTCTTTAATTGACAAAGCAGCACTGTAACTGAAACTTGTAGATTTATAGTTATTTTCTTTAAACTGAATTGAAGAATGCTGTTTGTATTCTGTTTGGCTTTACTTAGATAAGTAAAGTGACTTTTTTGTTGATGAATGTCATCAAAAGTAATGTCCATAACAGGCTCTCACAAGTTTCTATGTACAGCTATGTACATGCCACCATCGCTTTTATATATCAAATATACAGTGCTTACCTGTAGTGGAAAGTTCATTGCCTCTAAGACAAGGTGACTGGAGGTAACAAGCAGGCCAGACAGAGGGTGGCTATAGGTCACTAGTTGCTGACTACTGCTATAGACACATTTTAAATATCATTGTAAAACATTAAAAAAATTTATTGTTTGTCCAACATTGGAAAAATTATGGTGCCCTTTTAGCATTGTCTTTACATTAGATTTCTACAGGCATATATACTGCTTGTAATGTTAATGATTTCCAGTGCCATTTTATTTTTTAATTGTGTCCATGCACCCATGACTCATTACTGGATATCTTCTGAAGAAAATCTGGTTTGTTTACAATTGTTTCAATCAGATTCTAACATGCACTGAAATGCTTTTGTGCCTTCCCAAAGAAAAAAAACAAATTTAGCAGATATGATTTCAAGTCCTTTGTGATAATTGCCTGACAAGATCAAATGCTAAACTCATCAACTGGTTACTTCATGGGTAGTATTGCATCTTACTGCACGCATCAAAATTCAAACATTTAACGATTACTTTATTTTTGGATGTTGAGTCACAACCATAGTAAAAGTGGCCAAATTACTCAAGCATTTGAGAATGAGAGAGTGCATTCACTTAAAAATTATGAACTCTTATTAAATGTGCAGTCATGAGTCTTTAAAGGGATGATGTATTACTATTGTATGGATTGAATTATCACGTCTTAGCATACAACAAAAACAACAACAACTAGCAAATGATTATGCCATTTAAAAATTCTCAATTATATCATTCTGGAAGCTCTCTGCTCTCACCACTATATGAAAATTTACTTTAGATTACCATAATAACTCTTGATAATTTAAAGTATTTTCATCTACTATTGAATGATCATATCCAAAGGTTTGCTTTCTGACCTTTTTTAACATTTATTTTGAAATTGGTAATAACTTTTTTTAGATCAACAACAAGTAATTTCTAGTTAATTCAGTTTTAGGTTTATGTAGTCTACTTTAATTTGCAGACTGGTGGGATTAGATTTTGTTGGACGAGAGATTAGAAGTTATGCATAGAATAGCTAATTTGTCTTTACTATTAGTATTAGTGAAAGCAAAAAAGAGAGCTTGTAATAAGGAAATTAAAATTAATTTTAATATTACTTGATATTTTTTTCTGTAGCAGCAGAGTTTTGGTAAAATGTCAAATGATTCTGTGATAAATTTATATTATAAATATACAAGACTAACAAAAAAATAAACTCCCTTCAAAACAGTTATAAACACAAAAAAGGACCATTGAATGGTGTTCAACACATTTTCCAAGATCTGCTCTATATTAGGAGGAAAAATATAAAAAATTTACTGTTTTATAAATAACTGAGTATAATAATAACAATCTGGACAATGCTTTTTACTGATAACAAGCAGTATGATATGCTTGTATGTCTCTTTGCAATGGAGCTAAGCAGGTAAATTTAATTTGCAATTGTTCATATATAATCAAAAATGTCATTGTAAAGCTTATTAATAATTGTAAATGAAAATTTGAACAGTATATGACCTTTAATAAAAATCATGCAGTTCTTTCTGGACATAAAATTATTTTAACTAAACCAAAAATTAATGTAAGGTAATTTTATTTAGTCTAACAGGTGAGATGCTTTCTCATTCCTTATATCCATGAAGTAACTATAGAGGAGTTAATTTTTAATGAAGTCAGCAGTAAATTGGATAATGATATATATTATATCGAGTTTTCTATTTATTATATGTAATTTTTTTTGTCAATACCAATATAAAAATATGAATACATTTGAAAAATATTTAATTTCTATTTCAGTATTTATTAACTTCATTATACTATGATGTATGATATCAATTTTTTGCCTCATGTAGAGAGGGCAAATCAAGTGTATTTTTAAAGTTTTATTTTCTAGATTTGTTGTGAATCAGCAGTATATAATTTTATTAAATAAAAGAGCCTGATGTTTTGTTTAAAAGAAAAATCAAAGAAACTGAAGTTCAACTTTATATTTACTTATGGACAAGTTATTATATTGAAAATCAATATTAAAGTCATTAAAGCTTTAAATAACATGAATTTTTTTGACATAAGTACTTTTGTTTTTTTTTTTTTTAAAGGAATACCTGTTTGTAGTGTTTTCTTTGTTTGTCTCCAGGTAAAGTATATTTTAATATTTAATGAGTTCATAATTTTGCTGTGAATGCTTTAGAAGTTAGCATATGAAAAATTAACTAGATCCAAAAATCAACTGTTTAGTTCAGAGAATTCTGATTCTATGATGGAGTTTTATTTTGTTCTAGACATTTGGTTAGTGTTTATGTAACTATTTTTAAGCTTTGAATTTGTAAAAAAACTTGTGCTATGTTTTATATCTTTAATTTTTTTTTATTTTTCAGCTTGTTGAAGAGGAAGCACTAGTAATGGTAATTTTATATTACTTTATGAATACAAAATTTGAACAGCGGAATCCAGCACCTGAAGAAACTCTGGATCCTTTAGCTACTAAAGTTGAAGATGTGATTATGTCTATTAAAACTAAACTTAGTGCGTGGTTAGCAAGGCTCCGTATCAAAGCTAATGCACTAAGTGTTGAATTGCTTCTGCCTGAAGTTGTAAGATCAAAAGATAAAATTAGTTCACAGATGAAACTTTATATGTGGATTAATCAACTGAAAACCAGGTAGGGAAATGCATTTTACTTTCAAAAATGTATATATGTTAGTATTATTGTTATTTTATGGTGTTTTTGCCGTTGAACCTGAGTAAGCATATATCCTTTGAATTAAAATAATTAATGATTTTCGGTTCTAATTTGGCTTGATAATTTTTACTTTATTTCCTTTGTGCTAATAAGATATGAATCCATCATTATATAGGTTCAGAAATACAATTAAAAAATAAAGATAAAAACTTGACTGACAGATTTTTATTCTAGTTCCAGGTGAAACTTTAGATTGTTGGAATTGCACAAATATTTTTTTTTTTAAAGTTAGTAACATTTTGAAGTCTTTATAGTTTTTTTTTTTTTTGTGATTATTTTTTTGTCAAAGTTTGAAAAATAGAAGCATTTGTATCACAGTCAATCCATTCATCTAATTAATTTTCACTCAGGTTTATAACAGCAGCATTCACTCCCTTTGCATAGTTCATTCATTCTGCAAGATCTTTATATTTTTTTTAGACACTTTAAATTCATCAGAATTACTAGCCTGCATAATTGGTGGCCAAATATTGTGCCAACATTGCTTCAGAACTTTAGTTGTAACATTATCCCAGGCACAAACAATACCCTAAACTGCATCCTCCACTGTGAATGATTGCTTAAAATTATTGTGCTGTAATGTCAATCACAACTCATTAGTTTTTGCATCAATTCACTATGATTATGGCATTTTATATTTCTGATTATGCCCTGATCCATGGGCTGGATCAAAGCTGTGGTTTCTGCTGGTGGGTGGCAATCCAACCTGCTTGGCACATTTCCTGACCTCTGGTACAAAATGATGATCAAACCAGTTGTTTTTTTTTAAAGAAATCCATCCATGTGTGTTTGTTTCACTGGTAAATTATGGGGGAAAATTTAATTTGTGGATGAGGTTTTCACTTTTTCCAATCTTTCACACCAGATGCTGATTTTTCATCACTAGAAACAAAAGTATGCTGAGGAACACATTAAAATAAAACAATTTCAATGGAATTTTAGATTTGCTCAGGACTAGATTTGTTCTTGCACTTTGAAAAATTATTTAAAAATCATTTCCACGCCCAAAATTTAGGAGAGCATTGAAGGCTGTGGGAGATGTGATTGCACTTGACCACAGATGCTGTATGCACCAGTGGTACTCTGGGTTAATGGATGTTTTTTTTTTGTTTTTTTTTTATTTTTGGTTAAATGATCTACTGTATTAAATAGTATTCAGTATTCACTTGCTCTCATTTTATATTCTAAGTACTCAGCACTTTTTTTCTTGGATGCCTCCCTCTTTTGATGCTTGATCTTTTTTTTGTCAGTAGTAAAATTCATCTTTGTTAACAGTTAGAATTATTGTTCTTGACATAATTTAAGTAATTCTATAGCTAGATCCTAGACTTTCATGTTCTTTTTTTTATATAACATTTCTCTAAAATATTTATGTACAATTATATTACTTTATTTGCAAAACTGATGTTACTAATTTAAAAAAAAAAACATATGAAACGGTAGTGCTTCTGTGTAGGCTATTGTCATGTTGTGCATTTGGTTTTGGACCGACATTCCAAATATTTTTTTTAGTTTGTATTCTATTCCTATCTAGCATCTCTCTCTCTCTCTTTTTTTTTGTTTTTCTAAAAGATATATATATATATAAATTTTGCTTAAATATAAATTAACAGTTCTTTGTTGTCACAGAAAAGTTTTTAATGACTATAGTGTCAAGTAAAGAACTTTTAAAAAAAAAATTAAAAGAAAACGATTTGTCAGGGTTGTTTCTGCTTTTTTGTTTTTTTAATGTAATTATTCTATTAACTAATTTGAAGATGCCATTAATTTTAAAATAGTTTCTTAAATGTGAAAAAAATTTTATAGGTAAAATTTTGGTTATTAATATTAATGGGTTTTTTAATTTGTGGGAGTGTGAAAGGAGGGGTTAATCCTTGGGTTTTTTTACCTATTTATTGAAATAAAATGCTTATGTAGTATGTAACAAAATTAAAAAAGTTGACAATTTAAATTAAAATAATGAATTCCAGGTTTTGATATTTATGCTTTTTAAATAAAGATTAAATAGAAATAAAAATAATCTGCAACTTGCTACTCATTTAAAAATTGTTTGAATATAAAAAAATTTTAATTTTAAATATTAAAAAATAAACATTGTAACTAATAATTACTGTAAACATAGTATTTAATGCTTGATTATGTGCATAAGTTTCAAAACTAGAAAAATATAGAAAGAAAGTCCAATTCCTTGAGTACTTATCTACCAATGTTCTCTCTTCTCTCTTTTGTTAGCATTTGTGATGTTATTGAAAAGTTTAAAGATGAAGGATTTACATTAGATGGAGGAGCTGACATGACAGAAGGAAAGAAATTTTCAATGGATCTACACTGTGATGATGTTATAGTATTTCCACCTGACTACAGAGAATACTTATTGCAACATCATCTGTACAAGGCTGGTCACATTGTGATTCAGGTATACCCAATAAAAATTGTAGTATTAGGACTTTTTAAAGGTATAAATATATGCTTGTTGTTGATTTAAAGTGTAATGTTTTGGAAAAAGATTGGGTTTAATATTAGCAATGTATGCCTCGGCAAATTTTTTTTTTTTCAGTTTAACAAAATATGCAAGGCATCTACACCTTAAATGTTTACTTGGTTGTAGATACTGTTTTATACTGTAGCTAGTTTTGATTGATGCTTTTGTCAATCTTTTTCAAAGTAACACCTTGTATTGAGAGTATTCAAGCTACTTGACACAAAGTAGTATGAACATTGCAGTTTTATATATATGCAGTATTACTTTCTTAAATGTAATTACTATTAGTAGAAGTTCAGTAAATACAAATTTACTTCAATGACTAACTTGGCATCCTTCCAATTTTTCAGGGTATTATAGGTAATTATTGTATAATTTTACTATACTGGCCATAATATATGTTTGGGAGGAATTTAGGAGAAAACTTTAAATGTTTTCTGTTTATTTACAGAAGGGATATTACACTAAAACACTTGAAAAGGGTGTTGCATTTTTTTTTTTTTTTTAAGAAATAACTTATACTATGATGCTGACCAAGTTACACACACTTTTTGTCATGTGTTTTAAATGAGTTCAAAAAGAGTTGACATCTTTGGCTAAACAGTATCCAATATACAAAAATTTTCATATTGTTTTGTACAGCATAAGCATTTGTTGGTGAGAAAAGCTATAGATTTTTAGCACAGAGTAGTGTGAATGATTGTTTCTAAAATGAATGTAGAACTTTACCACCAATTGTCAAGATGTCATGACTAGTGCAAGCAGATATAAATTATATCTTAGGCATGTTGAATGCAGGATTTTTCAAAGATGGGAGTGTTGTTGGGTATCCATGTATCTGCCTTTAGTAATCTTATAAAGAGATCATCCTAAACGACAACTCTGTTATGAAAAAGTATTAGGACAAAGAGATGTCTGTCATCTTGGAATTTCTACATAAGTGAAACAGTACATTAGTGACCGAAGAATATGAGGTGTGCCACTGAATCTAATTAGCATCTTCAGATGATTGAGATTGGAAAATGCAAACTGTAGGAATGTAGAGTGAGGCAGTATTAAGTGGCATCATCATGCACATCAGCAATTTTTATAGGCATACGAGGTCTGTCAAAAAGAAACTGAACTTTAAAAAAAAAAACAAATTTATTGCTTTACGTACAATTTAATCAGACTTGTCTCCTTCAAAATAGTTCCCTCCACTGTTGATACACCACTCCCAATGTTTTTTCCAGTTTTGGAACGTATCGTGGAACGTGTTTTCAGGGATAGTGCGCAGTTCTTGTAGCGAATTTTCTTCTATTGTCTGAAATCAGTGACCTTTCAGGGTGGATTTCAACTTTGGGAACAAAAAAAAGTCTGCAGAGGCCAAATCCGGAGAGTAGGGCAGCTGGGGAACGAGAGTCGTCTCGTGCTTTGCCAAAAAGTCACAGATGAGTGACACGTGAGCGGATGCATTGTCATGGTGCAGCATCCAGGTTTTTTTTTTCCATGCCTCAGGCCGCCTCCTTCGCACTGCCTCCCTCAACCGCCTCAGGACATCCAAGTAAAACTTTTTATTGATCGTCTGACCATGTGGAACAAACTCATGATGAACGACGCCCTTCCAATCAAAAAAGATGCTCAACATCCCCTTCACATTTGAGCGACTCTGACGTGCTTTTTTTGGTCACAGCGACGTTGATCCAACCCACTGATGACTGCCTTTTTGTTTCGACATCATAGCCATACACCCACGTTTTGTCATCTGTTATGACACTTTTCAGAAAGCTTTCATCAGCATTCGAACAATCAAAGAACTCCTGACTGACTTGGTTCTGTTCTCTTTTTGTTCATCTGTCAGCAGTCGCAGCACAAATTTTGCAGTTGCACGATGCATGTTCAATCTTTCTTTTAAAATCATGTGGCATGAACTTTTACAGATGCCTACTTCTTCGGAAATTTCATGGACAGTCAGGTGACGATTTCCACGGATCACAGCACGTACTTTCTCAATGTGATCGCTGTCCATTGTTGTGGAAGGTCATCCAGATTTGGGATTGTCTTCGGTGGATGTTCTTCCCAATTTGAAATGCTGGTACCACTCGTGACACAGCATACGGCTCAAGCAATTCTTCCCATAGGCCTGTTGCAACATTAGAAAAGTCTTCGTAAAAATTTTTCCCAATTTGAAACAGAATTTCACACAAACATGTTGCTCTTCAAGATCCTTCATTGTTCAACTTGTGACAAATCACCAAGTGCACTAAACATATGTTCACTCTAGCGCGTGTGGATCAATGCCTAACTGACGTGCCATGATGCGGTTATTATTTGATTGAAGGTCAAGGTCACTGATACACAGCACTGCAGTTGCAAACACACTGCGCTGGCTGGTTGGTGCACTGTTTTAAAAGTTTGGTTTCTTTTTGGACAGACCTCGTATGCTGGACATCACAGATTTTAGACTTATTTTTTTGGACATATTATGATTCATGTTTATTGCCATCTGCTTGAATGGTTTGTGGTGGATTGTCATAGAGCACAAAAAGATATGGCAGTGGCAGCACCTTGGCTGTTGAGAACAGAAAATGCTGTTTTGAACCAGAATCTTAAGCTTTGATGTATATGTGGACAGTATTTTGAACCAAGTTATCCTTTCTCTTGTACAGCAATATGGATTCCAGTAGGACAATGGTCAACTTCACATAGCAATGCTGAAGCAACCTTTCTTTAAGACAGAACAGTGTTGAGAGCTTGACTGGTCATCCTACTTTGATCTCAACTCTAAACATGCTTTGGATGAACTAAGCATTGTTTTTTCCAGCGTTGCATTGTGCTTCAAATCTGTCAGCAGCTTGCTGCAGCACTGCAACAAGAATGAAACAATATGCTTGTGGTATAGCCATAATATAATGCACATGACATTCCATGAACTGTATACTTCATGTGCCATAGCAAGAAGTGGACATATCAGATACTGACTTGATGGAACTCTGGTATCATGTGCCTTTAGTCATTCAGAGACATCAATATCAAAGGATGAACTAAATTGTCATGAATGTTCACTGTTATTCTGTTTATCAAGTTTAGGGTTGCTAGTACTTAACTGTTGCATTTTAAAAGTGTTTGAATATATATATTTAAAATATTTTGTATCGTTGCAGTTCAGTTTTTATATTAACTGAAAGAAAATGTTAGTTATGTTTCACAAGATTTTTGCAAGGATCACTTACAAAGATAAAATAATGATGTAATAAACATATACATTTGAGTTTGATTATAATATTATCAGATAACTTAATTTTAAGGTCAAAGGTATTTATTTTTTTAAAGTTTGAAAAAATTTAATGTACTTTACATATTTTGGTTAAATTTAAACAGTAAAGAATTAATTTCAGTTTTAATTTTTAGAACTTGCACTACAACTAGATGAGGTGCAATTACATTGTTTTAATTTTCTCTACTTTCTTATGAATATCCAAGATGACTGTTAGTGGTGAAGTAGGAAAATCCATAAGATTAGAATTTGTTTAGTAATTTCTATGAAATTAATCTAAAGTGATATGGATGGTAATGTGAACTGAAATAGTTTTATCATTCAAGTGTTTTATTTATGCTAGTCAAAAATTTACAGCCACAGAAAAACATGTTTATTACTATTTGCTTGTTTGTTTTATTTTTCAGTATTTTTTTTTTGTTGTTGTTGTTGGGTTTACAACAAATTTAGGAGAAAAAAAATGAATTTTAGTAAGATAACTTTTTTCTACTGTGTAATATATCAAGATGTTTAGTTTCTAAAATTTAAAAGGAAAAATCTCCATTTATTTTTGCAAATGATGAGGCTCTAAATTATTAACAAACTTAAGATAAAAGGCATATAAAAGTTGACAGGAAATATAATTAAATTCATAAAAGGAAGACAATTGTGCCTTATATATGACTTAAAAATGGATTCAAAAAGTGTACTAAATTACTTAGTACTATTTTGATTACTTGCACAGGACAAGTCCAGTTGCATTGCTCCTCACTCAGTGAAATGTTTGGTGGGTGATGATGATGATATTGTTCATGTTAACATTGGTTCAGGATTGATTACTGCCCATATTGCCAGCTTACTGAAGAATACACAATGCCGGATTTGGGGATTTGGAGCATCAAATGGAAATATGTCCCAAAATGTTAAAAAGCATTTAGCAAGTCTTGGAACAAAGAGTATCCTTTTATTTTGTACTGAAAAACAGTATCTTAAAATAATACTACTACAGAATCTTTAAAAATACTGTGATTTTTACTTATCAAAATATTAATTCCAGTCTGTCATGATCATTATATGATGAATTAATAAGCTGTCAGAGCTCAGGTATTAATTAAATTCCATTGTTTCACTTAGTTAAACTGAACATATGAAGCTGGACAATAAATAATGCAGTAAAATTCTTTTGTTGTAAGAATATGACCTTTATGCAAGTTGGATAATAGCCACATGGCAGAGTAGTCTTCCAAACATTTTACTCTTGGTTTGCATTTATGCTTGAATGAGGGAATACATATTTTTTTCTTCTTGTAAAGCACTGGATAATTTAAAATCTATTTTAATGGTATAACAATGAAGCTGACAATATATTTCAAAATACATTGTCCATTTTAACAGTGCTGCATTTAACCATAACATTGAGGGTGATTGGAATGGTGAGGTACAGGAGTTCATTAAAAAATATCAGCATTATATAAAATTAAATATTAGTGCAGCATCAATATAAGAATGAAAAGAAATTTGTGAAATGTTATTTAAAGAAGTTAGTGGGTTAGTTTGGGTTTTTCCAATTACCTTATTAGCAATGGTGTTAATTAATCTACACTTTGGCAATCTTTCCCTGTTGCTACTAAGATTTAGTTCATAGACCTTTTTGCATTGGGGGGGGGGTTAAAGCATTTGAATGGCTTGAGCTTGTTTTGATCTCTATCTGTTTTGTTAGGACATGTACTCAAATACTTCTCACTTTGGCACAAATTGTACTTAATGTGTGAAATGCTGCCTAGATATTTCTTTCATAGTTGTGCTGCTTTTGGTTCAAAATAGAGCACTGTCCATCTTGGTGATCATATGATCTGCTAAACATCTTTCCAGCTCTAGCTAATCTGTGCCTTATTGTTTTTTGTGATCATAGTGTGAAGTGATAGTACTTAATTATGGATCATTATAACAGCATGCTTTGCTTTGAAATAAAGTTATTATGAAACCAGAAATTACCTATTGTAATATTAAATAGTTTTAAAAATGTAATATTAGACTAATCCATCTGAAAATCACATTATCATTTTTCCTTTCGGCATACTTTTGAGCAAATCTAAAAATGAATATATACCAATTATTAATTACATTTTGATGAATCTATCAAGTGCTTCCCAATGTTAAATTTGAGGCAGCAAGCACAGAAAAATTTCCCTGAATATTAGCAGGTTAATGTAGACAGTACAATGCTCTATTAAAGACCAATTAATGAGAGAGCAACATTTAGTGGTTTAGGGTAGTCTGAGAGCATGTAATATTGGTGGATTATTATCCTGTTTAAAGATGTCCCATTTTAATCTCAACCATAAGTTAAGCTTAGTGGGAGCAACAAGTGTGCTATAGCGTAAATATATCTCTTTGTACTTGGTGATATATTATTTTCTGAGTGCATCATTGTTTTAGAGATTCCAAGCATTGTCCAGAGAAATACTTAAATCCATATTTTCATTTGCTAGTTCATGGCTAACTCATTTGTAAGAGTTTCATAGTTATCTCCCCTAGACTACTACTACTACACCTTTTCCCGTTCTTGAAAAAAAAAAAGCCAGGTTTTTAAAGGTATGAAATACGACCAGATTAGGTTTGTAAAATATTTTGTTTCTGTGTTTAAATGATACACCTGCCATATTAGTGATCTCAAGTTGGTCAGGGTTAGGAATAGTTAGTTTTAAAGGATGTTTCTTAGGAACAAGGAATTCATAAAGATTTTGCCCATTGTCAGGTCTCTCAATGTAAAAAAGCAAACAAAAAACCCCCCTATTTGCAGACTTAGATAACTTACCCTATGGTCTGGTATTTTATGGGATGTCTGTATGACTCCTGGTTATGAACACTTGATTTGGGTTTTTCTCTTTGCTATTGTTTGTTTTAGGTATCTTCATTTCTTTTGAAGTAAATGAACAGGTTTTACCTTTTGAACCATAGGGGTACTTCTTTCTATATGCCTTGCTGATATCATTCAAGCTAGGCAGAGGATAGTATGCTAAATTCTGTCACAAATAGTTATCTGATAAATGTAGTTTTAGTACACAAATAACACTTGTTAAATAAGTTAGGACATCTCTCTCATGATATGAGTAATAGTCAATTAAAGCCAGAATGAATTCTTCCTATATGGGTTTAATGGCAACAGTAGTATGAATAACAAAGTGGTGTTTCTATGAAAGGATAGTTTATATGGTATAAGCCATACTAGTACATCATCTGGAAAGATTACCTAGCCAAAGACATAAGTACACTTTGTGATTATGAACAGTAATGTGAACACCCATAGATAGAGAAATCATTTTCTGAATCCTGTTGGCATCCAAACTTATTGAATAAACCCTGAAGCACACAGACAATGATAAACTTCTCTTTGTTGCTAACTAACTTTCATTTTGGGACATTTAATGTTGTGGATGAAAAATATAGCATAACACTGCCTTTTCTTTCACTCATTCATACAACAGAAAATTTTTGTGAAATTGGTTTAGCATTAGATATGGTAAATATCTTGAAGAGATTTATATTCAGGTTTAGTAATAAAACAAAGTATCCAGTTTCTTTATACGTTAAGTATATATATATATGTGTAACTTTTTCTTAATATAAGAAAACAAAATTTTTTGGCAACTTAAACAGGTGGGAATTTTTTTTTTTAATTTTTATTTTAAACTCCTTAATTTTTTCAGATTTAAAGTTAATTTCAGAATCTTTTTTACATGTTGATCCTGAGGATCATAGATTTAAGGGTGTGAGGGTAGTGTTGGTGACTGCCAATTGCAGCAAATCTGCTCTTAATAATCCTGTTGATTTTGTTGTCAATGAGGGAGAAGGTACTGTATAAATTAATTTTGAAGAACTAAAAAAGTTTTTTTTCATATTTTAAAATTTTAGTAGAAAACAATTTTTTTTAAATATTGGTTTCTGTTGTAATTTTTTTAAAGTTATATATAAATCATTAAAATTAAGAAAGTATAAGAAAAAAAATTGTGTGATATTAAATATTGTCAAAAACTAAGAATTTTGTTTGAATTACATTCCATTGATGAAAATCACTGCTTTTTGTTACTGAGATTCCTGAAATCAGACTTTCAAATTTTAAGATTGGCACCTAGAAATTTAGTGAGCATTAGTAATGAAAATAATACATTCCTTTTAAATGAAGAATACAGTATTACTTAAAAGGATGAATCTGAAAACTAATTTATTAAAATTATTTTAAATAAAATATTACTTTAATGCCAGGCTTTAGTCAAGTTTATTAATGAAAGGTAATAAAAGATATTTTACTGTACTTGATTTAACGGACTTTGGAAGCAACAGACTGTCTGGTACTCCTGACAAAAGTCCACATTGAGCTGTGTGAAAGATTTTTTGCTTGGGCGCCTTTTACACGAGTATGTAAATATCTGTATTTAACGGACACCCTTCCCCCCTTTTAGTCCTTTAAATTGAGGTTTTACCGTATTGATATGGAGATTCATTAACATGGGGAAAATCAGTTTTTATTGGAAGCTGATACATTTGAATTAATAAGGTTTTACTTAAACATTGGATAATGTAGAATTTTTTCAGATCCATAGACAGGCTGGGGCCAAAAAAATTATCGTTAAATTACTAATGAAGTTGATGTCATTACTTCCAGCTACTATCCTTACCTGCTGTTTCTCTCTTCTGTGTCACTGGCATATGACATCTGATTTATCTTCTCCTGCAGACATGCTCTTCTTCTTTCTTTTATTCTTCCAAATCATCTGTTTCTTCTCATAACCTAGTCACTGAGTGAATTGATAGCATGTATTGCAAATGTGGACTGTCTTTTGAGAGTAGCTTAGCCAACAAACCTGTCCACTTGTTTATCTCTAGCTCCTGGCCAAAAGATCCAGGTGAGCTTTCACTTTTGTTTAGGCTAAATATGCTACATTAGGGAAAGGTAGCCATTTGGGTTATCATCGAGCATGCTTTAGCTTTCCCCATCTTTTGTAATAGTAAATGAAGAGCAACTACCATGGCTTTGCATCTTTATAGGTCTTTTCTTTAGCCACTCTTTTTTCAGCATTTTATAATCTTGAAATGAGAGATTATGATTAGTGTCTAAATATTTGTAAATACACACCCACCAAATAACATTCCTATTACCATTCTTCACTTGCACCATTCACAATGTAAAATTAAAACTATATATTATTTTGTGCTGTCACCAGCAATACAGTTTGAGGTTGAATCGCTATATCTTGGGATTAAGAGTAATATCTTAAATGTCAGAACCACTAAGGAAAGCAGTGCATTACATTGGACTGTACATTCCACTGGATATAGTCAGAATTTATTTTTTGTTTTTCATTGTAGATATGACTGTTTTGTGGAATCTTTCACAAGGTGAAATTAGCAGAGATAAACTGGATAAAATATTTAATGAAGAACTAGAAGTTCTGAAGCATGCTCTTCTGTGTAAGTTCAAAATTAAAACCCGAGAAATTTTTGTTTGGCAAAAAATTAGAGGCTGATCTTTTTTTTTGTGGGGGGTGGATGGTGTGGTGTAATTAATGATGCCATGACCATGAACACACTATACAGTATTAGTTCATACATCCATGGCCGGTCCAATCTGCTATCTGAAACCCATTGAGCATCTGTAGAATGTCTTGGAAAAGATGGTTCAAAGCCTGTACATAACAAATGTGTGAAGTCACATTTATGTTCTATAAACTTGTCTTGCACAATAAGCTGCCAAAGAATTTTTGTTTTGAAATATCTCATACAGATAGAGGACCGTATTGCAGAAAGGAACTGGTAGACAATCATGTGAATACACTGAACTTTGTTTGACCACACTACCTTCTATTGGTTGGTTCCTCAGTCATGATGCTTCAGGTGGATGTTCTTACTCTTCTCACTTTGGTAGCAAGCACACAATGCATAGCTCCTGACTTATTGTTTGAATTCAAACTGCATATCTTTTCTAATGTTGAAGATTTATGTAATGCAGACCTGTTTCACACTACATATCTTTGGCTGAATTTGTCAGGACCTGCTTGTGACCTGAGTAAATGTTGAAAATGCAGGAGGGAGTGCCTTCATGGACTCAGTCAGTGTAACCAGTATCTTGAGAGCAAGCCAGCACAGGCACTCACTATTATGCTAGGAAGTTAATGTGCTTTTCCTTTTTTGTTGAATAGTGCTATACAACCTGTACACAAATATAATGGATCAAATTACATCACAAGACTACTCAC
The DNA here is from genome assembly GCA_018389105.1 of Nautilus pompilius. Lineage (NCBI taxonomy): Eukaryota > Metazoa > Mollusca > Cephalopoda > Nautilida > Nautilidae > Nautilus > Nautilus pompilius. Next base: position 944,250 of record JACATO010000314.1, on the reverse strand, counting down.
ACTGACGACCAGAGATTTTCTGTTTTAACTTACTTTAGTAACAGTCTGGCAAAAATATTAATTTATGGGAAAAAAAAGATTAAAAATAGACTTGTGATGAATTGTTAATCTGTGCATACTAATCAACATGCCTTGGCAACTGATATAAGTATACTCAATATTAAAGAGAAATTATGACTACTATTAATACTTGCATGCCAAAATAAAGGTGGATATGCATGTATGTGTGTAAATTTTTTTTTGAGAAGTGGAGTTCCCCATCAAACTGTTAGAAAAAATTTAGAAGATTGAATTGCGTGTTTATGCAAAAGTCTATCAGCCATTGTGCAGTGTTGCTGAGTATAAAGTATTCTGTGCTCCTTTTTCTAAACTTAGTTTTTCTCTTATTTGTGATTTTCCATACCATATAACAAATGAAATTTTATAAATATAACCATTTCACTGAAATGTAATAGTATATATTTGAAAGATATTATAATTAATTTTCTTATTTTAATGTATACATGTTTTTTGCTAAAGATTTCAAAACTTTAATATATAACAGATAGATAGATAAAAAAATGCCTTTTAATATTTTCTTGATCACCTCTCAACTGAAAAATGGTTGTTCAGAAATTGCATGCAAATATGGTGCATGTTTGTTTAGTATAGGAGCCACCACTTATGTAGCAAACAGTGTAACCAGGTGTCAAGAATTGAGAAGAGCAGATAACTTACTACCCTTTCATTTCTAGATCTAGGAAGAAACTAGTTTCCAGGAAACACCTGCATATGACTGGTTGGTAAAGGAGATAGGCCAAACCAAGCTCACCCTGATTGGGAAATGAATTCTGGCTCTCTGCTTTTGCATTCCAGTAGCCTAACTACTGGTTATTAATCTGTTAAATACTCTCATAATACAAATTTTGAATAGCTTTACCTTTCAATGATAGTAAAATTCCATAAAATGTGTATGAAAAAATTTTTTCATAATGTGCTTGACATTAAAAAATGATCCATTGCAAAGTAAACTCATTTGCAACATTAAGTACATATAGTACTTAGCTAGTTATTAAGTCTTTTACATCAACCATGATATATTTTGGGAACTCCATTGTGGTGATATCAAAATTCCATTAACTGTTTGGTTTTGCAGTATTTTCTGGAGACTTGCACATTTTTTTTTTACCCTGTAGGAAATATTTTTCATAATCTGTTCTAATTTTTTCTATTATTATTATTTCTATATTTGTGAGATAAGGTATCATTGTTATTACATATTGATATTTTTGGACTGTTATCCTCTATTATTTTCATCACTGTTTTGACCAGCGGAATCTCTGATTGTCTTCAGATGTCATATTGTGCATACAAACACGTGTCAAATCCAGCACCCTGGCTAAGGATTGAACTCATGTCACTTTATTGCTAACGCTAATGTCCTGTGGGACAGTAGTATAGTCATTCTTTGGTATATTTAAGTATAGAGGTAATCATATTGGATTCAGATCTATGCTAGGCTTGCTAATTGGATCTACTGTTAGAACTATGTATACAGCCTTCTCAATCTTACACAATTTATAATGTGGTTCCCTGTTAATTATATTGGAAACTCCATACTTAAATATGCCAAAGAATGATTATACTAGTGTCCCACAGGACTGCCCAAGTGGATAAGAGCATTGCAATCAAACATAATAATAATAAAGGGTTGAGAGTTCAATCTTCAGCTAAGGCATTGTATTCAAAGTGTTTATATGCACAATATGATATCTAAAGACAATAAGAAATTCCACTGGTGAAAACATAGTGATGAAAATGACAAAGATAACAGTCCAAAAATATTAATATGTAATATTTTCCTGTTTTCATTTCTAGCATAGTGATTTAACTAAATATTTAATTTTTGGAATGAGTAAATACTTCAAAAATCCTAATAAAATCTAAGGCCTTGATCATTTTGTTGTGCATTTGTTTTAATTATTCCTGTACAAGAGTCAGGAACCCAGACATACTTAATTATTAACTGTTTGTTTACAAGTGACAGAAAAGAATGATTTCAGTAAATTCTTTACATGATTAGTAACTTACAGAAGCTTTTTTCTGTTATAGTAACAAAGTTCATGTAAATTTTGTTTGTTTAATTGTAATGATTTTAGAATAACAAGATGACACAAATAAATTAGAATTTTTCTGATAGTTTTAATTTAAAATATGAGCCATTAATTAATTTTTTTTATTTTCTAGTTTCCAAAGTGCAAGCTGTAATATATATGACAAGATCTATTCATGAATTGGAAAATGAAACTGTAGTAGGCAAGGCTATGGAATATGTAAACCTGATTCACTCTAAGAAAAATCCTTACAGATTAGTTCCTCCAGTTTTACCATTTACTGCTGATGAAATAGAAAATGGTATTGGAGTTTGTGGAAAATTCATTAAATTTAATTCTACAGAGAGTATGAATGGTTGTTTTCTGGCAATAATAGCAAGAGAGGTAATGTTTGTTTCTACAGTTCTTACTGAATAAAAAAATGTTTTTATAATTTTTTGTATTTCAAAATTGTTACTTTCATGATACATTAAATTGTATATTATTAAAATGAGTTAGTTCCAGATTTAGTCTTTATTTCTTATATTTAATTTGCAAAAGAAAGACTTTGAATGGAAACCTAGAATATGTCTAAAGAACTACTGTGAACTGTTAACATGCTATTTTATTTGGGATACAAAATTCTAAGGATATTGGAGAAGATTTTATGAAAATTATTATAACTGACTAAAATGTAGATAAAAATCAGGTACTGCTGGCTCATAGACCTGTTGGAAAAAAAAAAAATTCCTAGCACAAGTGGCACCAGTTCTTTGCATTCCTTAGGACCATCAAGTCATGTTTCCAGATCTTTCACTTATTGACCATTTAGTAATTGCTTAAGGATCAGGAATCCCCAGAAGTTTGTCTTCTGACACAGTAAAAAAAAATTTAAAAAAAATCACAAGATGATTGGTAGAAAATGAAATATATAGGCTAATGAATGAAATTTTTCCTATAACTTTTGAAGAAACAAAGTTATTTGCTGTCAAATTCCAATATCCCTGAATATTTGTGACCAAAAAGTTATTTCCTGCAGTCAGTTTCTTATAACTCCAAAACCTTAACAAATATGTTAATCAAACTAAGTATGCATAGACATGGAGTTGTTGGGGAATAATAATTATGCCATGTAACATCATCTGATGTTTCTTTTGTATATAAGTTTACAGAGCTAGAGATGCCTGCAAACAGTTTCTCTCCAATATCTTAGCAATAATGCAATGTAGGGATAGCTAGGCTAATGAATATTCTCACCCATAAATTTGCAGAGAGATCTTTGGCCAATGCAACGAGTCAAACCAGTTCAACAAAATGTTAATAAAATTTTGTAATTCAATATTTGACAGTTACATTGTTTTCAACAGAAAAATTCTTAAAACTGACAGTTTCAGCTTGACATCACATAGTGTAAGTGGTATACGCATTGGAAAACTACGCCCATGTGTTAGATTTGAAAGTTAAAAGCAACTGACTACAAGAAGTAATTTTATGGTTAATCAATATATATAAAATTAACAATTGTATTAAATTTCTTGCCAAACAACATTAACTGTCATTAATCTTGCATAAAAAATGCAATAACTGGTGAGTCTGCACAATGTTTTGTTTATCTACAGGTCCATAAATTAGAAAGCTCATGAATATTTTAATTCATTTAGATTAATGCATTGTTCTTGTAACAGACTGAAGAAAAGAATACAGTAAAAGATGTTCTTGCAAGAGCTGAATCAAAGGGACTTTTTGGAGCCAAGAGCAAGAAAACTGAAGTCAAAACAGCATCATCACACATGAAAAGTGTCTCAGAGCCAAAGGTATTATACAAACGCATTAAAAGGGCACCACATAAAAGAAGTAGACAGTCATCCTGTTTCACTTCAGATACTAGAACATTTCCTAAATTGAGTAATACTAAATCTAGGTCAATAAAGAGTGCCATAACTGTTGGAGAACGATTGCACAATTCAAGAATTCGATCAAAAGAATATACAGAACCACCACAAACTAGAAAAGCATCTGTCAGATCTGAGCACCAAAGAATAGTGAACCATCCTAAACCATTCCGATGATGAAACCAGCATGAAAAAAAAGAGATAATTAGATATTATCCTGTACAGACAGTCGTTCTTTATAAGCTGCTGTTGTTTTTTTTTTTTTACGAGAAAGTATTATAGTCATTAATTTATAACTTTATAAAAAATTATCACATTTATCTTGCTGTATATTTATTAAAACACGTTTTTCATCAGGCTAACTAAAGAAACTTGAGAAAATTTAGAGCTCTGCATTAATTGTATCCAAATATAAAGTAGGCCACATAAAGTGGTACAAGAGCCCTTTTCTGATATCTTTACTGATGTATTCATAAAATGCTACTCTGCTTTAGTCTTAAAGACTACATTTTCACTATATGCTTTGGTCACCTGAATAAATTAGGATGTGTGAACATTACCTTTATATAAATTCTTATAGCTACAATTATGTGTAAATTTATTGCATCACTTCTCTCACATTTCTCAAGTGCCTGATATTTCAATGGACTGATACCAGCTAATGTAAACCTAGTTAGATGTATTAGTTCAAGGCAATGGATATGCTTCTAGAAGAGGGTGCACTGGGCTGTTAAGGTATAAATGTTGAAATTTGCTTTTCTGTGGTTCAGCGTACTTATATTTTAGATTCGGAATGGGAAGTTCGTAACTGAAAGAGAGAGGTATTACATTGGCTAATTAATGAACTGTCCTGGTTGGTTACTCAAAACTTGTTTGCATGAAGAAAACTGGAATAAAATGGCTGATAGCTTCAAGAGTATAATGGAACGTTCATACTTGAAAACTTGGTCGACTTTATACTCAAAGGCAATCAGATGACTTGTTCATACAAGTCTACATGCCAAATAGCAAAAAAAAAGAGCCGTTGTTGACCAAAATTTGAACCAGACTAAATTGTTCAGTTTGTTTGATTCAAAATTTAATTTCCATTACTCAAAATGGCAGTGTTTGTTTAGTGCTGGTGAAGCACATACAATTTCAGAAATTTTTGCTAATAGTAATTGTCTGGGGATGTATTTGAAGCAAGGGTGTTCATTACCTACACATGACAAGAATCACCACCAAACAGGGTTAATGTAGACAATTTGTGATCACTTTGAATCCTTGTCAGACATTATCCAAAATGATTCATGCAAAGAAGAATTGGCATGTTCTCTAAATCTCATTGTGTTTTAAATGAATACTTTTCAGTTACTAACTCATGACCAAAAATCTAATTAGCAACAGCAAAAAAGTACTACCTACCATGGTGGTGATCCATTGCTTAAAATTAAACTGGTCTGATGTAAATATTTCACAATAAGAAATGAGAAGGAAAGTGAAATTTTAAAAAGCCCAAAACAAAAGCAGCAGTTGTTTTTTTTTCAGTCTATTTTGATGCTTCCTTGATCATTTCTTTACTATCCTGTTGTGAGTTGTCAATAATCATGTTTGTGCAGGTGTAACTGCTCCACATTTTTGCTTTAGTGTCCTAGGACCTGCTATAAAATTGTTTACTAGAACAGACAGAATATGACCAGCATCATTTGTAATTAAACAAACAAATGTAATGCATTTTCTTAGGTTTAATTTTTTTTTATTGTTACATAAATTTGGAAAATTAAAAAAAATTAGTCTATCAGCTAACCTAAATCAATGCATTAACAAAATATCCTTTTGTTAGAGAAACCTGAGCCTTTTCAAGTGATGCAATAAGTTTACCACTGTATTATATTACGTTTTTATTGTTGCTAGATGGTATGCAATTATTATGGAGGTCTATTTTAAGAATTATATGTAGATATGAGAAAAACATTTACTATTGTCCTTGTTTTTACAATAATGTATTACCACTTTTAAACTTAAATGATTGTTACTTTAGGCAGTTCTATTTACAAGAAAAATAAGTTATGATTATTTAACAAATTAAATATTGAGGTAATATACATTGACTAATAAGAAGAAACAAGGCAGATTCTTAATTTTATCATCTATCCTTATTAAAAATGTCATTAAATAAAAAGAATGCTTATAGTACATGAGAAATTCATTAAAATGTGGTAAATAATTATTGGTTTTTCACATCATTTTTTTAAAAATTTAAATATTTCCTGTCTTTTTTAAGATGTAAAATAAAATTAAAGAATTAAAAAATGGCCACCTGTTTATGCAGTAGACTGGTTTGTAAAAATAATAAATGTATATTTTAGAACATTTTTTCTGTAAACTTTACTTTTTAGGAATTATTTTTGTATCATGAATATTTTTGAAATCAGAAATTTACAACTACATTTTTCAAAGATATAATTAATGAAATTAAATAAAACAGAAGAAAAAGCTTTTACAAATTAAATTTTACAGCAGAAATATCACCACTGATTTTAAAGCTGTACAAAAATTGGTGAGTGCTTGCTGTTCTGAAGGTTTCTATGATGTGAAATCAGAGGAATCTGCCAACAGAATTCTGTACTGTCTAAATGCCTCTGGTGTAAATCTGTTTCTATTGAAAAAAGAAATGAAAAGCAAAGAATTTTTTAAGAACTACTCTAGAAGAGTAGCCGCCTTTATGTGGATCATCAAAATAATGTGGAAAATGAATAAATTTAGAAATTTTAATTACTTGAAACCCTCCCCACATGAGGATTTTGGGTTTGTTTGCCATGCCATCTTATCAATGCATCATGGCTTCTCTCGAACTGTACTGGCCAGTTTGCATGGGTTAACTCTGGATATGCTGCTTTCCTTCCACTACAGTTGTAAGTAATTTGTATATTGAGTTTTATTTTTTGTACCACATTTACATATTTGGGTTTTTTTTTTGCCTGAGAATTAATACGGAATCAAAGTTACACATTTTATGGTTTATTTAACTACGTCATTGTACTAATTGATTAAAGGCTTGTGAATAAAGGGGAAAAACGTGTCATGTCATTCTGTTCATTATTTGCATCAGAGAAACAGACAAGTTTATACAATACTATTAATAGAGATATTTGACTTATTGTCAGATAAAACTGTAATTTGTTTTTTGATAAATAAATGAATTTTAAAATATAAGTTAATTTCCTGAAGAAAATATTTTCAATCAGACTTGATTTTCATATATTTTCTACAGAGAAATTGAAGTATTTATTGAATTTAAATTTCTGAAATTTTAGTTTAATGTTGGAAATATGATACAAGTTAAATCTGCTTATCATATTTTCTGTACTGATGTTAATTGCAATTTTAAGTGGGTTGTAATAATAACAGTAAATGGCAAGTGTTTTCTGAAAAAAATTGACATTAAACTGGTCATAATATTAACCAAAGCAACATCCAACTGTACAATAAAGTATTAATCAGTAGTATCATGTAATGCTTAAATAGTTTAAGTAATGTAACTTTCATTAAAATTTTGAACAAGGGTACAGATGAAAAATTAAGCAGCTGACTTTTAGCTGGAAAAAGTAATACAGAAATTTGTATGAAAGCACACTAATGTATATATCAGACATGAAGCAACTTTCTTTAGTGTTAAATAAGTGATTAAAACAAGAAATATTCAAAGGTACAATAGTAAACCTGTAAATGAGATAAAGGGTTCATAACAGGATTAAAGCTTTAACAGATAAACATCCTTGATATAGCATAAGCAAAGTAAACAAATGTCATGTATTCCTGTTAAAAAATTTCAGTATAAATACTTAAAGGCTAAATATGATGAATTTCAAACAATTATGTCACCCCCACCAATTCTTAACATTTTTAGAGTGAAATCATTCACTGGTATTCATGATAAATATCAGAAACTCAAAAAATTAACTACAAATATGCAAATTAAAAAACATGACCATACATCTTTTGTTATAATATTGTTAGAAGGTTAAAATATCTGGTGCATACTTTGTTGATAAACCAGCAACTGAGTATGGATAAACTCTAATGGATCTTTAACAAAAATGTTATATATTCTGATATTTTTAGAGCCAAAAGCACTCATAAAAATTTTGGAAAATGTGTCACTTACGTATTGTCTGCTTCACACTACCTGTTACATTAGTTTGGTTAAATATTCTTCCAGACCATCCATATGGTACAGGCATCTATTAAGATCTTCCAGTGTTTTATAGCATAAAGTTCACAAAGGAAAAAAAGATGAAAGTTAATGTCATGAAATCTTTTTTTCACTATTACTATTTGTTGTTACTGTTTAAAATTTTTTCTTGAGAAAAATAGATCTCAGTATTTATTGTTAGCTTCATAAACATTTCAAGATTTCAATTTCTACATTATAAATAAAACAAAGGCAAATATAATACGTAAACTTACATATATTTGGAGTTCTTTCATATTATAACTGAGATTGATGTATAAAGAAAACATTTAACATCTTTGTTATATGGCATTTATATCTGTTATAGACTGAAAAAATTCAGTTTTGTAAAGAAACACCTGCATCTGTGATCCTTTGCAAATACTTCCCCTATTTCTCCTTCAGAAATGTATTTGTTTACATTATAAAATATTCTCAACTTTACTTAGGATATGAACAGAAAATTGAGTAATATATATAGTTTTGTAAAAACTTCTCAGACATTATCCTCTCTCTCTTTTCTAAATTGTATAATAACCATTAATGCTAATTCTTTAATCTAATGTGTATATAGATTCCAAAATTGGTCCTATTTTTTGTTATAATACACAAATAAAAGTAAATGAAAACAAACAAGGAACACAAATGGTTTTAAAGAGTTGAAATAATCCATTACTAATAATGCTTTTTTTTAAATGTTATTTTGACTGAGATAATGTTTATCATATTTTAATATTATGAAGAACATGTTAACTATTGTCTCTCCTAATGGATAAATTAATCATGGCATACGTAGGGAATTGTGATAGGTTCTCTAATGATGCCCAATGATGAACTTCTCTTTTTTTTAAAATTTTAGGTTTAGTACCAAGCAAACAAAACTACCTTCTCAAAGGAAAGTGAAGGTTTTTGTTTGTGGAACAAGATACTGCAGAAATGCTTTTGCCTCCATACACTGTACATACTGATGTGTTTTTCCACAAATAAAGGATTATCATAAACAAGTCCCAGCATTCTAGGACACCATATTTTGATTTTAAAAAAGCTGATGTACTAAATAAACAGCAGCAGCATAGCAAAATGTATTAAATCATATACTCTAGAATGCTGACAATATAATAAAAATGACAATATCTTATTGTATATTAAGAAATTATATATATATAAAATTAAACTTCAAATGCATAAGACTTAAATTATTATTGGCAACAGTTACAGGTTTGACATACCTACATGGAATTAACAACAAGTTTTACAAATATTAATGTTAAAATGTGACAGAATTAATTTCAGACATTTTAGTTAAAAAGCAATGTATTTTGAAACTGCATAAATGCAGTAGTGACTTAGCAAAAATAGATGTGAATAAAATGTTAATTCATTAAATAAATTAAATGACTAACAGCACTGAATACTTTGATGGTGGATGAATAAATGAACTGAAAAATATCAAAACATTTCAATTATTATAAGTAATTTTCATAAACAACCAAATTTTGAATATAGTTATAATAAATGATTGTAAATATGAAACAGACTGCAATTATTTAAATATTTGCTGCTCAGACCTCATAAATATTAAAATACAGCCATTACTCAAAGTGCACAGAATTAAACAATGGTATTGGCATATATTATAAAACAATTGTTTTTTTAAAGTGGAAAGACAATTTTAACAGATTTTAAATAGCAACCATGGTGGTGCATTTATGTATTTGTTTTTAAGTTTCTGGCAAAGAAATTTATTTACTATAAAATAATATATGAAATGTCCATGTTTTTTTTTTTAAAATACATAACAGTTACCTATTACGATATTTTTGAGGAAAATTATGGAGAAGTTACTTGTCAACCAAAGGTGTAAAAAAACAAACATAGCAAGAGTATTTTGACTGATTAACATTAATGATGCTGAAAACAATACAGAGCATAATGTGATTTTTCTTATTACTCTATAAAAAAAACAAAATTGCTTTAATTTATATCTTTAGTTCTAAGTTACCATCCTCAATTACTATATTAAAGATGGCAATTTGAGGAAGGTATGTGAAATAAGCATTTTACTTGCCTCACGTGTCAAATCAATAACTTCCCCCCAATGGTTGTTTTATCTATAATCATACTAATTATATTGTGGCTATGTAAAAAATAGGATGTCATCAGATAAACATTATTTCAGAGTTTAAAATAGAGTATACAAATATAAAGTAATGTAAATTCTAAGAAAATATTATTGTTTATTTTTAAACAAAAGTGGTTTTTTGTGAATGTCCGTAATATATAAGGAAATGCTGATTTTTGTTACATTTCTGCATATAAAAACAGATAAAAAAATGTTCTATTTAAAGTTGTGAAAATTTAAAATAACTGAACATATCTGTGACCTGCGCAACTTTCGTTGTTTTATTTTAAAGAAAATAATTGAGGACAATGAAAAAAAAAATGAAGAGTACAGTAAAACATGTTGCACAGCCTTTTTATTTTTACAAATATTTAATCAAAAAACTATGTATGGAAATAAAAAGGTTGCCAATGCAAATTATAGCATTGTAGTTACCCACTTCACTTAACTAAAAATTGTATTGGATGATAAGTTTCTAACAAGATATTTAACAGAAATGATGGGGTTTAACCATAAGGGGATATCATACTAGACCTGTGACATGCATTTTAATTGTGCTCTGAATATGAGGTACAACACCTTTTACCTTCCCTAAGTCTATTGAAGAAATGCTAAATCCTGTTCTACATACTGCTCACATTTTTGTGAATGAATTTACATAAGGCTAGTGTAGGTTTCTTTTAAGCAAAGAAGCCAACCATACGAAAGAAACATCATCGATGGTTCTGACCATCGAACAATTAAATTTCAATAATTTGTGCAACAATTAAAAAACTCTTTTACTTATATGAAGTACACTGATACATCACAAAATTCTTGAAAGTTTTTAAATAAAAAAAGAAATTTTTCTGATGTTATTTTTAGTTTCCATAGAAATCAATTGCATTTTATAGTGTTAAAATCAAACAGTTTTAACAAAACATTCGCTTGCTGATAGCTTCTGATCTTTACATTTAGTTTTGTGCAAGAATTGGAAACACCCTTTCAATAAATAAAAAAATTATTTTGCTTTAGCAATGACTTTTTGAAATATAAATTTGATGATTATTAGTGATGGGTGACAGAACCTTACTAGTATTTTATTGTCACTGGGTCTTCATCTAAATAAATGGCAAACTTAGTATCAATAAAGGAAATGATATTATCTCAACTATACATAACAAAATTAGTGAAAAAAATGTACAAGCATTAAAATGAGTTAGCAAGCTGTTTACCGTAGTAATATAGTACCAAAACATGAACTTTTTCTACACATGACCAAATGAACTCTCAATATACAGAGGCTGTTAAAAAAAACATTTGAAAATGAAAACCCTTTCTTCATTTTAAAGTGCTTCATATATACACACACACAATTACAACTAAAGAAATTTCCAGTGAGCAAACAAATACACTAAATAAAATTTAAGTAATACTAGTAGCAAGTGTCAGTTGTAAAGACTAAGCTAACACTGATACCTGCCCCCATTTAATCATCAATTTCCAGTAAAAGCACTTCTGTGAAAATGGCATTTATCTGATTCACATGATTCAATAATGTGGCCATAGCATTTTCATTCAAAGTCAAGTTTTATTTTCTGTAAATGTGTGTCACTACTGACCAGCTAAAGAATTAAAGTTGATTTTGTTATTGCAAACTTTGCATTCTGGACAAACACATGTAAGTAAAACTACTGAGCGTCCTAAAATATGGCTCCATTGATTTCCCAAACGAGCACATAAGCTGATCGAAGCAAACTCTTGGCAGTTCTATTTGGGGGAGAGAAGCTGGGACTTGCTGATGGTATCAAGAACAGACTGTACACCCTGTTTAATACTGGCTCCAAGTCCCTGCAGAAATAAGAAATAAATCAATAAGCACACAAAGTAAACAATCTACTATTGTACAGACTTTCCATGTGTTAATAAATGTCATTCCTTCCACAGCACCAATAATGTTATTTACACCATATGTGTATACTGGTTAGTTATATATTTTCATAACATAAACATATGTAGTTTGGCTGAAAGTAGAAGGGAATAAAGGACCTTCAGAAATTCTCCTGAGTGACATGAGATACCTTTGTATTAATGAAAATAATCTGTAGTACTGATATTTCGGCCAAATCAATAAACTCAGAAATCAAAAGGATGTTTAAACATACAAAAAATGCACAAAACATCACCATTTACAAAATAAATAGTTTTGATTAAAATATGAGATTATATCACATCTAATTATTTAAATAAAATACATATATATAACAAATACAATTTCAATTGTGCATATCCAATCAAAAATTGCTTGATATTTTCTCAAAAATACACATTTGGCATTTATAAAATTTGATGGCAAAATAATAATAAACAAATATGGCTCTTGATTATCTCCTCCATTTAAATTTATTTCTGTCCAAAAGATGTTTAAGCTTTTTTCCTTGTATTTTTTGCTAGACTGACTAATGAAATTTTAGCTATGTTGTTGTTTTTCGAAAGCCTTTACTACACAAAAATGGGTTCCAATGGTAGCTTATTGGATTGCTAAAGTTGAGGGCCAGAGTAAAATTCCTATGGGAACTGCTAGGTTTGGAATTGTAGTCTGACTGACTATATTGTCAAATGGTTACATATTTTATGACAATCAATGGTAATGTATAATCTGTGCCTATATGAAGATCATACACACTTTTAGCAAAACCTGCTCTTCAATACATTTATTTGCAGAATTTTAACTTATTCCATAATCATTAACAATTTCAGTGAAGATCTAAAAAAAAAAAATCTATGAATAATTGTTTAGCCAAAAGATAACATTTAATACTATTGCTACTGTTACCAAAACACAGACAGGACCCCTACTTCCTTTTTTAAAATTGGTATACAAATTTATAATTCAAAAATGTTTGTATCTCTAAAATTATTAAATAGTCTGCATTCATACAGGTTTCTAGAGAGATCGTGCAATGAGAAAACGTTTGTTTCAGCACATTAATTTGGGATATTATTATATTTAGTAATGTATTTTTAAAAAAAACAAACAGCCTTGTTTGAATACTGTCAATAAATATCCTCTCAACACAAGAAATGGCACAGCATGATTTCTCATTTTAAACAAACAATTAAATACATGCAAAATTATTTAGAACTATAGATTCATCCAGTTATTTAGTTTTTTAATTTGGAGTTTGCACATGTTTAACGTTCAAATAACAACCAATTTAAACCTCTTTCAGACTGAACTAATGCATTGGAGAATAAATGTTGCACAAGGTGTCTATTGTAATGGCAGAAATTATTTTTGTCCAAGAAACCAACAGTTTAAAATAATACAGGCTTGAATATCATAAATCAAACAGCAAACAAAAAAAGAGCTCAAGAGCAAAACCCAATGTTAAAAAAACAATGACTAATGCAGAGATATTTGTGGAATGAGTGACTTTTATGCAGTTTATGATCTTCAAATTACAAGGTGTTGTGGGAAATTGATGTTTTGGAATTATTTCATTAAATTAGTCAACACTACACTGGTTGGTCACAAAATTACTGAGTACACAACCTATTTGTAATATGTTGAGGATGTGAGAGTGGTTTCCTGCCTTTGTTGAAATCCAAAAAAAAAAAAACAACTGCATGACATTATCTTGATGGAGGCATAGCTCAGTGCAGCAGCAACTCACCAAGAAGCTCCTACTGAACTTACTCAGGTTCTTTTGCTGCACCAAGCTTGCTGCTGAACAGTAGCACAACTCTTGTGTGCGTAATATGTTATCACACAATTCCTTAGTTATTAGTCAGGATTATTTATAGATGCTCTGATTTTGTGGTCAGGGCTGTTTTTTTGAAATTTTTCTTTTCAAAATATTTTTGCTTGCTTAGTTTCCAGTAACCATTAGAACAGAAAAGGTGTTTCAAACTTCCTGAACAAATAGTTTACATAATGATTCTTTTGTAGATAACAGTACTGAGAAATTTTCATTTAGTAATGGTTAAAGTTACTTCAATTCAGCAGTTTGCTGTTTAAAATCTGATTTGCACAAAAATCCCCAGCAGCTCAGTGGTAGAAGAACAGGCTGTGCAGATGGCTAGCTATCAATGGTATTTTTACCCTTCCAAACCAATTCAACTGTCTCTTTTTAGTAGTCCAGTTTTCTCTCATATCTCTTCAGAAGAATTCAATGCAGGGCCTTTAGGGGGCTTGTAGTTGGGCTACAAACAGCAGCATGTGCAACGACCCCTGACTGTAATAACAACTGTCAAACGTCATGGGTGAGTGTGTTGTGTGGAAGAGGGAAGTCAGTTTTATTCTATTTTGTCACTCTTTAAAATTACTTAGCAAGTTTACAAGTTTCTAAATCAAAGATTATCATGAAAAATAGAACTATTTCTAGGTTGAAGACTCCACTCCATTGATATTGCTCAAAGAACCATAAAATTCAAGGTAGAGAAAAAAATTTTTTTCAGTGTTGGCTTTATAGCAGCTGCCATGAAGATATAAATCTATATGAAATCAAAAAAAAAAAAAAAAAAAGATTAAGGGTTTTATAAATATTTTTTTCAATAAATTAACTAACTACAGATACACAAACATAAATACAAAATTAAAAATGCATTACAAAATATGAATAAATAATGCAAATCACAGACATGCAATTAATGCTATTGAAGAAAAAATGTGAGTAGATTTCTAAATCTCCGGATTGTTCTGGCAGCTATAATAATCATTTAGACTCTGTAGCAACATTCTGATTCAGTATCAAGGACGGTAGTCAAATTTAAAAGAAAAAAGAAAAAAGTTCAGAAAACACTAGGTACTACTCGAAATGGGAATTTATTTTATTTATTTTTAAAGAATTCTAGCTACAGGTATCAGCAGGGACAGATTTTGGTTCTCAGCAAAAGCAACAAAGCATCATTTTGCAGCTTACCAACAGGCAATGACAAAAACGACAACAAAAAAAGGAAAAACAAAATAAATAAAAAATGCACACACCTGTAATAAAGGAAGATATAATCAGCATTCAGCACAATACATAGTAGTAAGCAAGAAAACAACTACTGGCTGCTGCAAAATGAGGCTTGAATATGCTGGAAGCTGGTTTTTACCTAAGACTTGTCCCGCCTGGTCACAAGAACTAGCAATGATCAGTTCTTCGGCCTTTAAGAATACCAAATACATTCTGAACACCGGCTCTGATTGTGGCACCAATACCCTGTTGCAGAAAACAAATAAGGCTTCAAATAAAAGTAGGCAACAATCGACTGATGAGATGATAAAAGGCCCTAGAATTTAGAGTTGATTTACAGAGTATCTTTTTTGTTTAAAAAGTCTTGTTTGCTACTGAAGAGGCAGTTTTTGACATTTGATCAATGAAAAAGGTCTACTGGAAGCTCACACTGTTTATTTTTGTTATTTTCCATTCAATAAATCAATTTCCAAGTAAAACAAATTGTAAAAAGATACTCTCTCTCTCTCTCTCTCTATATATATATATATATGTATGTAGACTCATAGTTATAGTATGTAGTAAAATTATGGAGGTTCTTCAATAGATTACTCAGTTTATTTATCATTACATTTCAAGCAAGACCTTAATTTAATGACATTTTCTAGAATCAACCAGAGAAAATATTATTATTTATACTATATCCGCAATGAACAAGAAATGTTCAATACCGGTACCTTTTTACATTAACATTTCATTAAAAAAACAAAACAGAAAACCCCAACAATTTTAATAGATTTTTTCTTCTGTAGTTTAGTTAAATAATGTGAAATCAGTGTTTAATGTATAAAAGCATGAAGACAAATACTCTTCTTAAAACCAATGTGGTGAATAACAATTCATGAAGAAAATCTACAGCACAACTGACAAAAACAACTTCTGGCTGACTGTAAAATACTCCCTCTAAAAGACAGTTTCTGCTGAAAAGGCAGTAAAATTCTAGCTAACATTTTCCATAATATAAAAATAAAAGCATAATAAATATTTCTGACAAGTATGTGCAATTTTAACACTGATTACCAAGTAGCGGCAGATCATTTTATCTGAACTTTTTTTCATTTGTTTACAGTAACATACAAATTCTTTGGCTGCTACATCATAGTGGTTTGGAAATAATAAATAAACAGGTTCTTAATGCAATTTCATAAAACTTGATGCAGAAAATCTAGTTAGAAAGTTTGCAGCTTCATGATATTAAGTAAACATGGCAAAAAGTAAAAAAAATGTGTTTGACTGCTTAGTGATTGATCCTGAGTGGTAGCTGATAATTGGCTTTCAAAGCCCAATGTGCATACTGTACAATAAGATAGCAACCTGCAACAACAAAAGCAGAATATGCCATGACAATAAAACTAAAGGCATATGTAATTAAAGAAGGTTTTTTTGTTTGTTTCTTTTTTTCCATCATATCACTCAAGTTCAGTGTCTTTCATGGGAACTTTTAATTGCAAGACATTGCACTTGGCATGACCTTATCTTACAATGTGGGCCAGATTTTTGTTATTCTTGGGTATTTAGTCACTTTGGTAAAAAAGAAAATTATTTAGGAACAGAAACTAAATCTACACTTAATATTTTTTCAAAAGGCCAAATAAAAAAAAAAGCCCAGGCTTCAGAGAACCATTGAGAAAATAAAAGGATCCAAGAAAAAAGGCAAACGCAAACAGAACAAAGCCAGTAATCAATCTCTTATTTTATGCAGCAAAACTAATGGTAGGATGCATTATCAAGCAATGATTTAATTGTGTATCACTGCTGTTCAGTATTCCCTAAGTAGAAAGGCATCTCCAAAGTTTAATATGCGCTTTTTGTTTCTTATATCCTTAAAAACTAAAAAAAAAAAAAAATTGTGGTGGGACAAGAATTAAAAAAGATATGTCAAATAAAATAAATACTAACTTGTTTAAACATTATATGAATCAAGAACCAATAAAGGAAATGAGAAAGCAGAGTAATAATAAATAAAAAGTACATTTTTAATAGCAAAAAAAAAACCAATAAATTGAAAGATGTAAACAGTCAAAAATATATATACATATATAGAAATTGATGCTCACAAAGCTGATCAAAAAATACTTTATTCTTACCAAAATATATCAAAACATAAAAATTAACATACAAAAAAGACAGCAAGCTGTGTTAAGCTCAGAATAGTGTATGATTAAATAAGAGTAAAAAATAAGACTTGACAAGACTTGAATTGAAATTTTGCAGTGATTGCACTCAGATTATTCACAGATTGTAATCACATCTACCTTCTTCAAAAATTAGCCAAAAATAACTAAAATTAAAAAAAGAAAAAAACATCATGCATAACACGTAAATACAAATAAAAATTCAAAAATCTATTATAAAACAAGTGCATATTTTAAAGTTTATATAAAAACAACAAATCATCATTTAAATGATAAATGCATATCATTTTCATACATTGCATTATCTATTTAGTAAAGAGTTGAAAAAAAATTGACGACGTACCTTATTTTGCAGCTGTTGCTTTGAAGGAGTTTGTGGATGAGCATCTAAGCATTTTTGGTACCTCAGCTATCAAAGAAATATTTGTTACAGATTATGATTTTGGTTTTTCAAACTTTTGTTTAACTAATAAAAAAAGGCAGTATGGCTTATAAAAGACTCTTGTGGCAGCGTATTTATCAATGTGATTTTTATATGAATAAAGTCATGTAGCCAATGCTGTTAGTTACTTATTTATAGCTTAGCCGACATAAATATGAGACACATTATAATAAAACCCAGGTGAAATAGCAAAACCAGTTCCTTATTTTTTATTAACCTGATCATTAAAGTGATTCTACAACACAACTAAAAAAAATAATTATGACGACTTGTCAAATAGTTAAGTATCTGTTGTTTCTGGTTTTCTTTCAAGGTGAAAAACAACTTTTACTATGAAAGGTATAATAAATACCTAATGAGAAGTGAACTTGTGCAGGTCAGTGAGGTAATTTTAGTTATTTACTTTTTTCAAAAATTTGTTTGCATGAAATTGTTTGGAATTTTAAAGTAGTCCCTGAATTTCTTCCAAACATTTTGTCTATCTACTAACTTGCCATACAATCTAATGTACGACAAAAATAATATTTGTCTTCAATTATTTGGACATATGCATTTTCATGCTATTACTTCTTTTTTTGTGCATTTCAGCACCAAGTGTAAGAGAGGGCATCACATCACTATCATACAATTTTGCTACTGACAACTTAATTTTATGATGTCTGGATTTTTTTTCTTTTTCTCCTCTAAGCACAAAGTTGCTATTTTTAATTAACTCACTTTCTCTCCCACTCCCAACCCTGTACTAGCCTTTAACTCTTTTGGTGTTTACTTGGAACATCTTAGTTTTAGATTTATTTAATGCTTTTGTCCATATATTTACTATAAATTAGGACCTGTTAAAGAAAGTCACTTAGAAAAGTCAACAGCTTCAAGTATCATTTCCTTCAGCAAGATCCAGCCTTCTATAATGGTTTGATATACAGCTGAGTGTTGTTGACAGACTGATTTCTTAACTCCAGTAACCTGTACAGAGTCGTGTTATTTTATCATAAATACTTATACTTATAAAAAAAGGTATATATACTGAATACAATCAAACATCTAGTTGCTGTAGCAAAGGTGAAAAATCTTATCAAAGACCAACAAAGGATCATCAGTTATATTTTATCTTACAAACTTAACCAATCCCTGTATTAGAAAGAAAAGAAAGTAACAAATATCACAACTTTATTAATTATAAATGATACAGTCATATATACTATCAATGGGAGATAGCCATTTTATGCCAAGTAGCAGAAATGCCTGCACTATGCAGAGATGGGGTTACCACATAACAGCTGTACTTTAGTAATTTGAAAATTGTGAAGCAAAACAAAATAAACAAGTGCTACACACTGTTTCTTAGATGATTTTATTTTTTCTAAACCAAAGTTAAATATTGTTAATAAATACTAGTACATTCTGGGATTATCTGGATTCCTCCATTAGGTATAAAGTATGTAGTTCCAATGATACATACAATTACTGTATGCCTAAGAAACAGAAAAGACATGTGGCTAACTTCTGCTTGGTTTAGAAAATTGAAATCAGGGAGTCTCTCTGGTAGATATGCCTTATATGCCAACATTAGCATGCAGGTTTAAGGAAGATTAGTTAGTTGTTATTCACAGAATACACACCGAACAATAATGTAAACTTGTGATATCTTACATATATATAAAATAATAATTTTAGACTCAAAAAGGTTAATTAAGAGGTTCTCAAGAATACAGAATGTTTATTAGAAAAGTTTTAAAAATCTCCAAGCAATGCTATTAAAGTGACTGGATTAGTTGATGTACATCTGAGATATCTTACAGATAGCTTTTTGAATAAAGTAGTTCTAAGTTGTTGCAGATGACAATGCAGTTGATCCATAAGTGCTTTATGTTGCTGAAGGAACATAGCTTGCCTGTGTGAACATATAAGTATTCACTAAAGCATTCTGATAGCTGTTCAAACTATCTTGAAGTCAGTCTACAATCATCTCTATCTTAATAATACCCATTTTCTATAAAGTCAATACTGGCATAAATTATTTCTTTATAGATAATTGCAAACCATTTTTAGGATGGCTCTTCTTTATCTGGCTTTTATATTATGCTGGAAATGGAGAATTTCCATAAAAATCATTAAAAATTACCATTGCTTGAAACATTAATTTGATTAAAGTCATAATTTTGAAGCATTTTGTGCCAAATGAATAAATTTGAACAGGTGGTGTGTGTGTGTGAATTATTTAGTATACTAATCAATCATATTTACACCAGCATTAGCTGCAATGGATGTGAAAAGTTTTATATTTGAAATGAAACAGAAATTATATATTTTAATTAGATTATTTTAAGTTAGTACCTTGTGTGCGCGTGTGCATGAGAGAAAAAATTATGAAAATTTTTCTTTTTCAAATTAATAAAATGGCTATTAACTTTTCATACTAGTCCAAATGTTTCTTACAATTAAAAACAAGAAGTTCTATATTCTGTAAAACATTACTGTAGCAGGATTTTAAAAAAGAGAGACAAGATTTAATTCACACTTAGCCCTGTATACTGCCTGGGCCAGCCTAGAAACACTAGTTAGTATTTGTGTTGAAGTGGCTGTATATTTTTAATCAATGGACTTGGAGTGATAATATGATGTTATGAAGGGTTATATTAACAAAGAAGATACTGTGTCATAGCCCTATGGCTCAACCTGTGCTGAGTAACACAAATTGAAGGATAGTCGTAAACAGAAAGTTAAATAAGAATAGGAAGATGTTTTGTTGTTGTTTTTATTTGCATTAAAGAAAGAAATTGTAAAAATTAATTTTATTATTTAAAAAATATATTCTAGTGAAATTTTATGTCAGATTACTGACATTCAAGACCAAAACAACTTAAAAGAAATGGTTAATAGTGTTTGGATACAGCAGAGAAAATACTTAGAGATTTCATAGATGACCTTTGAAAACTTGTTAAGATAGTGCAATCACCTAAGGTTGGCTATTATGAGAACCAAACACAGAATTTTTAGTTATTACCCCCCCCAACCTCCACCTAGGGTTTTAAACAAAAAATTAGAAGAATGGTAAGAAAAAAATTTTTTTACATTTGTATTTGAAAATTAGTCAAACACTGTATATGGTTTAAAAAGCCAACTATATTTCCACACAAAAATAACCAAAGTAAACAATATTTTATTATAACCATTCTAGTTTCCACCAAATTTCTCCAAATCCTTTACAAACAAATATAAAAGGCAATGTATGGCAAGGCAGTTACAGCATGAATATGCAAAAAGTATAAACTCTTATCTCAGTAAATGTCCCTTTTCACAATTTATAGCTTATACTAATTTAGCACTGAATATAATTTCTGAACACAATAGATTCTAGTATTTATATGGAGCAAACATAAATATACCACATTTTACAAATAATAGATTAAACAGAGTAACATCTGATACCCATTGCACATTAAACAAAGATCATAAAT
This sequence comes from Nautilus pompilius, assembly GCA_018389105.1. Classification (NCBI taxonomy): domain Eukaryota; kingdom Metazoa; phylum Mollusca; class Cephalopoda; order Nautilida; family Nautilidae; genus Nautilus; species Nautilus pompilius. The sequence goes on along the minus strand of JACATO010000314.1, from coordinate 922,934 downwards.
AACCAACCAAAGAACTGTCAAACAACTATGTATCAGTAATCAGATAGGCAGGATGTTCATAACTAGTGGTGGTGAAAAGGCCACTGGGAGCTTTTAGTTTGCATTGTATTAGACCTAATCACTTCCTGATGTGGTAAAGATATCTGTTGTATAACAATAGAACTCACCTTGCAAGCAGCTTCAATTGTTTTGCAAAGAGGTCCTGCTGAAGGCTCACAATGAAAAATGTGTGCAAAAAACTGGTCTTCTGGACTGTGCATGATGAAAGCACACAACCTGTCAATGTAAACAACAGAGTTCTCAAAAGATCTGATATATAATATAAAATTACCACTGTTGGTGACCAACCTGCTGGGGAATTATGAAATACATGCTGTATAATTACTAAAAGCACACATCAAGAACTTTCAGTAAAAATTCATTGGCAATATAGACTAGGTACCATTTTTGGTAAGGAAAACTTACTTCTGATAAACATTTCACAAGTCAAATGCTTAGCAGGAAATATTGTGTGATTTCTATAAATACATGTAAAGAACTAGTGGCCTAACTAAGAACAAACAAAAAAAAAAACAACTTATGTCCTAATTATTCAAATCCCATTAACTACCAAAACTATCATAAATAATCCACTAATTTAATTTTTTGAAAAACATTTATAAACATTAATCACACAAAGACACAGCTAGAATTTGTAACACCTGGGGAAAAATCTTATTTATGCACCTCCCCCACCAATGAACTAATAATCATTTGTCAATATCCTATACTAAATACTATTACACCCTAGCATAGCATGTGAAACTTTACATATTTGCATAATCACACCATGTATTCATTGGTATGTCAGAAAATCAAATTTATTTGTGAGAGAATACATTAATGCTTTTAAATTAATCTGATCAACTAGAAACTTTAGCACTGTTTTCTTCTGTAGAGGCATCTAATGAGTTTGTACAATGGCTTAATTCTGAAATTGATAATCTGCAGTTTACCACAAAAATACAGCAGAATGTTAAATTAATTTTCCTTGATATATTAATCATATAATACTGATACTTTCTGTTCCTTAATCTAGGTTCTCAGGCTTTTCCATCAAATGGAACAATTTTGCCGCATGTAGTCAAATTCAGTTATTTTATTCTTTATCTTATTACCAAACATTTTAGTCAAACATGAGCTAAGTTTCAGTTCACAATATTCCCCTAAGTTTTTATTTTACATGATATTTTATTGGAACATTGTTTTTGTTAGAATGTATCTCAATGGATGATTTAAAAATACAAAAAATTTAGATGACCATATATATATATATATATATATTAATATTTTGTTGTTACTTCTAAACTTTTAAAGTCTATAGGGACATACCTTATATAACACTAAAATAAATCCTCATACAAAACCTGAATGCTACAATAACCTTCATGCTCATATATTTATATTTACATTTTATAATTACAACCCTCTAAAGTGAAAAGGAAGCTAATGAGACAGACATTACACAGAGAGAGAGAGAGAGAGAAAGACAGACAGACAGACATTGAATATCCTGTTAAATCAATCTTTGCACCTGTTGGTGGGAAGTTTACAAATGTGATGAGCGCACAGTTCCACTCCCATTATCACTTTCTAACACAAAAAGAAAGCACTTTACAGAATAGAGCTAATTTTTACAAAAATCTCTCCAATGTCTAAGTTGACAAATATATAAATCTAACCATCAGGCAACTTAAATAAAAGCCATTAGTGCAAGACACCTGAAAAAGCATACTAAACAAAATGTTATGAAGAGCCCACCCCCACCGTATGCAGATTAACAAACTTTAGAATTAAAACACTTCAAATCATATTTCATAAGTATTAAATACAAATTACATAAACGCTGTAAAAATTATTTTCCAAGAACCTTCATGTGCAAAACAATGAAAAAAATTGTAACAAGAAAAGCATTAGAAAAAGGACTCTATATTTACAGTATATCCAGTTCAGCAACTACATAAGAATTTTCTTTGAGCAATTTTATAAAAAGTGGTAATTATTTTACTATATAAGTATCCCCTTTTCAAAACCTGTGATTAAAAAACAAAAGCAGTATAAAGCAATTAGAAGAAAAGATGTTATAAAGAACAAAAAAAAAATCATTTGAATAAATCACTAATCAATTTTGGCAATGATAAAATAAAAATAATTATGAATACTTACTTTACATTTTTCATAGCAATACCCATGAAGGCTAAGAAACGAACCCGACATTCCTCTATTTTCTTCTCAGGTTTCTTAAAAAGAACAAAACAAAAACAAAATGCTTCTTCAAATTGCATTTTTTATGTCACAACAATGTGTATACATGCATGTGCATTATTACATTTTTCTTTTATTTTTCTCATGGTAATCTGAAAAAAGATCCATCATTTCGGAGGGAATGCTTGTCTTTAAAATTGAACATAACGAAAGTAATATTTCATATTTTCGTTGTTGCAAAAAGTAAAATTGTAATAAAAAATAGATTACAAAACTAAAGAACAAATACTGCAGACAATTGTTGTGTTAAAGTTTTAGACTTTTGACAATGATATATGGATCTTATCCATTTAGTCTGTTTGGTTACTGTTTTCAAATAAACCTAAAATGAAGAAAAACTCTTAACAGCAGCATGGAATCAATGCCGCAAATGTTCTGAGCTTAATAGCCCAATATATATACAGTGTGTGATCATCTATCACAATAAAATGTCTGCTAAGAGAAAGCAGTTTAAGATAGACATGCAAATAGCAACAGAAAGTTTCATTTCATTCAACTGTGATAAATTTATCTGTAGTAAAACAGTAACATATCTTAATTATTACTTTTATTACACATCTGTTTTTTTTTAATATTAGCATATTAACACTTAGTTTATCTAAACTTTCACTGACAAATATATAAACAGCATAACATACAATCAGAAATGATTGGGGCTATAGGAAATTGTTTGCAGTATGATTATAATCTCAGATAAATTGCTCCATTCATTTAGTCAACAAGTCTTCTTTATCAGATTGCAATAGAAACCATATTGTACATTCATAATTTGTCTTACATCATAAAAATGTATATCCACTGCACAAACCTATACCTAAAATTAAACTAAAATATTTTCAATAATTAAAAGAAGTATCAGATCATACTTTATTACATTAATATAAGAAAATTTTCTGGAGCAACAAATGATAATTCATTTGATTGCAAGAATCCTAGTCACTATAAACCAAACCACTTATCAGAAAGCATCAGAGAGAGAGATTATAAATATACAAAGTATTAAAGAAAGAAATAACACATTATAGCTCACAAGAACAACTCATTATATAGCCTTTCCTCAAACAACAGCTTTACCAGTTTTCAAGTTGCATCCTTAAATCTCGTATTGTTTTTCTCCTTTATTTAAAGCAGTAGAAAATTAAATGCATATTAAAAGAATTATTAAAATTCTAACATGGAAATTCAGCCAACATTGCTCAGTTTAAAATTGTTAGTCTTCAGGACAGGGAATTAATTCCTTTTATGTTTGTAGATACATGTACAAGGAAATATCACTGTAAAGCACTCCTGGAAAAAAATCAATTTCTTTACTGCACCTTTTAGAATGTTACAGGAAGTATGGAGTCATACCAACAAATGGCTAATTGGACAAGAAACTTAACTCTGGTTCTTTTTCAGACAATGTATGGCAAGTTTATACATTGCCCTTTTCAATTAAGAGCTTTACAAATTAACATAAAAACCTCATTTTCACAAAAAGAACTGATCTACAACTTACAACAAAATTAAAAAAAAAAAATTGTGCCATGATTATTAATTTATTAATTACAAAGCAGCATTTTGAAATCATCAGAATTAATTTAGAAAGTGATGAAAACCTACTGCTTGTGACAAACATCACAGATGAACAATTTTTAAACTTGGTCACTTCACAAAATTTGTTTCAACAGAAAACAGCAGCAGAAGATACTGGCAAAACTTTAAATTGTTTACCTCAAAAGGTCAAGACTTGTAAGCTTTTAAGAAAAGGGGGTAAATTTAATAACTCGGCAAGGTTCTTTCCAAGGGTATTGTGCTCTCTGTAATTCCAAAAGAATCTCTTTAAGGATACATATATATAAATTATAACAAATTAAAAAAAAAAATTCATTTCTGTTTTCAGTAGACTGTGAATAAAAAAAAAACAAAAAAATAAAATAATAAATTAATGTATTAAAAATATGGAAATCCCAGAAATAGAAGTTTCTGGAGGTGTTCAAATTAATTTCATTACATTAAAAAAAAAAAATTCCTCTAAACTTGATGACATCCACTGAAGATCAGCTAGGATGTAAAAATCGATATAAGAAAAATTCCAATATTTATTAGGAACACATTTCTTTCTCTTTTCTAAAAAGCTTATTTCACATAAACATTGTCATTACATGAAACAGACAAGAAGAAAATGTATTCACCATCAATTTATTAGAATCTATCCTGATCTTGAAATAAGCAGCACATTTAAAATTATCACATTTAGAAAGTTTGAATTTTATATGTTTAAAAGAAGTTTCATTAAGAGTTTTGAAAATAATTAAGCGATTTGTATGTAAACAAGAACAAATTTTTTTGAGTGAAATACATTACTAATAGGTGCAGTTAATAATAAATAGTATTTGTCAATTTAAAACTCATTAATTTCCTAATCCAAATAGGAATATTTTGTACTAAGTGCTCATTTTAATCTGCAGAAGTGAAATTTATTCTTTCCTGATAAACAAATAAAAAACAAAAACAACATGCTTGGCTGAACTCTTAATTATTCAGATCATGTTGCAACAGTCTGAAACTGATTTGGCAAACTCACTCCATGCTCTGTGATAGTAATAGTTGATGGAGCAATGGCAACATTGACAAAAGTCCATTGTTCTGGTGGTATCCTTGAATATACTCCCTCTATTGCATTATTTAGTGTATCCATTCCTGTGGGAGGAAAAAAAGAAGAAAAAATGGCCTAGAGTATTATCTTGTTACTAAAGTTAAGTCTGGCATCATATAAAAAACTGATTAAGACACTAACATTATAGGTGGGACAAAGAACAACATCAGCATTAATCTATTTAAGACAGTTTCTCATGAAATGTGACTATACAGCTTTTTTCTCCCTCTTTCCTTATCTACTGAAAATGCTTTTAAAGAATATGAATAACAGTCAATGTACCTTCCACCCTTAGAAATATATTATTTTATAACCAGAATATATCAATACAAATGAAAAGAAAATAAATACAAACCAGTAGCTCTCTGGACTTCTACCATACCAAGGTAATGACAACGAATTATCTTTTTTGGTTCTTCCATTGGTGTAGGAAATGATGCATCTAAAGATAAAATAAATAACTAAAATATTTAAGTATTAAAACAACGACAAACTAATGCTAAATTTTACTTACTGAAAAAGTCACTTTGTACTGGTCTCCTCTTCCCTAAAAAATGTGTGGAGAAAAATACAAATGTTCAAAGCAAATTTATTAATCTCTCTCATTCTTTACTAGTGTGTGTACACTACATAGTAATATCTTCAGGTCGACAAAAATGGCAACTTTCTCATGCAATGCTTTGGTATCTGTTTTTGTTTTATTTTGTATTTATTTAATTTTTTCAATTAAAAAAACAACATTAAAGCTTCATAAATATGGGCTCTAACAAAATAAAGATTTCCTTAGCATTTTGCTTCTTCAATGAGGCAACAAATTGTGCATATTCCAATGCAATGAAAACCTTCTTTTCCTGATTTTATAAAAAAAAGAACAAAAAAGTTATTATTTACCATAGAATAATTCAATGTAATGTAGAAAAAATTTCTGTAACACGATTTACGAATGAGAGAAAACAAGGTTTAACTGTAAACTGCACATTTATTTTTAAAATTACACATATGTAGTATTTTACGCAGTTAGAAAAGATTTCATGTAAAATGTAATGAAAAATATGTTAGTTAAAAAAATGCATGATCCACAACTTATTTTCTTTACTAGTAGGAGAGAGGTCTGAGCAACCAATCAGAGTCTGGCTATTTTCTTTATGCTAGAATTCATGCCATAGGCAATCGTACACTAAAGCTGTCATTCTGTAAGAGTGACTAGTAGTGACAATATGGTCTATTGATATATTACTGACACGAGAAGCAACAGGTTTTATTGGCCATTGACATTTGGTCAGGGATTGATTTTTTTTCCAATGTCGTCTGAAATCTAAACCTATCAAATCACTACACTTTCCTCCTTTATGAAAGTATAAGAATTATAACACTGCTGACATGCTCATGAAGCTAGAACACATGCTGGATTGTTGCACATATTTTCACCAAGTTTCAGTTGGTGACAAGTTTAAAGTATTTTTTTATATTTTCATTTCTACATTGAATATTGTGATTCTGTAAAAAAAAACAAAAAAAAAACCTGTTAGGTTTCTTACTTTCTTCTCTGAAAAATAATCTTTATTTGAAATACCTACTGTTGATTCACATTCTTCTCTTGTTAAGTCAATAAAAATGTCTTAGTATCTGAGTCAGAGGCTGCAATTAATAAAAACTTATTCTTTGTTAGTCATTATCTTTTGAACACCAAATCCAATTATCATATAAACCACATAATATATCATGTTTTTTTAAGGTGATTGCAACATGTCAATTCATCATAAATGAAAGTTGGATGACAGCACAAGATCTAGAGACCCTCAAATATACATCAATCAAAGACAAAAGACAGAAGAAAATGAACTTCAACATGCCCAAAATAAAAACAAAAGTAGGGCAGATAAATTTGCCCTTTTTTCTTTATAGTTTTTATAGTTATAATTTGATAAACAGTTCATTCATCTTTAAAAATTCTGAATTCATTTATTTATTCAATTTTATTTTAATTCATTTATTGTATTTTATTATTAGAAGTAAAATATATAAGCACCTTTAAAAAATCTAGACTTTTCAGTTGGTTGTTTTTAGTAAATCAGGTTTCCTTCTTTTCCTTATCACTATACTGCTGTTAATGCAATTGTCGTCAGCAGTGACAGAGTATTCAATGTGAATCAAAGCTTATTTTTTCAAAGTTTTAAAAGTCTATTCATATTTTCTGCCATAAAGCTTAATTTTTTTCATTTATTAGCTCATCTTATAATTTTATCTAGATATATGTTTTTTTTTTGTAACTGTTTGTTAAAATGCTTTTTTAAAAAAAAAGTTTCTTTATTCCTGACTAAGCAATAAGGTTGCTATATATAATTTTTGATATATTAGAACACAAACTAGTCTTGTTTTACATTAATTATGATAATCTACATTGTTTCTGAAGAAATTTTCAAGTGTTCTTAAAAAATTTATGAACTTTAGGGCAAATGTCCTAAGTAGAATTTGGGTAAGCAAAATCTCTAATTAGGCTTGAAGAAATTGAATCAGAAACAAACAAAGAGCACAAGCAGAATCTGATTTAAAAGATACACCTGTTTTGTTTTTTTGAAAAGTGAATGAAATAGGTACATTAACAAGAATGTTAAGGTAATCTGATAAGAGCATCTCAAAGATACTATTCACTATCACCAGACTTTAGTAAGATATGGGTTTCAAATGCTTTGCAGATTCAGTTAATACACTTTCTGGGGGGACAAAAAAAGAATGTTATATTGTTAAATCTCCCTGTTAGCAGTAAAGTAGTAGAAAGCATTTCCTTTTCAGAGATCAGAAAGGAGTTAACAAAACATCTACCAATAAATTAAAAGTTGATGAAAGTATGGAGAACTGCAACAATTGGACAAGCCAAGAAAGAAACTGAGCTTTTTATCCACTTTAGGGAATGTGATCACTTCCAAGAGGAATGGTATGTCAACTGATCATTATATCATTTAAGATTTTTAAATAACATAGATAAGAAAACTGCTAATGAAAGGAATAAGAAACAGAGTCTTCCAAATGAGTAATGTGAACATTTAGCAAGTACTTGTAGCTAACTATCTGACAATAGCCTTTTATCTAAAGGCAGGGTCACCAATGAAAGCTATAAAAGAAGTTGAGTTGAAGATAGTACCAGTGAGTATAGTAAAAGCAATTGTAACTGAAGCAGCAATTGCCAGAGCTAAAAGATGTTACAAATGATGCAACTAAGAGTAGTAAATAGTACTACTGATAAAACAAAACATACCCAGAATGGAAAACTTTAAAGTTAATAAATTTCTTTAGAATAAAACTAGTCATTACTCAGAATAAAAAAGTTGAAATACAACAACACAAATAGATTACCCCCTAGATACATAAAATCTGCCAGCCAGAGGAAGTTAATAAATAATTAATAAGGAAATAAAAGTAATCTAAATACTTTAATAAAAATGAATTTATTTAAATTAAATTAAATCAAATCTATCATTTAGTTGTACAAATAAATTTCCAGAACCAAAATCATTTGCCTGTATCAAGGTAGTGAGATACAAACTGATCATTTGCACAAGTTATCTAGCAGCAAGGCACTCAGGTACAAAACTAATGATTCATAAAGTAATAAAAAATTAATTAAAATGTAATGCCAGGACCAAACCAACAGGCTTATTATACAGGCTATTGTTACAGACAAGGAATGTGTACTTAGATACTTTAAATACATAACACTGGTTATGTAGATACTATATACTAAGCATTAGCAATATGTGAAATTGGCAGAAATGAACTTTGAGCATTATTGAACAAAACAAATATCTATGATAACATAGTTCTTCAATTGGCACCCATATTTTTGAATTAAATAACATCAAGGCTCCAGCAAGTTAGTAATTGATAGGGCCTTCTTTGCTAGGGCACATGCATAAAGTTCATGGCTCATCACATGCATTGCATCCTGGCTACAGAGATGTTGTCTAATTCTTGATAACAGTGTTGCAGCAAGCTGCTGCGGCTAGGTCATTATGCTAACAAAGATGATGCTTAACTAATTACAAAAATGCCCAGTAAAGTTGAAATCAGATTTTGTGGACTGGTGAAACATTTGTCTTCTTTTACTCATGTTGTGTAGAGGAAAGTGTTATGCTGTCAAAATACAGGAGGAGAACAGAGCACAGAATATTGTCTACATACCAGTAAGTTTATATTCTGGTTCATTACCATTCACAATGGCTTATACCATGATGTTAGCATCACCAAATTTTTTATCATTCATATAGATGATAGTAAATTTGGATGCCATAAGAATATGAAAAACTAAATCGTAATTCAGCTGAGCAAACAACATTAGTTCAAAATATGCAATATTTGTTTGTGCATATGCAAATTGCTTATGTGCACAATGATGTCTTTCAGTTAGGATTGTTCCAATTTAATAGTCTCCTACATTTATGTTGTTGATGGACTATTTCTGATGCTGCTTGTAACATAATGATAGTAAAAGCTAATTTATGGTGAACACAAGCACTGTACATCCAACCAAACTACAACATAACTTTAGAAAGTATCTCTATCCAACATGTCTAAGGTACTGTCTCCGTGTGCTTGTTTCAGACGTGGCATCTTGATAATTTGTAGTAGAGCTTTGAAGCATTCATTTTAAAGGGAATCATTCACACTTCCCATATGCAAACCTCAACTGTTTTCAACAACAAATGGTGATGCTGCACAAAATAAGAAACAATGTTATAATTTTAAAGTGCTTGGGTATATTTTGGATATAAGAAATGTATAACAAAGAAGTCTTCTTAAAACTTCCTTTTTTATGCTAGTAAAGTAAAATAATGAGAAATTTAATAACTAACTTCATTTAAATTTGATATACTAAGCAGAAGTATCAAACTTTTTAAAAAGATTAATAGATTACTAAATCTAATTTTGTGCAAAAATATTCTCAAGCTAGTTTTTGTCTAATCTATCTGTAGAATTAAATTTCTTTGACAGTGTTTAATGAAAGAAAATGTACTATGTTCTACATTTTTATTTAAAAAATAATTGTTTTTCAAAAGTCAGTTAAATAAAATAAGATAGAAAATATAAAGCATTTTAAAAAACCAGCCAGTTTAAAATGATATTTCAAAGTAAGTAAAATATTTTTTTACACATGCAAAGTGTAAGACTGAAGAAAAAAAAAAAAACACTTTAAATAACAGCAAAACATGTATGAATATATTTTAACTTAACAGAACATTTGATAATTACAATTTATATGCTGATAATGAACTTATGTAGTAATACCATAGGTTAAGTGATATCAATATTTATACTGTACTAAGCTATGCATTTTTTGCTATTTTAATAGATTATTTATAGCAAAATCAGTACATGACTATTAATAATAAAACTGTGGTGAGTCAAGGGATCCCAAGAATCAGTAAACAATTAGTTTCAGGTCTATTGAAGTGTTGATGTGTTAGCAACAAATCTGATGCATTTCCTCAGAAATTAATTGATCAAGATGCTTTTGATGATGATGATGATGATAAAGTGTCACTCAGAGCATCAGGCTAAGGTTCATCAAGTGTGATGTCAATAAAAAGATGTGAAATTTATAATATAGATGCAAGTGTATAATCAAGGTTAAGGTAAAGAATTCAACACTGCTAGATATTAGAATAAAAACATTAGCATTGGTTGTCAGTAATAATAGTGTAAATAAATTAAAATATACTGAGAGATACTGCTCTTCCCTCACGGCTTTGTATAATCTATGGCTTTCTGCATTCAAGTAGAAAATGAACTACACTAAACTAAAGATGTCACCAGATAGCAAAAAATTAACAGAAAAAGAAATTAAGTACTCTGTTTCTTCATTCTAAGAGAGTTAAATTATCTTTAGCTTACTTAAGGTTAGTCACATTAACAAAGCAATCTATGATAGAAATAAGTGAGAGTAACATGAGATAGAGAATGTGCGAAATTTGAAAAATGTTGGCTGAAAAATCTCAGAGAAAAAAAACTCATTTGAAAAAGGAAAAAAAAATAAGTGGCAAACACATGGACTTCAGAGGTGATGATATGATCAAGATGTCAAATGCCTTCCTTCAGAACTTGTCTGATAAACAAGGCAATTTTTTTTACAAACTAAAAAGAAATGGTCTAAGGCAAGATATTGTTGGTGGCTTGCTTAGTAAGAGGTAAATTAGGCAATTTGGAATATCATCCAAAATTTAAGCTAACACAGGATTTAAAAAAAGAGAGGAAAAAGTGGGATTATATGAAAGAACTTCATTCCTAGCCAGAAGTCCAGAGTGATGTGTGATGTATAAGGCCTAAGGCACATTTTTCTTGAGCAAGAGCAAGTTAGAGGGTTTTGTATCCAAGGCATGCATATTACTACAGTACATTAATGCAAACAGAATAAAAGTGAGCAAGAACTCAAATGAGATAGACAAAGTTCCATTGTGGTGCAAAGCAATGAATACTAAATTGAGATATATCAAAATGGTAAAAAAGACAGGTTTGCAACTGAAATAAAAGGAGAAAATGTGGCTGTGCACCACCTGATAAGCCTTAATGATATCAGAAGTGAAAGGACAACAGAAGTGAGTGGAATTAACAACCATCACTCACACCAAAAAAAAAAAAAAAAAGCATTTACCACTTAACCTCATTGATGTAGGGCCAGTGAGATTTGGGCAATGTAGACAGCAGCTCCATTAGGAAAGCCTACCTGCCACAACATAAAAGCAGATGACAAAGTCTAGATGTAAGAATGAGCCATCTATAAATGAGAGATTAGCATTATCAGTTAAAGCTAAAAGAAAAGGGAGAACTAGTTCAAAATGGCCAATCAGGAGGAAAAACTTGATGTGTCTCAAAAGAGATCTTAAGTAATATTCAAGAAAAGAGTGGAAAAAAGTAAAAAGGCTCAAGTAAATATTCTGGTTCACTTGACTGAGAAATCTGCAACAAAGATAAAAGTTGGCAGAGATAGTAAAATAAGTACATGCATGCGGTGTGTGCATGCATGTGTGTGAGATAGAGAGAGCAAGTAGATGAAAATTTGAGACCAACAGTCCATATGCAAAAAAGGGTGTACAAACAGTACCAGTAATCAAAATCTGAAAGGTACCTGTGAAGGTGTCTGTGGACTATGACTGTCAAATTCTCCATGTGAGAGAGATGGAAAAAACAATGAGCTAAGCTGCCAGAAATAGATGGCTAATTAGAATCACTAGAAACAAAGCAGTGTTAGATCACTGCTGACAAACCATGTCATCCTGTGCCAAGATAAAGGAACTGCTAAAAGAAGCTAGCTTTGAATTTCCATAATAAATAATAAAACCTAGATAGAAGTTACTAAAAGATGGCTGAAAGCTAATACAAACTGGCAGGCAGTAAGAGACAATCATCCAAATAGGCATATAGGCATAAGTGAAAAAAGCCATCAAAAAGTATAGAGTGACATTGCTATGATGAAAGAACAAAAAATTAAAAATGGCCAACATCAACAAAGCAGACATAATTGTGAGGATGGATATATGCCTACATGGAGGTAAACATGTGCCAAATCAATATAAACAGTCCAATGGCAATGTCAAAGATTCCCAGCTGTTGTGAACATTTCCAGGCAAAAGGAGTGGCAAGGGCTGATTGCCAGTCAGTGATCATCCATGTGCTTAGATATCAGAAAAACTAGACTGTAAAAACTAACTACCAATTTGGTTATTGCCTATTTTTGTAGAAGAGTACTATACCCTGTAAATACAGAAAGAAAACTGGATACCCTTTTTGATGATTCTCTCAGTAGATGATGTGTAATAAAAATTAGCCAATAACTTGTCATTATCATAAAAATGTGCCAAAGATCAAGAGAATAATCCAAGCACTGGTGAATGCAATATTTCTAAGTTAAAAAGAACCAAGGGTTACTTGAGTCATAGAAAATTGAGAAAAACATATTGAGTGAATAATTCAAATTTGAAAAAATATTTTTGAAAGGACACTAAATGGACTGGTTAAGATTGCAGCCAGAAGCCCAGGTCAGGAGACAGGCAAGCAAGAAAGAACCCCACACTGCCAAAGAAAAATAATCAGAAAGATGAGCAATCTGATACAATGTGGGTGACACTAGTGACTATATCTAGAAAACATCTGCATGTGAAAGAACAGGACATGCTGAGCCAAGAATTATTCCCTTACTGGAGCAAATCAAATCTAGATCAAGTATAATAGTTAAATGATTTACAAGATGAAATTGTAACAAAGTAATATGATACCAAAAAGGCCTTAAGAGGACTATTACAGATGGGAAAAACCCTTTGCTGAAGTGGAAGCAGCAAAAAGTAAACTGAACATTAGTGATAGACACCCAAATGCCAAGTGACTAAAGCAAATGTATGTATATGACCTGATGTATAGTAGATGGTATTGAAATTTTCCCAAAACTTCCAGTGGAGAGCGTTTGAAAGCTGAAGTGGGAGAAAGCATTAAAGCTGACAGAAGGAAATAAACCATTCAGCAGGCCAAGTCTGCTGCAAAGGGTCACCAATGGTCTTAGCTGTCAGAAAAGAATGCATACTTCATGGCATGGCCATAGAAAAAGAAATTTTCCTCAAATGAATGTAGAACTAGAGATTAAGAAATGATTGCAATCAGCCAGCTAATTTTGCAATAATAAACAATAATGGACATTAAACAGCAAAGGATTCAGTAAATTAAGTAAATTAAGAAACTGTAAAAAGGCAGTGTAGATTCTTGCTTGATAAGTAGGGACCTAGGAAAATTCATGGCATTTTTCAATGAAATTCAAGAATGGTCACAGAGAAAAAAAAAAACAAAATTCACGGAATGTCCTGGTAACATTTATTTAAAATTACTAAAAACACATTTTGATGAAAGTTACTTTTAAATAGCTCATGAACATTATCCTCCTGATACCAAAGGCATGTTTAGAACTGAAACATTTTAACATGTATAACTGAAAGTTCCAAGTGAACATTGTAATGTGGAAATCACAATCTAAACCAACTTTTTAAATGTGTTGAATTATTGTTGGAAAAAAAAAGTAATTTAAAATGATGTTCTTTGGACACAGAAGTAAAATAAGTTAAAATAACATATCAAGAACAAATATTAAACTTTAAATGATTAACAAAAACATTTTAAAATTAGTTTTGTAAAAGTTATTATACTTTAAAGCCATTAATCTTACAATATTAAACATGAGAGATGCTGTCAGCATTGACATTACATAAATTTTTTTTTAAAAAAAGAGACTTAAAAATATTAAACTGTAGAATTTGAAGTGTATGCTGGTTTTTCATTTTTGAAAATACATAGCAAACCCGTTAATAAGCTATATTCATATAAATCCATTGAAGTATTCATGAACAGAATACAATGAAGATAGTTACATACACTTTAACTTAGTCTCAGAATCTTTTAATAATATTAATTTATTTTTTGTTAAAGGAGAGCATTGTGCAGCTCTTTGCCATTTCAGAACTCATTGTTTGCCTCTGATATTTGAACACTTGTCCATTTTGCATGTACTGAGTTTAGTGGTACTGACAGGTAGAAGTGTGCAAGTTTTGCCATGTTTGAGAAGTGTAGTTTAGTCCTCTTCCATAAATCAAGAACATGGACGCCGTACTTGTATGTCTTGATTTCTGCTATGCAGTTTTGAGTGAAAGCAGCGATTGCATTTCCAGAATGGTTTATTCAACCTGTTACCCTGGTAACAAAATTCATAGCAATGATAGCATTTGTTATATGGAAATTTATCAAATAAACAGGGAAAGAGAGGATTGAAGCAAAATAAAAATATTAAATTGATGAGAAGCGTCAAATTCACGATTTCTATAAAATCTGTGAAATTATGAATTTTACAGAGTCCTATTGATAAGACTTCCACTAGCTTTAGAGAAAAAAAAGCAAGCCATGCATAATGGAAACAAAAGTAAAAATGATATGTGATATCATGGGATTGCTGGGACTCCTAGTTGCTCCTGGAAGAAATTGATAACAGCTGCCTATCCCAATTTTCTGGATCTTTTCTGACTAATGTTTTTACTCTCATTGGAAAGCTAAACATCTGAGGAAAGGTTAAATGCATAGTTGGAATATTTATTTCCATAATTTAAAAATGGGGATCTGATTTAAAATAAAGATGTCATAGCATATATGCATTCTGGCAGCAACAAGATTAGAATAATGAGTAATAGAAATATTATTTTAAATAATGTGCAAATAAGAGTGTTTTTTTTTTAAATTTTGAAGCTAAATTTCTAATGATTAAAAAAGAGATGTGAATTTGGATAAGTATTTCTTTCACCTGTAATTTATTCTTAATTGTTCCAAACTGCCAAACTTTAAATGAATCATTATTTGATTTTCAATTTCAAATTGAATTTCCATAATAATGTATCAAAACCCCACAAAGATGCGTAAGGTGGTACAAGATGTTTACTTTATCTCTCGTTTTCATAATGTACATTAAATGAAACTGCTCTTACATTTTGAAAGTAATTTTTTCTAATAAATTAAAGCAAAATTTTAAGAAATAGTACTTCCAAATAATTTTTCCATAATCAGATTCTTTAGTTATCAGAGAATTTATATTTCTTTTACAGAAAATGACACTTGATAACTGCAAAGAAATCAAGATAGAAGCTATAATAAACATTAGAATGTAAACTTGAAACAGACAAATAAATTATTTATGAGGCTATTATTATCTACTAAAAAAAATATTGTAATCATACTGCAAATATTAAAACAGTGTCAGTATTCACAAATCAACCTAAAAAAGTTCTGTAGATTTAGTACTTGTTATTTGGAAAGCTGAGACCATCTGTTTTGGTTAGCTCAGGAAGAAAATTCCACTAAACAAACAATTCTTTTGATAAGCAAAGATA
This sequence comes from Nautilus pompilius, assembly GCA_018389105.1. Lineage (NCBI taxonomy): Eukaryota > Metazoa > Mollusca > Cephalopoda > Nautilida > Nautilidae > Nautilus > Nautilus pompilius. The sequence continues at coordinate 907,085 of JACATO010000314.1, read as the reverse complement.
TATCCATCAAACTCATTGCTAACTAAGTCTTGTGTCTGTCATCTAAGCAAGGCAATAAATAAACCTTTGCTTTAAAAGATAAATAAACTGTCAAAGCCACCGGTAGATTTTTAAATATCTGACTTCAGTACATTTTATTTACAAAGCCTCCACAAAGAGAAAGAAACAAAAAGCGTTTTGTGCTTTCACCCATACCATTATTTTATTTTAGATAATTAACGAGAACTTATTTCCCCATGTTACCAGAAAATAATTTTTATTCTAGATTTCTGAAATGTAAGGCAAAGGTAAAGTAAAAATTAACCCTTGCATTGTTGTGCTATATAAAAAATTGAATTAGTATGAATACTGTACTGTTGATAATCTTTTTAAAAAAAGTGTTTATCAATGACTGTGATAACAAGTCAAAAGAAATTTTTTAAGAACCAACATAAGATTACTACTTAGCAGTCTGTTAGTAAATCAGTTTAAATAGTCTGCTTTAGAAAATCCAGAGTGCATCACAAAATATCAGTGATTCAAAAAAAAAAAGAATAAAAAGAATGAGTATGAAATGCTAGAAAAATATGCTGGTATACATTCCACATTATATTCCAACATTATAGTATTTGCCATGTGTACAGTATAAGAAAGATACATATCAAAGTATTATAAAAAAGAAAAGAAAAACAATAATAAAAACAGTATAATATAATAAAGACAATAAATTAATTAATTTGGATAGAATAATGCCATCTTTACACAAGAATAATCATGTAAAAAAAACTTACTTTTATTGTGCTACTTTATGCTTCTTTGAGATAAGATTCTTTGCATCATCCAAATCTGATCTAGTAAATTTCACACTGATTTTTTATAAATTAAAGTAAATTTTTCTTTTAGCCACACAAATCATGGTCGGTCTCTACAAAAATATACCTGCACACCATCAGATAGCCTGGTAAAAAATTTTGACTTCCATACACTGTAGTCTTTATAGTTTTTTTTTCATGCACATTACTTTGATGATTAAGTGATATTTTTCATAAATATGGTAACATCCAAAAGGAAATTATATTTGCGTATCATTTAAGGCCCTACATTGTATTTTACTATAACCTGAAAAATCTCCTAATAAGTAAATTTTATTTATCTAGATAATCAATACTATATGGAGTACACCAAGTGTTTCTAATCATTATTTAGTTTATCAGAGGTATGCTGTAAAAATGTATTAAAAAAAAAATAATTTACAAACGGTTTGTTGATTTTGTTGCCTCTATATTTTAATATTCTTGTAGCGTCAAGCTACCTGCATAGTTTAAAAGCATATTATTACTGATCCAGTAGTCCTGCAGTAAATCTAAAAAAAAATTAGTTGAAAAAGATAGCATGCACTACTTTAAGCTTTGTGTTTTAGGTATCATAGATTACATTTATATGAAGCATATTTCAAGTAAAGATCCTGTCTATAAACCCTTCTTTTTAAGTGGTAGGGTTAGAGTGGAGACAAATTACAAATTAGAAAAATTTGTGCCAAGACTTTCCAATAAAATCAAAATACTGATACTTTTTAGAAAGGAATTCAACCAAGCATGCCAGAAAACTGTAAAGTAACAATCCAAGTGAAATTAGTTTGTTCTGTGACAGGCTTGGATGCCAGCAAGACATACAATTAAAATATTTTCTCTCCATGATAATAGCTGCTTATTGGGACTGCAGTTCCAAACAAAGTAATTTTTCATTTTCTTTTGTCATTTATTGGGCCCAACAAATTTTACTTCCTGTGTAAGTTTCTAATTATATTACTATTTTTTTAGTTTCACAGGACAATGTATAGAAATTGAATGATCTTAAAATAGTATTTGTTTGAATCTCCTTCAGAAATATTTCAGAGTTATGAAATGTAGATACAATGGCAATTTAAAATTTATATAAATTCATAGTAGCATAATTCACATAAAACTCAACAAATTTTGTGGATTAATCTAGCATTTTAAAATAATTATTGTGACATGTTGGAATTAACAAACACACAAAAATTGTAAAATAAGGTTTCAGCAGTTTTAGAGCAACAGACCTGTGGTTACAACATTAATCTTTATAATTATTAGTTTTTGTGCAAATTAATTTCATGCATATTTGTCCAATTATATTTAGTTTTCATAATTTGAAATTATTATAATGGAACTGTTATTCTAACCAATAGCATCACTGAAAAAATGCGTAGCTACAGGTTTAACTATACTCACTGGTGTAGAGATTCTGGAAGGTTAACTTCTGTCCATTAGGTTGTCCATTTTTGTCAAGGTTAGGAAGGTCTGTTGGTCTTGTGAGCCGATTTATATTGGAGTTCTGCTGTAAACCTTGCTCCAGCATTATGCGCTTACAAATATCCCGCAAAGAATTTGCAATCTGACGAGCTGGTGTGTCGCAGCGAAACACATGACACATGTGTTTACGAGTAAGCTTGTCTATGGCCACATATGCAAAATCCCTGGAAGAGGATGCAAAGAAATCAACAAGGGAAAAGTAGTCATACTTTCCTCTAACAAAGACTGTTCAAAGTGATTTTTTGTAATGTAAAGAATGAAATGAAAAAGAAAATGAAAATCACAATAACTACTAATACAAAGTTGAAAAATATTAAGTAAATAATGTTATATTTCACAGGATTATTATGTACATGATTTTCTTGTCAGTACTATTTTGATTATCCTGCAAATGAAGATTCCAAGATAATAAATTTACCAAATACCAAAGAAGAAACAAACATTTAAAATGACTAATGTTTCTCCTCTCTCATTTCTAGTGCTTCTATCAGATCTATAATTTATTGACTTATTCTATGTAATGTTGTCGCTATATACATATTTAATATTATTTGTCTCTAAACAATTTTTAAAATCCTCTTGATAATGTTTTTTTTTCTTTAAAAAAAATAATAAAAGCAAAAACGTAGATGATTTTTTTGCATTTTCTATCCACCCAATAGCTTAAAAGTTGAAAACCATTTAAAGATTTTAGCTGCTGATTTATTTTTATAAAGTAAAAAACCATAATTAATTACAGATAAATCACTCTTTTGACAAACCTGTGATTTTATTCACACACAATATGATTTTGCCTTTTCTAATTAACACCACGAGTATCATTGTTACTCCACAGATGGAAAAACATGATATGATAGGGTTGCACAGAAAGTAAACTCTAAAAACTTGTGAGTACAAGTGCAGAATATGTATGGCAAGTCTAACATTAGTTATGCAAGTGTAAAACAGCTGTCTTTACAATTTAGTGGTAGAAAAACTGAAGACTGAGCTACATTCAGAAACTTAGCAAGTGCTTTGATACCTGACAAAACAACAAAATACATGTGAAAGACCTAATAGAACGTTATTTTTGTTTTGGATTGTTCTGTTATTTCCATGAGGTGCTATATTGTGTGTAAATGACATCAAAAGATTATACAACCAGTAGTTTTCTTGTAATTAATTAAAGCTTATTACTTTCAGTACAATCCATATATATAATGAAGATCGTTAAAAAAAAGGGAGGGATTCCACCAGAACACAATCACCTTAAGCAAGTTTCACATAACTACATGAAATACTAAACAAATCTAACTATGCATCATACAGATGGATATTTGAAAAACAACAAAAGAAACCTCATTAAAAAGAATAGTATTAAGTTGTGCACATTGTATATAAAATGATGACAAAAATATTGAAAGTTAGTAGTATATTACTAGTTGAAAATAAAGAAGTTGTTTGGGCATTTCCTCACCAACTCTACTTAGATGATGTTTCTAAATACACATTTAAACAAACTTTTCCCATTGCTAAAATCAGGATTACACTTTAAAAGGACTGTTTTGGTATGTAAGTATTTATATTATTTGTAATGTGCTAGATCACATTTATTTTCTATGACCCAATGAACTACTGTCAATTATTAAGTTCCCAATAATTTTTTTTTTTAATGCTTTAATTTTGCTCAAAACTAAATCATCTAGGAAAGGATAATTTTGTTTTCTCTTTCCATTTCCATTCTTACTTGTACGTTGATAATCACTATAGGCCATCCCAAAGCCAACAGATTATTTCATTCTCTAGACACAGTATTCTAGGCAAGAGAGAGAAGATAACCATCTGATCTTCTTAATGAGATGTAAATCCAACAACATGACCTAAAGGGTTTGGAAATTAAACCATATTAATTGAACACTTAAGATCATAAAATAGTTATGTTCTATTTTGAGAGTATATTCTAGAAAAAATTCTGGTGATTCAGGACTGCAAATTATCATTCTCACTGAACAAATGACAATATGCACATCCTATAAGCATGTAATAACACATTTTCAAAGCAAAATACAAATGAAATAAGCAGACTAAGGAAATCTAAAAGTAACTTAGCAAAGATTCAAAATTAACACATTAAAGATATAATAAACCCCAGTGATCATCCATAAACTCAGAAGCAAAAATACTATCAAAAAAATTTAAACTTTGCAATTAAACCAAACAAAATGCCAACACCCAATGTTGAGATCCAACAGAAACAATTAAAATCAAACTTCCAAAATATTCCTGAGATGAATAAAAGGCAAAATTAATATCACCAAAAGTTCACTTCCTGTGACAAAAAAAAAAAGGAAGAAAAATGCAGTTTTGATATCCAAAAAAAGTGCTTTAGGTGATTGGTGGAGCAGTAGAATAAAAGGTTTAAGTAACCAACAGATCATAAGTTCAGAAATAAAAGTTAAGTAGTCTAATCTTAATGATGTTAAGAAATCTTCCAAAACAATGAAAAATTTCTAATTATATTATGTCAATAAATATCCAAATAATGTCTTTATTCTCAATGTCAGAAAGTGATGACAATGTTTATTACCCAAACATTTCTTGATCTTTCCAATTCTCCTTTGATAAAATAAATTAATTGTGATCTATAACTTATTAATAATTTATCTTTTAAAAAAATTAGTTAATATGTCCAAAAATAAATATTGCTCTAAAAACAATAGCAGTCTTATATATTTCAGAATGTAACAAAAATAGATAACGATGTACATGGCTATGAAATGCTCTTCTATGAGTCACAATTATTGTGAAGATGATGATGTTACAACATAAATCATAAGTCTAAACTCTTACAGACAATAGTACAATGTGTTGTGTTCTTGGTAGAGTGGAATTTTAATTATGGATAAGGCTGACTACTATGGCAATAAAATCCATGCTTTGATGAGTTAGCACCTGCCACAAATGCTACCTTGGATATACAAGCATATACCAAATGCACAGAATGTATAGTTAATTACCAAAGATGAACAGGTGGAATTTCTGCAGCAGCACATGCATGTGCAAGATGCTAACAAATTTATAATGCCCTGCTCGTTTTCTAGCATACATGGCAACAAGGCTATTGGCAGGTATAAGCATAAACATAAATAATGGAATTTGAGCAAATTTCTGTTCTTATTTTTTTATTTTTATTTTCTGTGGATAATCACCTTGCTTTAAGATTTAAATATAAATTAAGGCTTCATTCAGGTTTGTAGTGCACAAAAATGACAACAAATACTTTCAAACATGACCTGACCATTTAATTTTATATGAAATCTACCTTATGTCAATTAATTTTCAAACCTAAAAATTAATAATCTAGACTACAATTTAAGCAAAATGATAAATTTCTGTAATAAAGCTAAGCTTTTCTTTTATAATCTTGTAACTTTTTCTAATCCTAAAAGAATGGTGAAACCAGTAAATAACAAGAAAATAAAACTAACTCCACAATAACAACAACAACAACAAAAAAAAATGTAAACTTGCTCATGCACGATTTCATTGAGATAAACCTTAAGAACAGCAACCACTCCACATATAGCAGTTGGATGGCATAAATTAACATGATTGGAAAAGAGTGGTTATGAATGAATTAGAATAGGTTATCTCTGATTTTATTAATACAACTAGCCACTGGCTACTATTCTTATGGTTTTTCTTCAATGAGCATAATATCAAAAAGTGGATGTTAAAAAGTATAAATGATCACTAATCTACAATTAAAAATTTACCCATCATATATATATTATATTAAATTGGTGCAAACTATAATATCATATATATTTATTTGCCTTATTCAATAAATTTCTGCTTTTATCTTTGCCTCTCATTTGATATGTCTATACAATTAATAACTATTTAAAATGATCTGTTAAAATGTTTCAAAATCATGTTTCCAGCTCTCTACTTGATCAAATGGTAAAAGAGAAACTGGTTAGTTTACCAATTAAGTCTGTTTTAAAAAGTTAAAAGAATTGACAAAAGGATTTATCATAGTAATAATTAGAAATTTTTAATGGATAATATTTGACTACCTAGATTTTAATTTTAAAAATTATTAAAAAAAACAAAAAAAAAAACAACAAGCAGCAGCTAAATACACGATTATCTTTAAACAATGTAAGTATGGTGACAGTAATTTATAATATAAAAAGGGCCTGGTGAGAAATTAAAATCTGATAAAACCAAGTTGTTGGAGGTTATTTTGAGAAGCATGAATCTCAAGGGTTTCTAGTAGCATCTGCTTGCATGCATAGGTCTCCCCCAAGATTTCAGAGTACATATTACTATTACTTTCATGATCCTTCCAAAAGATGGTAATTAAACCTTAGAAACTGTATTTTTACTTGGTTTAATGTTTTTTTAAAGCAACATTTAGTTAATTACTATCTAAAATGTTCTCACAAAACTTGCAAAAGATTTAGCCAGTTAAATACTGAATGTACTACAAATTTCTAATACTACTAATGTACTCAACAAGATATTACTTTATATCTGGAAAATGTAGCTTCACAATTTTTAAAATATGCTTCTGATTATACTTATATCATAATCAAGTAAATGAATGCATTAAAAACTCTTAATAGTAAAAACAAAGTTAAATTATTAGCCTTTTGTTATTGGGCATGTAAACAAAAGTAATGTATTCAGAATGTCATTTAACTGTTTAATATGTAGTGTACCACAGTCCATTTTACATATTAAACAATTTCAACACATCAAATGTTTTTACTTAAGATCCTCTGTTTGCATCTGTAACAGTTTACATAAATTATAAAGTCAATTTTGGGTCATCTATTACACCATATTTTATCAATAACAGACCACTTTAGCTTTCTTTAGTATTTTAAATACTATATTTCCTCCTATAATAGACCCAGATTTACTATTTTTTCAAATGGTCCGTAAATAGATCTACTACTAGAGGAAGGGTCTATTATTATTTTTTTTAATTTAAAAAAATTTTCACTTGCTTTTGAGACAAAAAGAAAAACAAGTAAAAAAAAAATGTAATCACAAGTTTGGTTAATTTGCAATACAATAGATATTAACAATTGCTAATTCCATCAAAGCAAAAAAATCAAATACAGTATTTAGTTACTAGTTCAATTCAACCAAATGGTCACTATCACAATATTCACTGTTTTACAAATTTTAAAGATGATTTTAGTTTTCTTCCACAGGAAAAATTTCTCTTTCAACTTTTTTAGAATTTTTCAGTTTCCTGAAAACAGTCTATGAACTTCTCAAATCAACCATTGTTTGCTTTGAACTCTTTGGACAGCTCCTGTATTCTGCAGCTTGACAACAATTTTCTGCATTTAAATCTTGTGATCAATTGTTGTAAAACATGCTTTTGTTTTTCCACAGATCTTCAACCCAGGAAAAAAATCTGTCATTCTGTTCTGTACATAGTTCTTTCTGACCAGTCTCATAAGTGCACATTCATTTCTGCTGACATCCCCCTAAAGCAACTAGTTTGTGCAAAAACTGCTCCTGTTTCAGCCACACCCTCAGCTGTTGTGGCTGGCAGCTAAATTTGTATTCCATTTCTCTCTTTTTATTTGTTTTCTGGAAATAATTGATTGCTTTCTTCTGAATTTTGGTTATCATTTGCACTTTCATCCAATAAATCTGTTGGATTCATTTCCAAGTTCATTGATTTACTGAATCCTGAATTTTAAAAATTTTGCCTTTTTTCCACCACCTTTCTGTAACTTCATCGGTTAGGTACCTATGTAATTGGTAAGCTTTCAGGATAATGCAGTATGGGGAACCTAAATCTACTATTGGAGGGAGGGTCTACTATGCAAGAAAATATAATAATTTAGATTTGAGAAGCTGCTGACCACTGTTCCTTTACAAAAAATAATTATAAAATGAATTTAGGTTGAATACATTTTTACTAAACTTCTTAATTGTTTTAATATTTATTTATATGTAAATAAAAACATTGTTAATAACCTTTCCTAACTCTACAAATGCATAACATTGTTTTTTCTGTAACTTTTGTCCTTTTTTGCCATTGTTTTAACCCCCATTTACAACTCCTTAATTTGTCCACATTCCAATATCTTGCAGAGTCACAGAACACTTATTTAAAAAAAAAATTATTAGAAAGACTTCAGCATAGGTTCACAAGAATATTTCCAGTTTTTAAAAATGTAAAATATACTAGATTAGAGACTAGATTTACCTAGTTTTAGTTTTATATATTTAGGAGACCTGATTTAAAAAAATAAAATAAAATCATTAAGGGGTTTCAGATAGACAGCAACAAATCTTTTAGGCTTTCTACAGTTAGTAATACTAGGGTTCACAATTATAAATTGCTAAAGAATTCATCATAGCCAGTTGTTACAAACTTTTTTTCATTACTAGAATAATAAATAAAAAATTGCTAGCATGGTGATAGCATAAATCAATTTTAAAATCCAACTGATAGAGAGTCCACAGGGTCTTGTATAAGCCATGTTGGCTTCCTTGATTCTTGTAAAAATGAAACTAAACAATTTTCCAGAGATGATACAAACTAGTGTTGTTCTGATAACCACTGAACAAACAAAATGGAATTTTAAAACTGATTGTTATCAAAATTAATCATCAATGATAATAATTTATTTCATTCATTTATAATACTGTTATTAGATTTTTAAAATTTTTTATAAATATTAGGTTGAAAAACTTCCTTGAAATGTTTAAAATCCCAAATAGGTAAATGGATAATTTTCATATTTCTTTAAAATTTTTAAACATTCAAGAAAATATATGCAAATGCTTTCCAATAATTTAATATCCCCTTAAATGATGACTTCAAACCTACACACACATACATACATTAAAAATGTGGACAACCAAAAACTGTAGCACAAAAAGTTTTTTTGCCTTTGTTTGCTCAGAGAAGAGTAGTGTTCAAAAACACTACATCTTCAATTTATTCATGTATATATTTGCTTATCTTTTACCTATTTTATTTTGTGATATAAAGTTAATTATTCAGATCCTTTAAAGTTGTTATTAAATTAATCAGTGAGCTCTGGGAATGATAAGTATTAACAGATTCAGTTGCTAAATAGCTTTATTAGGCACTAAACAAAATAAAACAAAGCCAACTTTTTAATACAAAATTAATAAACAAATAATATTATTCTTTAAAAACTAAAAAGACTAACTTGGTGTCTTAGAGAAAAAATAATAATGACTTAGAACTTTAAACTTTTCTCTTAAAGAATTCTTTCACCTAAATATTAATTAAAATTATTAACATTTACATCACTAAATTACCCAAAACTTAACTCACTACTTTCTACAGTTTTTTTTTCATTTTAAATAATTAATTAAAACATAAATTAACCATAATTTTCTTTAAATTCTAAATTAAAATTTTTTTTCTCTAAAAGCAATGCTTCTATGATCGGTATTATTTTAAAAAAAATTATTATTGCAGCCATCCTTTATTTAAATAGAACATACTTGTTTATTCTTTAAGATTTGTACCAGTGCTTTTTAAAGTAATCTAAAACTCGGCATGAAGCAGGAGGTATTTGTTTACATAGAAAAGATAGGCCCTTTTATTTTAAAGATGTTTACAATAGGGAGTTTTCTGTTTATATCATCAAATTCTGCCATATATTTGTTTATTTTTGAAAAAATATTTCATTAATTACAACACAGTAATTAGCCATTAATATTTTATTTAGCTGACAGCAAATTAATTTTAATACTGTAAAATATCTGTTTAAGTTATTTCATTTTCTTGTTGCTCAAATATGGAATTGAATGAGAATCTATATCTAGAATAATGATTTTCACATTTCTTTATCATCACAATTCGTTTATTTTTCTATTTATAATCAAATATTATTTACATTCTCAAAATGAATCATACATTTTATTTAACCATATAGAGAAAAGCAACATACCAAGTACATTTTTGTATTTAGTAATACTGAGCAATCCACTATTCTAACAATTAAAAAAGATAAAATCAAACATTGGCTTCTCTGTATTTAAAAATTTCAACAGAAATCTCTATCAAACTTTAATAAGTATCCATAAATTAGAATCCTGTACCTATAGATTGAGAGTGCTTCATTTCTCTGTTTATTTTTAAAGTTTTTTCTGACTGCTTGTGAAGCTACATGATTTTAACATTTCTATCTACAGCTGGCAACACATGCATTCCAAAATAGTAATGACTAGAAAATTTTTTGAAAGATTTTCAGTGCCATTAACACAACTAAGAAAATAGTTTAGATATTCCAAAGTGACAAATTCCTGTTCAGAAATTCATCCCAGTATCTTGTAAGAAAACTTCTAGTACAAATGACAGCTCTGCACCAAGATATCATGCTTCTGATGAATCCTTGAAAGTTGGCCTAAAGCAATCTTATTCATCAATGGGGGCATCACCAAGTTCCTTCCTGAAAGGTTCATGGTAGCACAATTATCTTCCAATGGCAGCAAGAAGCATGTTTATGTTTGAATGGATTAAGTCTGCAGAATAAAGGTCACACCATATGGATGACTGTCACCTGCTCCAGGTACTGGTGAACTATCCAGGTATGATAAGGACAAGCATTACCCTCCATGAAAAGGAAATTTCCCAAATGGCATTAATATATGGCCTCATGTAATCGTCAAGGATCTCTTCCTGTATCTAAAACCTATCATGCTGCTGTTCTGGAAAACATGGAAGTCGGTCTGCCATCCCAGCTAATCCCTTTACAAACACCATAAATGAGCCACCTTCACAACAGTCATGTTCAGCAAAATTGGCATCTTAAAGCTTATCCTTTGGACTTCTCCACAGTCCAGTCCAAACCTGATTACTTACAGTTTATGTTGAGACACTGATAATTGTTGCATTTTGAAAGTATGATTCCAACTGAGCTGTTGTCCAGAAATGGTTTATTCTTGCTTGGCCACCACCAAGTTGTCTAGTAGCATTACCAAAAGTCTGATACAAAGTCTAAGTCCTAGGATGATACTCTGGCTTAAGCTAAGCTCATCTGTCATATGCTGCTGCACTGCTTCGGTCTCTAGCATACTAATCAGTCTGGCAAGTTCTGTGACCATCAAATGTAGTCTCTGTTGCTGCTGTGACAATTTGCATCAACCAGTATTAGAAAAATTACCTATTTGGTGATTAAGTACATCTTAATTACCAACATGACAGCATGCAGCACAGTGACATTTATATGAAAATCAGAGGGCTGTATATTTACATCTATGTCAAACCTTGATGCAATAAAGAAAATCTAGTCACAGTGGATGAGGGTCCAAAAGAGGGGATTAAGATGCGAAAATAAATTGTATTAGTATTAGGTATAATATTAATGGTTTGTTGATAACCATTTGATCCTTAGCAAATTTTTAGTAGTATACATTAAGATATCATTAGTGTTCAACGATTAGTATTTACTCATTCATTTAATACTAGGTTTCCAGTCAAAATGTAAAATTTAATTCTTAATGTTCAAGAAAAAGGGAACTTTTTATAGGCATTATCTATCCAAAAAAAAAGACGACTTGCCTTAGGAAAAATATTAAGCATCCAACAAAAATTTCTATTCCCTAAGAGTAAGTTTAAATTAACTTAAAACTTATATTAAAAATAAATTAGGTAGTAAAGGTTTCCTTTTAGTTCCACACACCTTTTAAAACTTAGAAAACTATAGGTAATTAATGTTGTAATTTTTTTAAGAAAATAACAGGGATACATGGTTGACTCATTATTCTTATTGACCTTGAAACTGAAACCATCTACATTAAACCAATACGATTGTGACATGAATTTAAAAATAAAGATTAATTAACAATGTATTAAAAATCATCTGCTCATAGTAAATGTTGTGTGTTGTTAATTTTCTAAGTTTTTAGATACAAATCTCATAATTCTGACTCTCCCAAAATGGACAAATTTTTTTTATTTAGCATCATGTAATAAAACTAAATTAACAATTTAAAACTTGTTTTCCAAGAAAATGATAATTCTGAAAAAGACAGATGTACAGCATCAAGATGAGATGCGTATGAAACTAAGTACATTAACAATTTCAATACTCAGTTTACTCTTGTTTACATTTATGATATTAAAAACAAACAAACAAGAAGTTAACTGGTTTAGCAAAAAAAAAGAGAAAGAAACTTTAACAAAAACAAAGAAATTTTGCTGCATGGGTAGAAAGTGGGGAGTATTACTTAAAAACAAAAGACATTTGATGACACCAAAGTGGGCATGAGCAATAAATACATTTAAACATTAGTATATTCTTATGCAGCACCAAAAAATTCTTAATTAGATTAAATTTTCATCAAGGAAAAAACACCAAGTTTTTTTTTTATAAACTGAGCTTTTCCCAAAATTATATTCAGCTTTATAAATGAAATGAAATGATATAACATAAAAAGGTTTAAAACAAAGAAGAAAAAAAACTGGTTACAAAGTAACCAAATAAATGACATTATTAATTCTAGAACATTCATTTGGAATGATCAATTTTATTTGCAGAAAGCCACAGCAGCTATGGTGGGTTAACTAATGTCTCCAGTTTTAACTAACATTAAAAACCTACCTTAGAGACTTCACCAAATAAGCCCAAACTATAGTTAGACATGTTAGTGATACTTCTATGTACACAATTCACCACAGAATAAAACATAACTAACTCTTTTTCATGCCTTGATGCTAAAATTACAAGATCTTGCCAAGGCTCTTTAAACTTTTCATAAACAGAAAAAATACTCTCACTGATAAATAATTATATTTTCATAGCAACCATTCCTATGTTACCAAACAAATCATTTGTTTGTCCTATTTCAACAGGCTTCTCAAATTTTCCTAACAAAATTAAACATTTGTCAAGTATTAACTAAAAAAAATGATTATCTAAATTAAATAGTTCAAAGATAGATAGTTGGCTAAGTTAATTCAGATTTCTAAATCAATAAAAAAAAAAAAAACACTTGATTTAAGTTACAAGTTAAAGTTCCTTTTATTCCAAGAATTACTGACAAAATGTTTAGATGCTTAATACACCGTGCATTCATAATTTTTTTTTTAAGTATAAGATTTGAGCTTTAAAATAAAAATACTCTTGGAGTTTATGTGAACAAGCCTACACCAGTCAAACACTTTTTTTAAACATCAAGATTTATAAAATCTGTCCATCAGAGTGATTATCTAAAATGTTCATTTGTAGTACACATACTAACCAGATTCCAAATAAAGCTGACAAACTTCCTAACACATAAAAATAACAAAAATTCAGAAATAAAAAAAATGCAATGAACAGAAACAAAAGTTTTAAAATTAATACCATCTGGTATTCTTTACAAAAATTCTTTGCTGTTTGTATACATACATCTATTAATGTTTCCAAATTCTCTTTTCTTCTTGAGTTTTTGATAGTTTGTATGCAACCAGTGTATTTTCTTTCTTTTTTTTTTAGAAAAACCTTCAACACTTAATTTAATTTACTTTGATAAATCTCAATACAATTTTAGTGGAAGCTTAGGGTTTCTAAATACATGTGATGTTTTATTCCTAATGAAGATTCAAACTATTAAAAAGATTATAACTTTGACTAAGTCTATCATTAATAAGCTAGCGGGGATACTTTCCCTGTTTTATCATCATGTAAATTGTATTTATTTATTTATTACAAAAAAAGCCTTCAACTAGAGACAAAATGTAGTAGAAGCCACCCCACCTCACCCAACGATGACAGAAGACAGTGGAACTAGTGCAGACAGAAATAGAAGGCAATGGAAACAACTGAAGCAACAAGTACTGATAGCTGGAAGGAAGCAAGCAGACCACATTACTGGTTACCTTTCCCTGAGTGCAAGGATAGAAGAAAAAGGAGGTAATGAGACAGATGTTAGCTGTAGAAATAACAAAGGTGGCAAGCACAGTATATACTTGCCTTCTATGGTATTTTGATTTTTTCCTACACAAATATAACTGTGGTTTATTGAAACCTATTTGAACCACAAAAAGTAACAAAATTTATTGATAACTGTTTAGTCAGTTAAAATCTACTCCAATGAAAAATAGCTGTTTAGCTTCACAACCATAAAAATACAGACGAAAATGTATTCACTTGAGTGATTAAGATAGTATGTTGTGCCAGTGCTGCCTAACATCCATAGCTCAATTCTCACAGGTACAGACAGGCAAGCTGAACTACGAATACATTTTTATCTATAAGCTATTTCATTAAAATGAAACGCAAGGATATATGCATGAGAAAAAAGTCTTAGGTTATAATTTTGCAATTTTTAAAAGGAAAAATAAAATCAAAAATATATGATGGCAGTACAAATCTGACAGATGTAGTGTAATGAAGTAGAGAAAGCTATCAACCAAACTGAATGGAATATTAATTTTATTTTAATCACCATTTGTATCATTAAGTTTGTTCTGAAATGGCAGTCTCCATGGAATCTAAGTACTTTATACCCTTAAAAAATTGTTCCATATTGCAATGTAGCTTGATTAGATTTTTTAAAATCAATATAATTTATTGTTTCTTCCAATGTAAAATAAAAAGTCAAGTTTATTGACTTAAACGCTTCAAATTAAAAAAAATGTTTATAAATTTAAATATGTAATTTGGTCAAAACATTTTTGTAACATTCGCAAAATAGCGTAGATACACTATAAAGTCTTACCTGCCATTGTCACGACCAACTCCCCAAACTCTTATTGTATGAATAGGCTGCATATTGAGAATGGTGCCATCCTGTGGATCAATCAGACGTAAACTATGGGTGTCCAGATCCATGTAAAGGTCCTTACCCTAAAACAATAAGATATAAATATATTTCTAAGGGTAAAACATTAAGTTAATATTTAGTAATTACACAGATCCATTAATATGTAAACAAAGCCATATTTATGGTTTTATTAATCATGTCTATAAATCTCTCTCTGAAAATACATTCTAAAACTTTGTTTGAATAACTTAATGTTTATTATTGTTAAATTTAATTTTTCATTTTATTGATCATTCTAAAAACATTTATTATTTTAAGATGTACACATATGTACCATGTGCTACCCTTTATCAGTGTTTGTTTATAAAACATTTTAACAGAAATGATTAGCACTTCATTACAATCTTATAATCCTCAAAGTCCACGAGAACACAAAATCAATTTCAGCTAAGCATAAATCTAGAAATGACAAGCAAGCAACAGAGAAATCATTTTTTGTAGACCAGATATTTGTTGGAAGAAATTGCATACTGTGTGGAATTTAAAAAAGCAGTTTTATTTTTTCTATTAAAAAAAACATCCAAAAAATCCCTAAAAACCAAAAATAAACTTATAAAATTTTTTTATTTTTTTTTTGCTTGGGCTTAAGCCAAATGTGGTGCTGGCAGCATCCTCCTAATGCTCAACCCAATAACAAAACTTCAGATGGTTTCATGGTTTGAGACAATGAAAAAAAAAAAGATTCTATTGCTTTTTCACTACTTTCTTTACTTTTTAAATGGTTATCAAAATTCAGAATGTCTTAAAGAGTTAGAACACCAATGATAGCTAAGTTTTTACCAAATTTCACAAAGTTATAGATGTTTACCTCATGGGTGTTATCCCATGAAATGTCAAAATCATTTAGAAGAAAGCAATATAACTGAAGCATGCAAACTTTTCTGTTAGTTGATTATGATTCTTTAAAGTTTATCATATAACTTCAGAATTTTAACTAACTTAATTTACAAGGCCAATTTTAAAATTCTTTTTTGGATGCATACAACAGTGCCAAAATCTAGAATACAAAATATCCTAATCAGAAAAAGAAAAAGTTGAGACAACTTTTTGATAGGTTCTCTGTAACATGAATTAAACAGCATTCTTGTTAATTTGCATTTCAGCTTGATTAACAATTTAGTGCAGTCTTAAGGGACTCTCATCTAATTGTAAAATTTTTTTTTAAAATTAGAAAAAAAATCAAACACCTTCATATCGTATAGACCACATGCATAAAAACTGAACTTAGCTTAAACAAGATAAATAGAAGTTTTAGTATTACGATTGCTAAGCAAATTCAACATAACTAGGCATTTGAGCTAAAAGACTTCAAGGTAACATGATTCCACTGTAATAGTTTCTTTGTTTAAACTTTAAATAAGCTACTCCACAAATTAATATTTACTTTCAGTAATTTCAAATTTTCTTACCCCTTTTTTCTTTTCTTTTTGAATGTATTTACATAGTTGTTATTACTGCTAAGTTTAAAAACAACAAGAACCCCATTCCACTAAGTTGAAATTTGTTTACAAAGACTATTTTTATTGAATAAAAAATGATGAATCTTCTTCCCTTTCAATATTTTTACACTGGTAAATTTATAAATTACTATTTTAAATTGCTCAATTGCAAAATCTCTGAACAAATAGCTGTTGTTTTATCAAAGTTTTCAAATATTTAATAAAAAGTGCAAAAATTTCATTAGGTCACATTGTAGACAATGCAAATAGGATGAAGGAAAGAATTAAAAAACAGACAAGTACTGATGATATTAAATATTATTATAATTTGAATTTTATACATTATTTCTGTTTGATATGCTAAAGTTTAATGTACAAATAGCAGCTTAGATCACCTCAAATAAATCTAAAAATGTATAAATAGCCGAAGAAATTAACGAAAACAATTCATATATTAATTTTTTATTATACACACAAGAGCCACATGCTGTATTCATTTAATAAACATGCTTTTAACAATATTTTTAGTATTTAACTTTTAAAAATAATAAATATATCTATACTACTAACATTGGCAGATGCCTCCAACATTAGATCTTCTAAAATGACAACTTGATCCAGGAAAATATCCTGCTTTATACTTAACATGTCTGGTACTGGATTATAGGATTCTAAAAAATTCATGAAAACATTGAATATTGCTTTGTGTTAAGCAGATTTACTTATCAAGACAGTTTCTATTGGCAGTGGCTATTTGTCAATTATACACTGCATTCTGAACTTCCAGATAAATCAACAAACAGTAAACAGGTCTGCTGTTCCTGAATGAGAGATTGTCAGGCATGGAGAGGAGACCTAAGTAAAATCTTTTTGCAACTAAAGAGATGCAGCAAATTCAGCCATAAAAACATGGAAAATCAACTCCTGCCTTTATTGCATACAAGTGCAGCTATAGCAACCAAGTATGATCAATGTCCTTAGCCCAGACCAACTTCCTTAACTCAAAGACTAGACAGTTCTACCTGGTAAAAGATGTGGTAGTAAAAGAAATCATTTGCATTAAGCAAATGTATTAAATGATTAAAACTATATCTACATTTTAAAGTATATTTAATAAACCATCAATTAATATTTGTTTTCCTATACATTAATATGTAAATATGTTATAATTACTGTACATAAACAAATTATTCTTACTAATTGATAGTCACTTCTGATAAAAAGTTGTATAAGTATATTTGATTTTAACTATTTCCTTTTTCAATTCATTATAAATAAAATCTGTTTACACAAAATCAAATTTATTAACAATAATATTTTAAAAGCATATATAGCAAATATAATCCTGATTCTAAGAATTTTCACAGCATTATGCCAGGTGATATGCTGTGACACTATTTAAAATGGAAACAAAACATTTAACTAACATGCAAAGTACAGCCAATAACAGATATAGGGTGTGTATTAGAAGTATCATATAGAGTTATTAATATCTAATATAACTTTGTACATTACCCAATTAGTCATCTGTATTAATGGTGTTTAGTAAATAATACTTATAAATTACATTCTGTATCTACTGACTGCTAGAAAGAGGATCCTGTTAGATTAGCTAACTTCACTTCATTTATGTCTATGAATTTTTTCTTGTATTTAGTTCAAACAAATTATAAAGTAAAGAAAAATATTTTACATCATATTGATACCTCCCCCAAAAGTTCCCAGCAACAGAATAATAATGTGATATATGATAAGTCAAATTTTCATTAAAGATCATCCCTACTTTAAGGAGAATTTCTGTATGGCTTTAAAAGTTAGCTGTTTGGAATTAAAGAGAAAAAAATCTAAATCATAATGATGTAAGCTTAAAAAGAATAAAGCATAATTTTCACCATAAATAAAATTGTTAAAAATTGAACATTAGTGTTGGGTTATCATTTGAAAAGAAAAAATTCAAATATTTTTTTCCTATTAAACTTCAAGATTCATTCTTGGAAACTGCAAAAATTAACAGACTGTATAGTACATAGAGATCAACCAACAAAGTGATAGAAACATGTAAATCAATTGTTTTCTGTTTTGTTTTCATAGTGGAATTCAAACAATCAGATTATGCACCAAAATTTCTATAATTGAAAAAAAACAACAATTTTTCATAAAAAATTCATCGTTAATTAAAGCCTTTCTTAAGTATCTCTTTAAAAAGTTATTCTCAAATGTCTATTACTCAAAACGAAGAATGCTACTTTTTTCAACATAGTTTTTAATGATGAATGTAGTTAACAGTATCTCTTTGCTGTAATAAAGATTAGCAATAAAGAAATATATATATATTTATAATCATTACTTACATCTCCCCATCTTCCAACAACATCATTGATGTCATTTTTACCCAGAGACAAATCTACAATACATTTGTTGACAGCTTTGCTGCTTTTCTCTGGAGTCAGATCATCATCAGCAATGCAAACCCAGCCAAGTGACCTCACAGCAAAACGGGTAGTTTCTTCCCCAATAAAATCATGGTTTTTAACATCTGGTAACTTTTCTGTGCTTGAACATCTGCACATGCATAAAAGAGAGGAATATGATTCATTTGCAACATTTAACATTTGTATTTAAGTCCACTCAGTAAATGAAATGGGCAATATTTCAAATCAAAATAAACTGCATTAGCCATTATTTAAACCTAAGATTTTTAAAAATACAAATTCTTGCAGAAAAAGTAAAAGCATTTCATATAAGTTTAAATAATAAAATTATGCTTTAAAATTGATAGTAAAGATTTTAAAACTAAAAAATTCCATATTTTAATTTTCTAAATGAAATTTTTTAGTACAGAAAATAAAACAAACAAACAAATTTTACATCAGTCAGTTAACAGACAGAAAATTAAATATGAAATTATTAAAGTTGGATAAGTTATACAAGAGGAAAATGTATGAGTTACATATAATACATACAGTATAAACAATGGTTTCTATAATTGAGAAAAGGTAAATAACTTATTTAACTTTACAAAAAAATATTTCTGGCAAAATCATTGTTGGGAAATTAACTTAACAAATGCCATTCCTTCGTTCACTGAAGTATAATAAGCTAAATGTGATTTTCAGTATGGTAATTTTATACTTCAATTATGCTGAGATTTTTGTCACATCCATTTTGTTTTGAATCATAATGTTTGTGTACAAGTATCAGAAAAAAATAAACATGTCAAAGTTGTTTATTTGCTGTGACCCGTAACTAAGTAAAGTCACAAAATGTCATAACATTAAATAAAATATCTTGCAATGTTTAAGATTGGTGGGAACCAGAGTCAAGTCAAATAAATCAGAAACAATAGGAGGGTTAAGGTAGCTGTAGTCACTCATGTTTACAATAATTTTTAAATATGCTGACTCATTACATTCTAACCAATCATATGAATGATCTGGATAATGCAGATATCAACTAATTTAATGTTAATGGCAGAAGGTTAATACAGTGAGATATAATTTTTACTTTTTACAGCCAAATCAGATTTACTTTTGGCAATAAAAATCTAAACAAACCTATACATAAAAATTTGATATTTCACATATAAAGTAGGTTATGACTGACTATTCACAAATGTAAATGCACTGAATGATTGTATTTTAACTGTTCAAATTAAGTATAAAGATTTAAGTTTGCACATGTAAGTGGCTTCATTAAATGGCATTAGTTGTATGTTACTTAGTACACTCACAAAGACTGGAGGGATTTAGCTGCATATTGTAGAGCATGACCTTCAAACTCTTGAAGATGTTCTTCTGTATTGGAAGTAACACTGGTAGGACTAGATGGTGCAGAACTTGTAGAAGACACAGTACTCTGTACGAAAAAAAGTAATTTTGCATTCTACTCATCATCTCAATGTCTTAAGATACTAAAACAAAACGTTTTGTAAATATCATTTCATGGTGCAATTTTTTGCTGTTTTTAATCAACTTAAATTTGCAGCTTATAAAAACAATGTTTTTTTAATCATGTACTGTATACTGTCTGTCTTCCTGTTATAATTTTACATGATGACATATTATATATATGCAGTAAATAAAATACTAGATATGCCTATGAAATCTATCCATGAAGAATAAAAGAATCCTAGTTACTAGTACCTATACAGAATTGCCAAGCTAAAAAACAAAAAAATCTTTAATATATTCACTAAAATGCTAAAAGTTAAACTTTCACTAAAATGTTATTAACAAGGTACAAATTTTGGGGTTTTATAGTGGAATAAAAATAGAGACAGCAGTATAAACAGAAATATATTGCATATTTATTTCAGAGTTTACAAAATATTCTGAAAAAACTGTTTTAACATTATTGGAATTATTACTTTGTGTGGTATCTTGACAAATCTTACCTTATGCCAGCTATACACCTCTTGGTGTTTTTATTGTAATGGAAAAAAAAAAAAAGGATTTCCATAACTCTGGTTACTGGTCTGTCATACTTAAACATTGAGAAAACACGAAACTTGTCTTACAGAGAATGGTATTTTTTCAACTTTTAGGGTAATAAAAGTCAAAATGGAACTTTATCAAAATAGTTTAGTAAATAAAGGTAAAAAATTAAAACTAAAAAGAAAATTTATCAGTAAAGTTTTAATTGAGTTGTCACTCAACCTCTAGGCAAATGAGCAGTAGAATTTTCTTTAATATTATAAAATGACTAACATATAAAGTGTTAAATCAAATGATAGCCACACCTTTAGACTAATGTGCTCCAACAAGTAGAATTCTATGCTTGTAAACATTGATTAAACCCAAAGTTTGCAATCAATTCACCGGCTTAGTAAGTTTTCTCTGTAGCATTGACTTTTATTGCTAATTCAAGAGTTTATTTTTCTAATGAAGTTCTTATTAATATACATAGGAAATTGTTAAGTGGAAAAGAAAAAACTTTTTAGTGATAACCCCCCCCCTCCTAAAAATACTAAGCAGATCTCTCTAAAATACTGACTTAAAGAGTGGAAAAAGTGTTTCATAGTGAGTCCAAGTCTTTAGAGTCATAAAATGTAGATTAATTTCATACTTTTGTTGTACTAATTTTGAATAGTTTCACTAGCCTGACTTAATGTTTTCTGGTTGGCTTTGTCTAAATCTAGCTTTCTTTTATGTTTGAATTACTTATCAGAAAATTAAAATTAAATTAATGCTTTGCTCATGCACTTCCATAATTTCTAAAACTTTCTCATAAATCATACCAATATTTTAAACAGTTAATAACATTTATGACTAATATTTCTGGTTGGTTAAAAAGTGTATAACACACACACACAAACAAACAAACAAACAAACAAACTCAAGTTAAAATGCCTTAAAAACAAGTCAAAGAAATTGCTAGTATCTGCTTTTCAAAAGAAAAGCCCAGTTTTTATTTGATGTTTCATGCCTATCATCAGATACACTTTATTTCCTAATAACACTATGCCTCAAAGATCAATATAATAAATGTTTTCGTAGCAAAAGCAAAACAGATAGAATTTCTTTTTAAATTTCAAGTTTCTTTTGGAATAAAATTGTATCAATTTATTTAATGAGAAAGCTTGTAGGTAAAAAAAAAAAAAAGCCTTTTATAAAGTACTGAGGCACATTAAACCCTCAAACAAAATATTTAAATAGCATTGAACATCTCATATACCTTACATATATGATTTGATAAAATTTTTACAAATTAACTTGTTTTTACATCAAATATTTTATGATATATTCAACTATGCACTCACACAAATATTATGTTATTTTGGTTTTATCAGTATAAACATCAAAGATAACAACTCACATTATCACTAGCAATTGATATGGATCTTTTTGTTTCCTTCTGTGCGGGAGTAGGTGGTGACCGTTGAATGGTTCCACTTTTGATGTGCCAATAATAAGGACCATCTTCATCTGAGGAAAAAAAAATAACAGATGCTGTTGTAAACCAGGTGTGCATGCTGTAATTAGTTTTAACTAGGAAGAAAATACGAGAAATGCTGTCAGTTATTGTGATGGTCATAAACTTAGAATCGAAAGTTCTCTAGTTGCTACAGTATACAGATTTTATGGTTAAATGTAGTGTTATATAGTCTGAAGTGTACAAGGGCTGTGCCAAACTACTTATCAAATGGAATCGCTGAAGGATTTTGGTGACTTTGCTGGAGCATGATAACAGTTGTTCTAAAAATAATGTATATATTGATCAATGTGTTCATCAAGACAGTTTTTTGGGCATTTCTGGTACATAAGTGTTTGCATAAAACCACTATGATCAAGCACCAAATCATCTGGAAATTGGTTTTAATATGGGGAATATGACTAGCAATAGGTGTGCTAGTAAAAACAATCACAGAAAACTTCATTATTAGACTGCATACCTATTTCTGCTAAAACATTACATTGTTTGTTAGATAAGTACATTTTGTACAAGTGACTAAGTGTGAAAAACTACATTGTCTGCAATAGTGACAAAAAAAGAGTATGCATCTTCTCTGGACATTCCAATCTTGAACTCATTTAAGAAGAATATTTGTAAAAAGTCATAAAATGATCCAAAAAATGTCCACAACAAACTGTCTTCAACAACTACAAAATATACTCATAGGTGAACAGTTCCAAATATCACAGGATATCTGGTGAAATTTACTTTATAATATACTGAAGAAGCCATGTAAGCCAAAATTATTTTATCCAGTATAAAAATTCAATAATTTTATTGCTGTCTTGTTGAAAATTCAAACTTGACAAATCAATATAATGACTGATCTGAAAATGAGAATATGGTCTTCTGGTTCCTGGAGTCAGTCATTGTAATAAAAAAAACAACAAACAAATCAATAATCATTGGAGTTTGTATCAGCAGGGAAAAAAAATTTAAAAGTATAAAAAGCTAATATTTTCAACTAATTATCATTGAATCTGCCAATGAAGCAGCACTATCAAAGTTAATTATTTTCTACAAATTTTCATGCAAACTGGTTATGCCATTAACTTGTACATATTTGATTTAATAAGTATAGAAATTTATAGTTAGAAACAATTCATAACAGAAAACAATGTAGAGTAGACTTTATATACAGTGGAAAACAAAAGTTTAAGAACAATGGCAAAACAAACAAATATTGACATGTGAGATATGTAAAAAAAAAAAAACATTCCAGGGCATTACACTGATAGAAAAGCGATTTTTGGTTCTTTTGATTAAACACATAACAAATGAAAATTAATTAATTGTTTTAAGTTTTATTTCCCACTAAATTTCAATTTGCCACATATTCATACAAAGCTGTAAGCGTGTGATGCTAACACCAAACTGTCAAAAACTATACTTTGCCGATAGCAAATACAAGACAAAGTTATCACTGCTTTCCACAGAAATTTTGAACTTCAATGACAGATTAAGCATACATCTAATTGCCTTAGGCCTCCAACTTGGCTGAAAATCAGGTAAGTGATACTTATAATGGTGGCCAATCCATAAAGATAAAATGAGTTTCAGTAGACAGCAATCAAGACACTGCAGATAGATTTTCAATATCCAGTAATGATAAAGTTCAGCAGAGATTTAACAACAGATAATATCAGTTCAATTCTAGTTTACAGGTATACATAACTCAATTGAGAAAGTTTAAAAAACTTTTTTTTTCTTGTGTTGAAAACTCAATTTGACCAAACAAAGCAACACAAAACAAAAGTTAATTACCTACCCTTCCCTGTTTATTTTGCTTTGCTTTATTTCTACATCAAGAAAAAATACTAACTATATTTTGACATGTATTAATTTATTTAGAAAGACTATTGTAAATTAATCAATCTCTCTCTCTCTATATATATATATATAATGCTGCTTGGGTATCTACTGGAACCAAGAAAGTCAAAATTTGCTGAAAATTAAAAATAAAAACTAAACTTTCCTGTAATTGACAATAGCTGATGCATCCTTAAGCAAGAACTGAACTATATGAGAATATTTCCAAATAACAGTATAAGACAAGTAATGCTAAATGCATAACAGACATCTTAGATCTGTGCGTAATGAAAGATTAAAAAAAAAAAATCATCATCAAAGCAATTTTACTTACATCTGCTTTGTTAGTGACATGGAAAAATGAAAAAAAGATTGCACAACATGTGTGATTAAAAAAGTGAAATATCCTGGAAACATTCCATCTAAAAAGAGGGGTGGGGATGGGAAAAAAAAAGAAATGAAAATTAAACAAAATGAACACAAATCAACTGAACTTGATTTTACATGGTAATACCACTAGATGTAACTTCAATGAACCACTTTTCAAATAACTATAGATTATGTCATGACAATGTTCTTCTAGTTCTTCATCTTTGGTGCTATGTTCAGTCGCTTATCAAATTACATCTGACACTTCACAATTGTATGTTCCATAATGTGTCATTTTCTGTGACGTCCATCTAAAGCAATGGATATTCTCATCTTTTTAAAATGTTTCCTGATCACATAAAAAATTAAGAATTTCCATGCATCCTTGAACTCTGAAGGTGGTGTTATTCTGTCTTTCTCATGTGCTTACCCACCATTTACATATGTTCTCCATATGCCATCTAATCTGCCTATTTCTCATGTTTTACTCAACGACCCTAGATGCATCAGCCTGCTATACTAAGCAAGTACAACCACACCGGAATCTGTTGTAGCCAACATGCATATGCTTGCTCACTGTCTCTTGTACACTTTAAACAAGTCCCAAATAAGAAATTTTCATTGGGCAAGATAACCCTATCAATTTTGCAGCCAGTAAAGAATGTCTTCATATAGCCAACCATTTTGGCTCATTTTGAATAAAACTCTTCAAGAATGCAACAAAGCAATCTTCATCTCCCTTCAAGAACAAGAGGAAGAATAGTTTTTGCTTGAAGGCCATAGCAGTAAACATAACTGCCACTGTCTTTTATAATGGCTGGCTGTTTTGATTAACATACTGTTTTCTCCCCAATGTGGAAGAGAGTTGTATTGTCCACAAAAAAGAAAACAACAAAAAGGCACAAGATAGTATCATTTTATGGGAAAGGTGAATAATAAAACAGTTTTTAAAGTATTCTAGCAATATAAATTTCAACAAAATAAAAAGAAATACAAGGCTCAAAACAATATGTATTTTTAACTCCCCTTTTTACCAAAAACTATACTGAAAATTTTAATGGCTGTATATGATGTGAATGAGACATTAGCATTAAGATTAAAAAGAAGAGTCTAGAAAAAAAATTTGTATTAATGCAACATTTAAGATAACTACACTTGTCCACTCAAGTACAAACAAAAATAATTAGAAATATAAATAAATTTCAAAAATCAAAATTAATTTCTTAGAACATAAACAAACATTTTTTTTTTACAAGTACAAAACTGACAAATAAGAATGTTTAGCAGGTTGAATATTGTCAACTTCAGAGGTGAAAAACTTACAAGAAATATTTTTAAGGGAACCAGAATAGACAGATGAACTCACAGAAATGGGTGATACAGCAGAGCAAGAGAAACCATGTCATTGGCTAGATACCACATATACTCAAAACTCAGAGATCAAACTGAATCTGAAACCATGACAAGCAAGTGTGTTGTGACTATACCAAGCTTCCACTCCAAATGTGGTGGTGGAGTGAGTGACAGTTATTTTTTAAGAAAGTTCTTCCATTATTTTCAAAGAATGACATCTGTGGTGCTGGTCCATGTAGAGTGGTACGTACCTTGATGTTTTTCCCACCCAGGTGGAAGCTGTTCTACTTGGTCTTCAGGTGACTTTTCCTAATTAAAATAATAAAGAACGACTATTTTTGGCACTATTTTCTTAAGACTTCATACAATGCCCTTCCATAATAATTCGGAAACCTATTGTTATTATAATATATTAACTTGTTGCAAAAAGAAGCAAGTAAAGACAAGCAAAATGTAAAATTCTTTGTGTTACTACTTAGTCAAATCACCACTTTAGCACAAAGAGCCTCTACCTTATTTAGAATTGAATCAAAGAGATTTTGTCTGCATCATGGTCTGGTCCAGGCTCCAGCAGGTGCTTGATTAGATTCATATTATGGTTTTGGGCTGCCTAAGAGAGTTAAATGTCTTGATTTCTTTTCCACACTTTGGTCATACAAGAAGTGTGACATGTAGCATAATCTTCCTCAGGAATATGGATGTAATGTACCAGGCAGAAGAGATATATCCTTTGACAAACACAAACTCTGTTTTTACCACTATGCCAGCTTTCATAACGATTCATCTTCCCTCATACTTGACCATGGGTTAAAGACATTGGGGTTCTCCAGATATGAATTGCTGAAATTTAAACTCAAAGGAAGAACATGCCAATATATACTCCAGTGCTTTACCAGACATCCAGATTAGAGATTTTAAAGCATTTTATTCCTAGTGAAAAGTAGTTTCTTATGTGCTACACAACCACTGTAGCCAAATTGATGAGGATGACATCAGACTGTTCTTAGAATTATTTTAGTTGCATGAGCAATGTCAGCAAAATAATCATATGTTGAGTGTAAACATGGCAAGCAATATCATGTTCTTATTGTATTGTCACTGCTGAAAACCTTACAAGTTGTTTTTCCACAGCAGTTATACTTGCCTCAGTGAATTTCACAATAATATTGGCTACAGATCCATGAGAGACATTGAGATCATTTTCAAACTGTTGATGACTCTGTCAACACATTAAATGGCATTTTACTTCAGTCAAATGGAAAAAAACATGGAATCACCTGTTTTCAGCATGGAAATGGTATACACTAATTATCTTCCCAACTAGATATCAAATATATGTATAATCACACTTGAAATATGTGAATTTTTGTGACATACATTCATTTATGAGAATGACCAATTTATTATGGCAGGGCACCACATAAGTTATATTAAAAACAAACAGCAAAAAACTGAAATTGTCAAGATTTCATAATAAAATCAATAGTCAAAATAAACAAAAAGATCATAAAGTTTAAATTTTAACCAGCCATCTTCAGGATTATTATTTTTTAAGTTTTTTTTTTTTTTTAAGAAGAAAATTAACTGTAAAATCATGCTGAAATTTTACTACGAACATTTTATATGCAATAAATATAATTTTTATTAAAACATTTTTATCCAATTCCTATTATTCCATTAATTTAACATTCAAGCTTTTAATTGCACACAATAAAAAAATAAATAAAATTTCAAACAATAATTTTTTTTTGCATTATTTTTAGTGACAATAAAAACTATAAATTTCAAATGGAATACTAACAAACATGTTAACAGATGTTATAACATCAATACTCAAGTATGTCTTATTTCTTGAATTATATAAAATTCATGAAAAAGGTTTATGAATTTCTTAATTACAAAAACTGCTCAACACAAATGATATACAAGACAAAAAAAATATTATTATTTTTAAAAATAAGAAAAAATTCCAAACAATTCAATTTTGGGTTCAAACTCAATTTAAAAATGCATGATTAATGTTGCCAATAAAATTAATTATTGAAATAATACTTTTATTTTTAGTAATTTTTGTAATCTTTCTTATTCTCTTGTTTTAGCATTTTATGATTTCTTTCAAATTTGGACCTACATTTTGAAGCAGGTACTCACTTTTAATTCACATTTTAAATTTTTACAAATTAATAATGCCATATCTGTTAAATATATCATGGAAAACAACAAATGAAAAGATGCGAGTGAGTGAATATTTGTTAGAATAAAGTACTTGCATTTGCAGTAGTGCAGCCAAAGCATTTTTTAAAGACTGATTAGTGAATTAGTTTCTAATGATCAACCAAGTTACAGGAACCTAGAAAGCATAATTTCTATCTCTAAAGATAAAGTCTCTAAGAGTTATGCAATTTATAGTATGATAAAATCAAAGCAAAAAAAAGAGAAAGAATACTCACTGTGGAGAAACTATTATCAACCACCAATTTTTTGTCATTATCTGTATGATCAGTATCACTAGGTTTTGTCTGGGCATGTGTGGCATCATCGTCTGAACGAGAGTCTGACTGGATACCACTATCATGAGAATCTGGTGAGTTGATTTCTTTTCTGCTATCTTCATAACTGTAACAGAAAAAATACAAATGGTAGTTTCAGCTAATGCAAAAATAAAAATAATAATATACACTAAATAAACTTTATATAACATTTTATAAGAAATAACCAGCCAAAAAAATGTGACTGACATGTTTTTCACTGAGATAAGTTAACAAATAAATACTATTTCCATGCTAACAAGACATAAGGTATTCTTACTAACAATTAAGAGTGGGAAATTTTGCAAAAGAAAATCAATAAGTTAAGATAGTGTTTTAAAAGAACTTCAAAGCTGACTGAGTCAAGATGATGGTATTAAAGTATAGTGAGGGTAAGTGGTCTTTTGTTAGGGATTAATCACTGTAGAAATAAGTTTTTTTTTTAACATTCTAATTTTCTAAGTATGCTACAAATCATTCTACAAAATAACATACTCAAAGGAAAAAAAACCAAATAAAATTAATAAGTAATGCCTATTTAAAACTGGTTTAGTTGCATATTGAGTAAAATTGCCAATGAATTCACTTTATACATAGCTAAATTTTGCTTAAACTGTTAAAGACTAGATTTCACAGAATACTATGTACAATGTTAATATTATTTTACAACATGAATATATTTTTTGTTAAAATTAACACAACAAAATACAAATATTAAACAGACCTACACAATATATACAGTAAAAGAAGTGTTTTTTTTAACTTTAGTACCCAAACATTTGGCTATAGTGTAACAAAATTTTCAATTAAGATTTAAAATTTCAATCAACTTTGTTTTTTTTTTATTTTATGCTATACTTGTTCTTCTGAATTGTTTATTCTGTATATTCACAGTGTAATCAAGTCAAGATAATTTTTATTAACCATATCCAGATTATTTTTTGGTTGCCTGTGAAAGGTTAAAAAAGTTTGATCTTCTTTTGTTCTTCTCCTCTTGTTTTGCTTTTGATCTATCTTCATCAAATAACATACATATACAGCAATTTGATTTACATTTTAAAAAAAATGACAAAATTTTAACTGAACTTTATTTTAGTGTTTTAATTGAGATATTCAGCAGCAGCAGAATCATACTTTGCTATTAAGATAATGTGTATGAAGAGTAGCTTGTATATTTCCATTAATGAAAGTTTAAAAATTATGCACTAATTATTTTGTGTAAATTTTCAGATATTAAAAATTAGTAGTAAAATAATAATAATTTAAAATTTTAATCTAAAAATGAGGATGTTTTATTAATTACTGGAACTAATGAGTGTTATTATTTGACTTAAAAAATATAACTAAACTGGAAAACAAAGTGCATTAAAATTTCTTTTATACACTACACATAAAAAATACAAAAGGTAAAGTAGCTCTAGCGATACAAATGTCAGTAACCCTACTTTAAGTAATCACTCATACAGTAAAAAAAAAAAAAGGCAAAATCACTTCTTTCCAATCTTATTTAAAAAAAAGAAAGAAAGATTATTTCTTACAAAAAAACTGTATTTATAAACTGTTAAATTCATCAGACATACATTATGTAGTAAGAGCTGACTTTTCATACTTACTGGTAAAAAATATCATTATCCTATTTTCTCATTACCAGAACATCAAGGAAATGAGATCTGGCCACTACATTCTATTTCTTGAGTGAAATGATTTTTTTTTTCTTTTTGTTAAAAGAAATCTTCTATGCACAGTATACTATAGTTTGCATTTTCAACATATTCTCTGTAGAATAATCTTTAGAAATAACAAGAAAAAAAGGAGAGTGAGATAAAAAAGAAAAAAAAAAGAAAGACTGTTACATTACATGAACAACCAGGCTTTAGCAATACCTGTGATTCACAACTGGAAAGTTAAGCAATTTCTAAAGATTCAGCCATTTATCCTGAGACTAATCTTCTAGTTTGAATTAAACACTTTAGAATTCTTAGCTCATCCTTATGTACTTTATAATCTTCTATGCCAAAATAAATGAAAAGGCCATACACACAGATAGCTTAAATATTGTGTGTGTGTGTGTGTAAATATACATTTATTTGATATTTCTATTTATCTTTTTTAAATTGTTTTTAATTTTGCATGCTATTTTTTCTTACCAATAAGTAAAACTAACTAGCAAAAAATAAAATTTTACATTCCAATAGGTAATTTCCCTTTGTGCCTTAGGTGCAAAAGAGTTAATACATTATTTACATTAATGACATCTTATGAAAATACAGAGATAACTCTTAAGCTAATCAGCTTCTTGGTAACACAGACCAATCCAGTTAGTATCATTATGTTCAGTTTTAAAATTTGTCACAAATTCACCAAGGATGTAACAGTCAGTGACAGATTTTCAAAATATCTATAATTGAGAAGTACAGCAAGAAAAATAATATGCATAGCATTATTTTGTCATTATTTTCTGACTTAGAAAGCTGATTAGGCCTAGTTAGCTACAATTTTAATTGAAGTCTCACCCTTTCACTAAAATTAATTTAGAAACACCTATTTTTTTTTTCTTTTCCAGGCAATAAAATGATCACTTTTGTTTGATTATGATGCTGATGAATGAATTAAATTTTTTTAAAAATCATCTTTTGAATTTCCTTCTCAATATTACAAAAAAGTTCACTTATTCTGTTATTTTTATTTATGTTGTTCTAATTATTAAAAAAATGATTTGAGATATATAAAAATAGCCAGTTTTTATACATTACTGGTTCTTAAAACTAAAAAAAAAAAGTTTGATTTAAGTTAATTAATACAAGGGGGATTCACTTGTTATAACTTATACAAAATTTTAAATAAAAAAAAACTATAAAGCAACAAAAAACCTCCACCAAATTTCAATCTTTGCAGTAGTTAATCTGAATTTTTTTATCTGTTAATAACTAAAAATAATTTATTAAAGTATTAATTGTGCTTACTTAAAGAAAATAATAATTAAAACATCTCTAATAAGGCTATAGACTAGCTTAGGTGGACCAAATATTTTTAATCATTCAGAATAATCAGGAATGCAAACCCAGTATTATATTTAGGTAATTTGCTGAAATCTTTTCATTATCTTATAAAACATAAGAAAAAGATCTTAAATAATATTAACAATGTTTTACACCTTCTTAAGCATATAAAATAAAATTTCTAAAATTTTATTGAAAATTATTCCTACTACACATTGTCCA
Organism: Nautilus pompilius; assembly: GCA_018389105.1. Lineage (NCBI taxonomy): Eukaryota > Metazoa > Mollusca > Cephalopoda > Nautilida > Nautilidae > Nautilus > Nautilus pompilius. Next base: position 875,295 of record JACATO010000314.1, on the reverse strand, counting down.
GTCCTCTCATAAAATAAAGCAAATATTTAATTATTATTTATTTAAAAGTATTTTTGGAATAACATTTTTTGAATTCAATAAAGATTGGAAAATATCTCTACCATTTTTACTAACTTTTGCGTAAATTATAGTATTGAAAATTTTAAATATCTATAACAGTAATAACCCTGAAATCTAATGAAATTAATAAATAATTTTAATGGCAGACTATTTATTTAAATTTACCTGGTAACATCTATTTTATAGAAAGTTTCTTATAAATAAATAAATAAATGCTAGAAATGTGACCTACATTTTTAATGTTTTCTCTTTACCACCAATGTAGTTTATTTTTATAAAATAAAACAGCTGATTATTACAGACAAAAATGCAACAAATTTTTTAATAAAATATATTTTAAAAATCACCATTTAATATAACTTTATTAACATAACTAAAAAAATGCTGACAAGTTTTATAATGGCACCAGAGATAGTTCTTATATTCTTAAAAGTTTTAAAAATGAAGAAATAAGACTAAATTTGGAGTGTGGAAAACAAAAGCATAAAGTGTTGAAGAAATTCAGAATTTTTATTATTAGTTTCAATACCCAGTCTGAAGAACTAGGTAACTTCAGAGATAACACAAAGTTTGAATTAATTAGAAACAACTCATTATAAACAAACTGTTGTTTAACAAGTTTCTTCTATTTCAAATTAATATTTAACCCTTTTTTAAAGTTTTTTCTTAAGGATAACTAAAAATAATCTTTGCATGGATTTAAGGACCACCACTATAAATATTTATATAAACAGTGCTTAAAAAAAGGTATTTATATTCTTTTATATAAAATTAAAAAACTTCAAAGTATAAACATAACCAACCAACCTAAACAATAATATTTACCTTAAAAATTCCCATCAACTAAAGTAATATAATTTTAAATAATTTTTAAAATTTCTTTTCTCCTTCCTTTCCATCCATATCAATATACTTTACTTTAAAAAAAAATACTATACCAAATAGACAATGACATTTAAAACAGTTTATATGCTTCAATACTTCAACAATAAATAATTACAAACATCAAAATTAGTCTGTAATGTGTTCAAAACATGTCAACTATTGATGTTGCCACGGATCTGATATCTTTATTTGTATAACTATTCAGATCTTTGAAAAATTTTTCCAGTTTGTTTATTTCATTTTAAATACTGACACTATTTTGGCTGATGTTATGTCAAGTGATCTATATCTTATGCCAATTTTGTGTATAATTTAAAAAGTGTTATAAATTTCTATAGATAGTTGACTTAGTTTTATCCACAGCTTCTTTATCATCACATTGATACCTTTTCTAGCCTCACCCACATAATCAAAATACCATAATTAAAAGAGAGAAGGAATATATGAAAAACAAACAAAAACAATAAGCACAAAATATGGGCATGTTAGAAAGCAAATTACAGGGATAGTTTTGAATGTATATGTACATAAAGCACTCATTTTAATCCTTTGTGTTTATAATGTCCACAATTTAAGATGATAGCATGAATTATTTTTTTGACAAACAACAGTGATGTGTTGCAAAATGAGTTATCACAACAAAAAAATTTCTTTTCAATCTTATTGTTGAAAGAGAATTATTGCAAATCAGAGTTTAAAAAAAGGTAAAAGTTAATATCAAGAGTGTTTTATGGAACTAGAAGTTTATAAGCTCTAGATTCAGATGTTCTGAATGTCAAAATAAAATAGGTCTCAATGGAATCAATTATTCAATGTGGTGGAAAATGTACAGCAAAGTTTCTTAAACTCAAAATTGAAAACTTTTTTTAATGAGAAAAAAACTACTTGTAGGTAAATTTATTCAAACTAATCTACAGGGGAATAAAAAATATCCTTTTTAGAGATTACGTAGACTTTTGATTTAAAATTTAATCAAATATTTGTCAGTTCAGTTCAATAAACCACATCATAAATAATCTTGTCACTAATTCTCAAAGTGATCAATGGCAGTTTATCTCAAAATAATAGACATAATAATTAACATTTGTTTACATCCCCCTAAAAATATTTTTTCTAAATAAATGCTTACTTAAAATATAATATAAACAAAAAAATAAAACACTAAAGATAAATTAGGTCAAGAAATTAGAAGAATCATTTTTATTTCTAGTGGGAAAAAATTGCAAAAGTAATATATAGTGCACAACTATTGGACTCATTGAAATTTCATAATAATATAAGAACTCCTTATATATCAAACCTTTATAGTTGTAACCTATATTGTTAACTTCTTGGTCATGTAACCACCTTTTCTCAATAATGAATTCTTTATGACACAGATCCATGTTAATATGCTTGGAATAAGTGATCATGTATCTAATGATTGCTAATTTCCACATCCAAAATTTCAGATTATTTTAAGTGACCTCAAGCCACCATTAATTTTGTTTGCCATTTGGTAAATGTTTTATAACACTAGTTTTCATAACCTCTAGCTTGAATTTGATGTAGTCTTATGTTTTGCTTTTCTTAGACAAAGCAACCAATTTTATTTGCATTCATTGCTACAATTGTAGTATCCAAATTAAGGTTCAATTATTTCATAATTAATTAATTAAGAAGATAATTAAGCACTAACTGAGTAACTAAAAGAATAGCAGAAGAAATTGTTATTGGGAAAATCCAAGTAGAAAATATTTCAAAGATTAATTTTTTTTTAAACTTTAGAATTTCAGAAATGTTTTACAGATTTCTGCATCTTAATCGAGTCTACATGAACATTTCAGTACTTACTGACACAAAAGCATCTTAGTGTAAGTATGTTATTAAAATGTGTTGACTACTTGCCATGCCTTTCCATGATTTAAGATCCTGACTATGTTAAGACACAAATGAGGTTTGAATCAGGTTTACTAAAGTAAGTTGATGGTATAATGTTATACATTAGAAATTTTAAAAAATTACAAAATTAAAAAACCCAATAGGTAAAGTATCCTCCTAAGTTAAGGAAAGAAACTTGTTGGGGTAATGTTAATCCCCAGTAAGCTGTGCTTCTAAGAAACTGGTTCTGTAAAGTTTTTCAACCTGACTTAATATTGCCATCAATCAGGTGCAAAATTAAGGAAAAAAAAAATATTAAACAAATGTTTCAAAAGATTTGCCAATAAACCAAACTTTATCAAAGATATATATAAATTTAAAAACTCCTTTTAGTGTATGTTTAACATTTATCAGAGTTTGGTAATTAAGGATTATTTCTGAAATATAATTTTTCAGTGAATTCCAAATTAAATTATACTTACTAAGTAGCACAATAAAAAATATCTTAACTTTTCAAAACAGACTGCTAACAATATTGTAATTCATGATAGTCAAAACTCCCATGCTGATAAGTGGTTGTGGAACCCACTCAGTATGTAAGCACAAATTTGCTAATTATGTAACCAAGATAGGGACCAACATATCCTGTAACTGTATGATGATGATGATGAGATAGTTAAAAATTAATCTACATGCTTTCTCTAAACATTAGATGTATGAAAAAAGGGTATTTATTTTCACAATAAATTAATAAATACCAAAGTCAGTGTTACAGCTAGGTTTTCAAACGGGCATGGTAAATATTATAAAACAGGGCACATCGCGTGCAGTCACGGTGCGGAAGCATGGTATTGTGGGCACATTTATTTGCATTAATGACAAGACAAATTTGATAAATAACAGTTTAATACTAGTATGATGTAGGTGTTAAGTGAAGTATTACTAACTTATGCAATCATACAAACCTACAAGTTCACATTTATTGCAACAAAGTCAATGCATGTATATACATTTACAAGTTCTCATAATATAATGAAATGCAATAGCTTTAATTGACGACCTTGAATTAGGCTAGATTGTATGTTAAAACGTTGAAGAAAAAATACTCTTAAGACTGCCGCTCTTTTGTTAGGTCTTTTGTGTACTCGTGCTATGCTTCCAAGCGTAAACTAAATGGCGTATAATGCGCACGCGCACAAGTTACAACTCCGCAGAGCGGCTGGAAAATTCCCGCCAGGGGACGCTCAAAAAGTTCTGCATGCGGCGGTGTATACCTGTACAAAAAGGAAAATCGGGCTTTGTGTTTTGCACCATTTGGGGCATGGCATTGTAAATTTAGGGCATGTCATTGTACAAAGAGGCATGGCGCTGTAGACCAGAGGCATGGCGTGGCGCCATGCTAAAAAGGGCTAGCTGGAACTCTGAAAGTAGTTGTATTTCTACTAAATGTTCTGCTTAAATATAATTAATATGAAATAATTAATATTAAAATTTACAACATAAAAAAAATGTACTTCTTAGATCAGTGCCTCAGATTTATTGAAGGATTAATCTTTTTACATTAAGTTAAATTAATTCCTGTGCACGATCTAAATTAAATGGACAATGAAACCAATTTTATTTTCCATTATTTAAATATTATAGTTCCTAAAAAACAAAAATATTCATAATGAATAATTAAGGCTCTTTCCAGAAATGTAAAAAAAAAAAGAGAGAGACTAACAAGAAAAGCACTGCTGGAGTGATGCTTTCTGGGGAAGAGAGTATATAGCAAAAGATCCTTTTACTAAAAGTATAAACTGATATAACAATAAGAAATATTATTATTAAGGAGATGACAAATTAAGTTAAATATTTGCTACAAATGCTAACAACGTTGGTGTCATTGTACATGCAAATTTTATTTTTATCCACTTCTTGTTTCCTGTAGCAGATTTTTTCACATCAAAAGTGTAAATGATTGCCTATGAAGTGAATAATATTTTATCACAAATAGTCAAGGTGCCATAACTAAAATAGCTCAGCTAAATGTCCACATGCATTGCACCATAAGTTTCCTTGTATCACGTCATAAAGATAAAAGCAGCAACAGGGATAAGGTTTAGGCCTGGTCAATATCATGTTATTATTAAACTTCAAAACCAACATTATCATTATTTAACAATGGCTCATTAGAATATGAAGTATACCAATGCATTTAGAGACAAGGATGTTATTTAGGCAATTTTCACACTATTGATTATTATATTGAGTATTGTGTTTTAAAGTACAGTTGTCCCCCGGTATTCACAGGGATTACATTCCTAGAGCACCCACGAAGAGTGAAAAACCGCGAATAATGGATGTGCTCCATAAAAATGCCTATAAATATCAAAATATAACGTAAAATATAATAAAAAAATATAAGTAAATATATAATAATAATTTAATAAAAAATACAACACTCAGAGAAACACCCGAGATAGCTACACGCGGTAAACTGGGATGATGCGAGGCTGCTGTGCTGCATCTGCCTGAGACAGCGCCTCATGGGCAGCAGCCAATCAGCAGCAGCTGTTGGATTGGCTACTTTCAAACCTCCAGCCAATATCGTTTATTTTATATTGATTTTTTGCTGAATTTATGTTAGTATTTATATTACAAAATCAGTAAATTATATTGTTATTAATAATTTAGCGTTAAAAAGCATGAAAAAATATATATTGCCATGAAAAAGCCATAAAAATCGCGGAAGATATTTGCGATTCCGCAAATATGTGGGGGTTTCCACAAACAATTATTAGTTAGGTTCTAAGGAAAATTTCATGAATAACCGGGGCCGCGAATGCCGAACCGCGATTATGCGGGAGTCGACTGTATTTGAGTACTCTAAGTACTTTACTTATAATCTAATAATATGATCTGATTTGTGTGTGTGACGAGGTTTTGCATTTATATTTAAGGCACACTACTAGCAACATATTTATTTATAATCATATTCATTAATTTTATTAATATGAATTATTATTTTTAATATTTTCAATAGTTTGGTTTAAATTGCAAAGTATGAAAAATTGGATTTTTGTATAATTTATGAAAGTATTTTCCACTATTTCCATTAATCTGTTATTCCTAGACTAATACCTAAAGCTTTATTTTAGACAAATTATACATTTCCATTTAAAAATATTATAAACATTTAGTCTCTTTCTCTTTAAATTAAAAAAAAAATGTATTAATATTGCTATGCAACCAAGCATTCAGTTATTTGTTTGACAAACTTTACTTGGTATAGATTATGTGTACAGGAATACTGGTAGATGGCTACACATGTTGATATTGAAGAAATTTCACTGCTAAAAGCATCATCATCATCAGTAGTATAGCTCTAAACCATGGACCTGTTAGTAGGCATACTAGAGAAATCAATAGCTTGGGTGGTTTCCTGTCGCCTTCTTCAATGAATGTGGATGTGTGATGAAAGACCCTAGCAGAACTTTTCATTTTTACTTGTGGGAGAAAAATGGAGTAGCAAAACCCACATGGCTAGCTAGTAAAGAAAATAGAGAAGAAACCATGCCAGGGTGGTAAACCAAACTGAGCTGGTCCCAACAGTGATTTAAACTCAGTCCCCTAGCAATCCAGTGAACTACTATGCCACTGTAATAATGTAAACCTTTGTACAAGAGCCTGAATTTAAATTCCAGTCAGGATTTGGTTGGTTTGGTGTATCTCCTTAGTACAGTTCTCACTTTTCTTCCCTAGCTGGCCATGTGGGTTTTCTCCTATGCTTAAAAATAAAGGGTTCAATTAGAGCTCATGTTGGAGAGGGATATTCAGCATGTGTATTTTCTACTACCACATATTTTTTATGATTAAGTTAAATGACCTTGATGATGATGATTATGCCACATTATATGATACTTAATTGCCAAGAGGCAACATTCTGTCATGTATACCTTTATGAAAATTGTACCTAGTTTTTTCAGTATAGAGATTTTGCTAAATGCATACTAATTTAAGAGCAAGGTGCATGTGGCTTCATATAATTTTAAGAACTTGAAAGAAGCAACCTCAATGTACAAAATGTCCTAAAACATTGTACTTTTATGAGATTCTTTTGTGCTAAAGAGATCCAGAATTAACTATATATATTTGAAAGAAATTCATATTTTTTGTTCACAAAATATATATGCTAACATCTTTAAAATTTGCATTGCCTACATTCTGCTCATAGAAAAGCTGAGTGCATTAAAATGTTTTAAAAATAAAATCTCTCTCTCTCTCTCTCACTTTGCTTGCTTGGTACAAGGTAGAAAACAGAACTATTTGGCTATTTGTCTCTCTCTCGTATCATTATTTAGAAATGTGAACATTTACAAAAGAATTCAAAACATTATAATAAAACTAAATTAACGTAGGGAAGAAGTATTCAATAATAACAAAAGCATAGTAAATAGTAAAAATAAAATAGAATATCACTATTTTTTAAAAAACTCACCTCTATGACATGTAAATATAGCCTGAACAACGAGAAGCTGCATTGCATATAGATATAACACACTATTTTTGTTAATCACATTTGCAATGTACATGAAATGTAGAGTATATGATGCTAATATTTTTTTAAAAGGTTAAAATAAAAATAAGCTGGAACCTTAAGCTAAATTCTTAAGTCCTTTCTTTTCTATAGTTCTTGATAATCACATCTCTTTACCATTTTATTAAGTTTTTTAAAGTTAAGAAAAGATATTCAAAGATATGAAGTGACTCAAGTGGAATAGATTGATAATCATGGTTGAAATAATACTAAGCTTTTCTATTCATTGATTCATATAAATTATAATGACAAACTCATTATTACACATGAAACTAATGAATCCAAGGAAACAAATTATACTCATTTTTTGTAAAAAAAAAAAAAAATTTCAGTAGGTATTGTAAGGATAAAGGGAGAGGAGAGGAGAGGAGAGTGGCAGCAACAGGGATATGCATTAGATTATAAAATATTTAATTGTAAACCTAAAAAAAAAGAAGCTAGGAGTTAAGAAAATATCTTCCTGCTTTATCATCAACAATGAAAAAATTGTATGTAATTCTCAATTCACCATTAATGACATACAAGTGCTAAAAATTAATTTTTTTTCCCTGTCTCCTGAAGAATGAAACCAAATTAAGCAGTAACAATTCTTTTTTATTCTCCAAAAACTTAATTAAAAAAACCATTCTTGTCTCATTACATGGGAGTAGCTGAGCTGATTGTAAATAAAGCCACAAGCAATTTAATCTAGCAAGTAAATTTTTCATTTAACAGGAGTCATAGTTCAATCTAATCCTCAAAAGTTCAAAACAAACATTAAAGTATCATCGTTTAAAAAGCTGACCACTAACATAACGATAATGAGAAAAACAACAAAAACACATGTAAAACATTTACTACATTAAGAAACTCAGAAAAGTGAATATTAACTAAAGAAAATAAAAAGATGGTATCCTTTAATGCAGGGGTGTCAAACTCATTTGTTAAGGTGGACCATATCTGATATAAATGTACTTTGTGGGAGCCATACAGATGGGCATCTGGGGGAGGGGGTAGTGTGTCCTGGAAAAAATTTCAGGGGTGGCAAACTGACAAAATGGTATCAAATGCAAGGAATGTGCCTAGCAATGGAAGCATTATTTCTACATAAAATATATGGTGTTACACTTAATGTCACACTTGATTTCTCAAAAGAATCATCATAAAGCCAAAATTTGCAGATGATATTCTCTGTTATTCTCTAAACTACAAAAAAATTAGAAAATATAGATATATTAGAAAGAGTTGTCTTCCCTTAGGTGTTGTTTTAGTAAACAAAAAGTGTATTGGTTTTTTTTCTTAGTATTACATGGCAAATGAAAATAGATAGAATTAAAGAGTGTACTGAAATTTTTCTTTGTATTAATCCACTCGCAGAGGTGTAACCTTTAAAAAATTTCATTTTAACTTTGAAGTAAATACAATTGAATATGTATACACACATACGTACATATACATACATACATGCATACATATGCAATAAAAAATTAAAATACAGACCTATCATAACTTTAAAACTTATTCTACACATTTGAATAAAGTTAATACTTCCATAAAGGAAAATCACACAAAAATTAGATCTGATCTGAAATCGGATTTCTTTTATTATATATGAAATATATATGGTAGCATTGGTGGGGGGGGAGGCAAGGGGAAAACTTGCATTATTTCATTCAAATTACCTAATAATAATTGCACCCCATCACTAAAATCATAATGGGCAGTCAGTAATCAGATATTCCATCTGGATAAATGTATTTTGGCTTTTATGTTTCCTATTTTGAAAAATCAGGAGAAATTAAACAATCCAACACAGTTTTATCTAAAATTAAAACACTACACACAAATATAACATTTGAAAACACAATACTATTTATTGCTTGATGTTAGCAATATAAAAATGGCAATAGAACCACTTCTAAAAAAAACTAACATTTACAATTAAAAGAATAGGTTTGTAGATAACGAGTATACTGACATATAACTTTATTTACTTTCTACTGCTGCTCTCTGAAACCTGATACCTCTTATTTTGGATCAATGTATCAAAGTTTGGAGCAAGTGACTGGATCTGGCAACCTTGAGTATTAAGTTCAAGTATGCATCAGTAATTTGAGAACATAGTCTTGACTTGTTAATGTTCATTATAGAAAAGATTTGTTCACTGGGATAATTTGGTCCTAGATATTGATAAAAAGTATCAATATCACTATTATAAAGCTTATTCTTCAAAACAGAGTCACACTGCAGATCAATTATTTCCATCTGCAGCTCCTCAGAGATCTTTTGAACACTGACAGAAAATGGGTTCTGAAAAATTGAAAAGTATTTCTCAAGGCCTTTAAAATCAAAAAAACCTTTCTTGGAATTCATTTTTTAACTTAAAAATTTTACTGCTGTACGTTTCTGTGAAGACAGCACAATGTAACTCAGCCATGTCATGTTGTGTTTTTAAGGTTGAAAAGTGTGCCGGATTACTTTCTGAAAGTTGCTTTTCCCAAATCTGAAGCTTAATTTTGAAGGAACAAATGTAGTCAAAACGTTCTGTCACCAAATTGTTGTTGCCCTGTATCTTACCCTTAATTTTGTTAAGAAAATTCAGGTGTTCTGTAATATACACCATAAAAGCAAGATCTTGAAACCATTCATTATCCTGTAATTCAGGTAAAACCCTCCCTCTCTGATCTATAAACAACTGTATCTCGCTAAGCAATTCATAGAACCGTTTCAGTACAGTTCTTTGATTTAGCCAGCGAACATCGGCATGATATGGCAGCCCACAAGAGTTCTCACTTTCCTCTAGAAGGCAGTTAAACTGCCTATGGTTAGGCCTCGTGCTTGTATAAAATTGTTTTTATAACTACATTCATAACATTATCCATCTGCAGTCTTTTACTATACAGTGTTTCTAGGTGCAAAAGGCAATGTAATGTATAAAACTGATGGCTTGAATTCACAAATAATAATTTTTCTTTTAGCTTTGTGGCAACTCTAGCTTTTCTACCCACCATTTGTGCTCCATTTGTAGCCAGACTCAGCTTGTGCCCAGTCTACACTTATTTTTTCCAGAGCTTCCACCAAACTGTTGAAGATATTTGTTGTGTCTTTCATTGGATCCATTTCCACAAATTCCTCTGTTATGTGCATACTTGTATCAATACCTTGAATGAAAATTGCAAACTGTGCCACATCAGCTATATCCATACTTTCATCAGTTGCAACTGAAAATGCAACAAAGGACTTGACTTTGTCCTTCAGTTGACTGTTGAGGTTCTCTGATAAATCAGTAATTCTCTCAGTGACTGTGTTTCTTGAAAGGCTTATGTTTGCAAAAGCTTGGCTTTTATCTGTACATATTACTTCTGCAGTCATCAACATGCATTTTTTCAAAAAGTTCCCTTCCAAGGGCTTCAATGACAGCTATTTCATGAGCAATCATATAACTTGCATTAACTGCAATGTCATTTACTGTATGAGCATACCTAAATACTGACTGCTGCTTTTTCAACGACTTTTCTAATTCAGCAACTTTGTCTTGACATAACTGCCCAGTATAGTTATCATACTTCACAGCATGATTAGTACTGTGTCTCCTAATGTTGCTCACTTTGGCAAGAGCAACTTGTTATGTGCAAATCAAGCAGGTTGGCATTACATTCACTTCCACAAAGAAAAACAAATTTCTCCACTTTTCTTGAATCTCACAACATTCTTTGTCTATTTTTGTTTTCTTTGATAACATAATTATGGGCCTTTATTATTGAGTTCAAAAATATTCTTCAATTAAAAATACTTGGCACAACTTTATATATTCCAGATGCGTGGCAGTGGGTGACTGATACTATCCCCTTTTTAGATGTAATGGTCAATAAGTACGATTCCTCTTTGACACTTTCTCGGCTCACTTGCTATTGTCTGTTGGTACTATGTACCTCAGTTACTCATGTTGTCAACAAGGAAATTTAGACTACAAGGTCAAATTCCTCTGGGTATTTTATACTCAACACATTTTGAAAATCGGATCCAGTTGATAGCTTCATCAGCCTGCAGATCTTGTTCTCATTGGATAAAATGTGGTGTGGACCACCAATCAAAGAATGTGTTACTTAGTTTCAGGCAGTATGCACAAAACCAATTTCAACTTAATAACAGTTTGATTTGATATAATGTAAATCAATGTAGTTCTCTGAAAAATGACTAAATTTTATTATACAGGGCTTTAGGTGAGGATTTATCTTATTGTGCTTTTAATTGAATACAATAATTGTACTTCCTTAAAACATTAGTCCTTTTTTCTCTTTATTTGGTTATAGTTTATATGTATGTATGTGTAGGTCAGTCAACCTGTTTGTTTCAACACAACCATTCTTCATATGCCAGATCTTCTACAGTTAACAATGGCAGGTGCTATAAATGTTGAGATCCAATTTTTGTTTTAATAGTTCAGTGAGGTTGGGTGCTAGAAATGTGTCTATTACAATGTGTGTGCTATTGTCTTTACAGGGGGGATGGAAAAGGTTAGGAGGGGCGGTTGCTGTCAGCTTCTTTGCAGACCAGACATATGACTTTGGCGGGCCATACATTTGATATCCTTGCTTTAATGTAACATTCATTTTATTACCAATTACCATTTCATAATAAAAACATTCAAAATAATATACATTTAAATAAAACATTTGTATGCAAGAATATTCATTAAAATAAATGCAATTCTTTTTTTTTCCTTTCATTTTGAACTTAACACAATTGTCAAATTTTCATTGTTCTTTGTTTTTTCAAATGAAAATGAACAACTACATCAAGAGTAAAACACTTAAATACTATAATTCACTATGTATATTATAAACAATTTCAGACATTCTATAATGACTAGCTTTCAGAAAGCATGCATGAATTTACAAAATCTAAAACATTATTAGATTATGTCAGTTTAGTTTTTCTGAATCACTGGTTCTTGAAGTATAACGAACATTAATATGTAAAAAAAAAAAAAACAAACCCTGAAAACATTGTCTATATTTAAAATTTTGAAGTATAAATTTCAGTACATAAGGAATCAGATACAGAATTCCATACCATCTAACACCAGGAGTGGTCCCATTTTATCCATAATTCAAAATGTGAAGTCTGTTGAAAAAGTATCCGACCTTAGGCTTGGGGAAAAAAATTATATATTTGGTGGGGTTCAATTGCTAATCCCCTTTGAAGTAGGCCTCCTTGTGCCTCCACACACACAGCCCAGTGATCCTTCCATGTTCGAAGCACGTCTGGAATGCTTCTTCCGGAATGGCTCTCAGCTCCGCCATTGCACTCATGATGATGTCCTCTTGGCTCTCAAAGCAGGAGCCTTTCAGTGGCATCTTCATTTTTGGGAACAACCACAAGTCAGAAGGAGCCATGTCTGGAGAGTAGGGAGCCTGCAAATGAGCAAAATGCCTTTCTTTGCCAAGAAACCTTGGATCAGCTGTGACGAATGAGCCAGGGCGTTGTCATGATGCAGCTGCCAGTTTTGTGAGGTGAACCGTTCTCTTGCATCGAACTGCATCAGGAAGACGTTGGAAGACTTCCTGATAGTACTTCTTTGTAACTGTTTGTCCTTCTGGTGCGTATTGATGATGCACAACGCCTCGGTAGTCGAAGAAAACAGTCAGCATCATCTTGATTTTGCTCTGGACCTGATGTACTTTTTTGGGCCTTGGCAACGTTGGGTGCTTCCACTGTGATGACTGAGCTTTGGTTTCCAGGTTGTACCCATACACCAATGTCTCATCTCCAGTTATCACAGTATTCTGGAACTCAGAATCCCTGTTGGCAGTATCCAGCAGGTCCTGTGCAACCTCAAGACGAAGTTATTGCTGTTCCTGAGAAAGCAGTTTGGGAACAAATTTTGCTGCCACTCTGTGCAAGTCCAAATCCTCCTTTAAAATTGCATGTGCAGAATCTTTACTGATCCTAGCCTCGTCACCAATTTCTCGCACCATCAAACGACAATCCTCCATTATCAAGGTCCGCACTATCTTGATAACTGCATTGCAGCTTGTTGATGGCCTCCCGGAACGCTGGTCACTGTCCACTGATGTGTGGCCATCTTTGAACCTGTTGTACCATTTTTTTAATTTGGGTAACATCCATGGAATTGTCACCAAAAGCCTGTTGAATTTTGCAAATTGTTTCTGCTTGGGTATCTCCAAGCTTTTGGCAAAACTTGATGCGAGATCATTGCTCCACATGTTCTGTCATCATGGGTGAAATGAAAATGTAATGAGTAAGTAATACAGCACCTCACATGCTGACTGCCTGACAGCGACCGACACACCCAGCTAACCCGCCAAAAACCATGCATGCACATGAAGGCATGTGGCTCCACTATGCACACTTTTGCAACGTCATTACTTCCCATGGGAAAAAATAAAGTCGGATATTTTTTTGACAGAGCTCATATACTCTTTGAAATTCTTCTCTCATTTATTTATTAATTTGTAGGTGTTTAGATCTTTTGTAATTAACTAATGCAGTAAATAAAGATTATAAATATTACATCCAGGGATGCATGTATAGAGATAACAACAACAACAAAATCACGCTTGTGTGCACATTAAAAAATTCAACAAGTCTTAAAATAGCACAATTCTGTAGGTATCCCACAAAATTTCAACAAATTTTAAGAACCACCAAAAAAGACACTTTAAAAAATTTCTAATTTGTGTCTAGATTACCAATGAAAAAACTTTAAAAATTGTAACAGTTAAAAGAAACAAGAACGAAAACTAGCTGATTAATAAATTAGGAAAAAAATACACTAAACAAATATATTTTGGATACATGCACTTTTTTTTTTTTTTTCATTATTAGTAGCCAAACCATGCTCAATAATATCATGATGGGATGCTATGATTGAGTCAATGTTAGCATAAAATTAACAGGTAAATATTCATGAAAAATGTTTATCAAAAATTTCAATCTTACAGATTTCAATGAGCCACCATCTAGGAAACTTATAAGTAATACAAACTATAACACTCCAATCAAACTTGCAGGCCTTTTGAGCAGATAGCAAATCACTCTGATTTTAGTGAGATGCAAAAGAAAAGAAGTAAACATGAAAAATTATTTTAGATATGGAAAGATTCACATCCTGATAACTTCCATGAATATATTATACTAATGAGCAGCAGTTATTCATTTAACTTTTAACTGGAGGAATAGGCTCAAGGCAGGGATTAGAAAAAAAAAGATAAAAACCCTTTCACAATGCAAAGTTCACTTATGGCAAATGCGGTAAACTGATGACAACAGGAACATAAATTCTGAAAATTCAGATATTTTTTTTGGTAAGAAAATTCTAATTCTCAAAGTTTCTTTCTTTTGTTTTATTATATATCCAGTTGAATACGAACTTTAACACTGGAATTGAAAGAAAGAGAAATTAAGCTAAAGAAATAAAAGTGTTACCTAAAAAAATAATTTTGTGTTAAGAGAGGATCTAAGAGTTTCAATTGGTTGCTTATACTCAAATTAGATTATATAAAATGTTATTTGTTTATAAATCAACCAAGATGGTATGTGCAGCTTCAAGACAAAAAGATGATCTACTGGATTTAAAATAAGTAATTTATAATTCATTTAACTGAATCTTGATTGATTTTAAACCTGGAATTCTTGGTAAAATGACACACAGTTATTGACCTCCAACAATTCATATATAATATGCAAGATTTGAGCAATATTCACATTCATGGCTATTTATTTTTGTCCTGTAAAAGAACATCAACACCACTCAATTAAATTTTCTGATAAATCAACAAACATTTTAATTAACCAGATAGCTAGTCTATTTCAGCTTAAAAAAAAAACACTTCTGTTTGCAAATTATTAAAATGCTTTTTTAAATTAAGAAAATTAGACACTTACTGTTCATCCTTTGTAATATTTTCTGTTTCTGCTGGTTTTACTTTCATACTATCCTCTTCATCCACTTCTGGAGAAGGTGGCTCATTATTCTGTTCCCTAGCTTTAGCTTCCAGCAATGAATAATATCCTAAAAAACCTCTTGGCTTATTCTCTGCAAGAACATTTATATCTACAGGGATTTTATCTTTGGTTTTCTTAGAATCATGATCATCAATCGGCTCATAGGTGCCACTTGTTTCATCATCACTAGATATTATTTCCTCACTATTTGGAGAGATTCCTTTTTCAGTCAGCAGTGGACTATGAACATCAGATGGACTTAAATTGATTCCCATTGATGATAAATCCAGTTGAGCATATTTCTTCCGCTGTTTTACCGAATCAGCTTTCTGTGCAGACAATGACAAGTTGTGAATGTCCAAATCATAGAAATTATCATTAGTAAATTGTTCCTCCCCAACGTTGCTATTAAGTCGATCCTCAAATTGGTAGTTAGGATTGGAAAAGCTTAAGAACGTTTCTGTATCTGAAAAAAAAAAAATTTGTTTATATTTTTTAAGAAAAAGCAGAATCAAAATTTACAGATTGTAAAACTAGATATTAACATACCCAAAGCAAAATATATTCCCATTTAGGGTCAACATAAAAACAATCAAAAGTTTCTATATATTTTTTCTTATTTAAAGATATTTATTAATTTTTAAGTTTCACATTTTAAACCATGAAAGCCAATAATAATTTTTTCTTGTGTTTAAATATTTCTAAAACAAATGATTCAATCAATTTTTTAAAACAGTTTATTCAGGTAGCCTTACTATATATATAGAACATTTTTGGACATTTGACTGTTTTTTTCTTGAAAGTTGTAACATAGGAAAGCTTTGATGCCTTAAAATATTGGTGTACTTTATTTGTGGCTATCTAAGGTAAATTAAAAATCAGATGTTGAAATTATCTTAAATAATACATAATTAAAATACTTTCTCAATTTTTAATGGCAAAATCAATCTATAAATTTTAATTAGCCATCAATAGCAACATAAGATATAGTGTCCCTCTAATTTAATCAGTCAATTCTCTCTATTTTCAAGATTTACAATAATATACCAACAAAGAAAATGGTTTTTTTCTGAATGAAAATTAACAAACTGTATGCACACATTCTGATAAGTTGTTAAGAGAAAACAAGAGAATTCTTATTTGAATAAATTTCCATTTTAGTTTTCTGAACCATAGTTGTTTATAGAATGATTTGTGAAATACTAAAGAACCCTTGATGCAAGGGTTTCATCCAAGTCATTTTAAAAACTTATATCAGTATACAATGTCAGCAATAAAATCCTCCCTAAATATCAGAGTTTTTAGCAACAAGATACAAATATGCCTCCTCCTATTAAAGTGTACAAAAATTAATAATGTTACAAGTCATTCTTTTTTCTTTCCATTCTGAAAAATCTTAGTTATTCTTCACTTCTATCTTAAAAACTAAAATTATTCTTTTGAAAAAAATTTCTTTTTCAGAGAGAGAGAGAAAGATGCAGTAACATAAACCAAAATCAGATTTTATGAGATGAGAAAAAACAACATGAACTCGAAATAATTATGAATCCAACTTTATCACTATTCTCTCCAAAATACATTTCATAAAGCTATACATTTCAAAAATGGAATAGCATTTTTATCTCAAAACTAGCCATAATTTTTAAAATCATAAATATTTTTAAGTGAAGATAGCACAGAATGTTCACCAAAACCATTATCATCATTATATTAAATAAACTACCAAGTACACCTGGAGGTGAAACTGCAACTAGGCTAGCAGCTAAGTGTTCCATTTACAAAATCTTGCCCAATAATAATTGATATCAATTTATTCTCTAATTTTATTTTCAATGCAAGTTTGAAAAGAAATCTACTGTCACTAAAAAACAACACAAACATACAATGAAAATTGATGGTTTTTGTATGAAAAAAATTTTGCGTTAAAAACAATAGCAATTTTTCATCTATATCAGAGTACATAAAAGTTTATTCAAAATTGTCATGAATATATGCATGATAATTCTACAGGAAAATCCACTCAACATGAAGATGCTTAACATCAAAACAGGTGTAATGCAAATCTGATCAAAATCCCACATGCCTAAAATCTAGTTAAAACAAAACATTTTGCATTCTCCTGCTGTCTATTGCTGGTTAATATTACTTTGGATAACTCAAAACATTTTCATCCTTCTTCCTAGCATCATGATTTGTTATGCTTCTTTCTTTTTGCTCCCAAAAGTATACAAAAAATTCCTTTGTTGCACATGTCAAATAATGCAAATTCCCATTAGTTGTTCAAGCACTAAACAACTTTATCATCAGCTACTTCACATTGCTGAAAATGTCTGGATTAATTGAGTGAGCATGTGCAGTCCAGAACAAAATGTTATGGTGAGGTGAAAGAAAATCACAAAAATCATCCTTCCAAGTCAAAGATTGCAGCAAAGTTTTGAATCCTTGATTCCAACTCTTTCTACCATCCTAGAAAGTTATGATAAGATCAAAGATGCATCAATCTTGTATACCTTCCAACCAGCAATAAAATGAATGAGAACAGGAGGAAGCAACTGATTTGACAAAGTGGCATTTTCTTTGTCTTGTCAGACATAGACCACTGGTATACAAATAACTGGTGCTATTTTGTTCACACTAACCAGCAAACTAGCAAAAAGAGCTGGGAGTTTAAAATTTTACACTTAACTCTAGATGATTTGATTATTTCAAGAAAATAAAAGGAATTACTTACAAAGCAATTTTGAGAAGATGGCTGAATATACCCAGAATGATAGATTGTTTGAAAAACAAGCTTCTGTAAGATCTTTTATTAAAAAAATACCAATTTCAACTCATATACATTGCAGGTGAGACTAGTGTTGTACTGATGCTTTAAAAGAAAACTCTGACTCTGAAGGGTGATAAATGTGCAAGATGGCAAAAAGTCAAAGAAATGCCTTACCACCTTGCTTGTGCCAATATGGAACCAATAGACTACACCTGTTAGTGATTGGAAAATTAAAAAAAAAACTTATGTTTTAAAGAAACAACATCACTATCAGTTAAATACATCTTTAATGCAAAAGCTTCGATGACTTCAAGAAGTGGATTTTGTAAACTTGCAGCAAAGATAAAGGCAGAAAGGAGATGCACCACAATAGCATTGTCAGTCTGAGGAAAAATCTGCTAGATTTCATCATTGATAGGAACAGCAGCAGAAACAGATGAGAAAAATGATTACACCTTCTCAGCTGCATCCACCATAAAGAAAACAAGTGTAGTAGTTATGGCATGCTAATGTTTTCTGTCAGCACTTGAATGAGGCTGCTTATGGACAATATCTATGTAGTTAAAGACTTTGGAGAAGTGTGGGCTCAAGAGAGCAAAGTAATGTGTTTTGGAATTTTAAGAAAGAGTCTAATGACTGATATTAACATAATTTGTAAATCTTGTTCATAATTATGACTTTGTTTTGTGACTGATTTTACAACAGATTTGTTTTTCCATGAATATGGTGATAAAATGTGATAGTAATGCAAAATCATGTTAACAAGAAATATTTTTCCTGTTCCCTTCAATTTCTTGTTTTGGTTAAAATTTGATCATACAAATTTTAAAAAATCATTTGTAAGAAAAAGTTGACATTTAAATAAAGCAGTGATTTTCCTATCTTCAAATAAAACAATAGTTGAGCTATTTGTATGAAAAGTGATTATTTAATCTTACAAATACAAAAAAAAAAAAAAAACCCACCTTATTTGCTTTGAGCAGTGTCTCAAAGGAGCTATCCTAGTTTTTCAGTTACAGACAGAAAATCACTCTAAAATATTCACCATTTTTCCATATTCTAGAATTGTTCTTCCCAATATATATGCATTTTATCATCATTACATGAATTAGCATTTATTATTATATCACAACACTTTTCTGTTATCAATTGATATTCATGTAACAAATGTGAAAATAAATTTGGACAAGAATGGGTTAGCTAAAACTATGTGACATACATAGAGCATTACCATAATTTAGAGATACATTAAAAGTTTTAGAAAACATCAGACCTAAACCACAGCAGCAACAGAATAGATTATACAAGCTTCCACTAGCTCACAAACAATATTAAGTACCAATCACTTATGTTTCTGGTTGATCAGCCTAAGTGTCAATCAAGAAACAAACATTTTTATTTGTTACAAAAACAAGAAAATATAGTCAAGTTTCTTATAAAAAAAAAAAAGAATTTGCTTACTAATAATAGTTAAAACAGCAAATGGTTTTCAGATCAAAGATTGCCAGTGTACAAACAAGGGGGGGATACTGCAAACATCTAATGATAACCATTAGTGATTTATGAATGTGCATACAATATGTAGCTCCGGGCCTATAAATCTATTCATGCCAATTACGTGCTAACAATTTCATCATAGGCACATCAAACTGTATAAGCATAGTGTGCACATGCCATGTTACAACATGAAAGATGCTATGAATTTTCTCTGCTTGCGTTTATGATTACTGCTGTGAATTAATGCATAAGAAAATATCCATCAATTGCTTCCACTCAATACAGTAAAGCCATTACAGCATTTTTAAAAGGCAGATGTTTTTTAAAAATTGAATATGTACAAAGAGGCTTGATAAATAAATGTTTTAAAAAATTTTGTTAGCTAGAGGGGAACTATAACTTTAGATTAAAAAAATTACAAATACACAAGCATCTCAGATGATGATTTTAAGTAAACAGAAAATAATAGGTTTTGCCTAACAGAGAAAATTCAGCCAACTTGCATATAATTAGTTTTTGAAATCTTCTCAAATGATTTCTAAAATGACAAATCTGAGGCAACTATATTTACCCAGTTTACTACATTTAGATTACACACACATTAAATACAACACAACACAACACAAACACATATCAGGTGACCATAAAGTTACTTCTTGCAGCTAATTGCTTATAACTCTCAAACAATACACGTAAATTAACAGAAGTTTGCATATATAGGGGAAACGTCACTTACATAACATGATTCACCTCAAAATGACCATGTTAATTTTTAAAATAAGTTTCTTCTGAAATTGGTGTATAACTGTAATAAAAAAACAGTAAAAAATTGTTACCAACACCAAATTTATTGAAACAAAATTTTACTGACATTCTGTTGAACAGATTTAACTTATTACAGTAAGTGTTCACAATGTCTAGCACCATTCTCAATAAGCAGTTTCCAGACAGTGTAACATATGGTACACAATTGTGTGCAACTGACTATTGTAAATTTCAAGAATGTATAAAAAATTCTGCTTTTAAGATTAGTAGTTGTTGGTTTAGTCATTGTACACGAATGTTTTCCGATAGCCAAAAAATCTGCAGCATTACATTTACTGCTATAAAAACATATAACAACATGCAGCTTAGAGAGCTTGATGCAGCTCTCTGTAAGAGATTGATAAGAAAAAAAATATCAGAATAGATGTTATAGAGGCACCCTTCCCAAGTGGCTAAATGTGCAAATTCTGGAAATGCATTCCTTATAACCCCTCTTACTTCTACTAACATATGTTTATTTAGCAACCGACTGTAGAAAGTGACTTCGTGGTACCAAATATATACATATATATATATATACAAAAGTCTAAGAATGTTGAAATTGTACATTTTATCAAAATTATTTAAGTGGTCAAAATATAGATTACTATCAAGTGTTGCTGACTCAGAAATCTAAAATCTAATATGGGGAACATGAGAAAAATATGTACAATTGAATGTATTCTCATGTGACAGCAAAAGACTCCTTGATGGGTATAACAATGCAGATACAATGTAGTCAATATCAGTTTGCTGTAAAATTCACAGTAGTGGTCAACAAAAAATAAGTTACATGATCAGAAATTCCTAGAAATAGGTCATTTGAAAAATGACTCCAGACAGTTTTAACCAATGCTGCAAACTGTAATGATGAATAGTCAATACTATCACCAGACTGGTGATATCAGCAACAAGTCCACCAGATATTCTTGTTGTAAAGATGCCCATAAAGATATAGTTAGAGAAATGACCCTGCAGAACAGGTTAACAACTGTTACACATATACATTAACACCTGATGGCAATCAGAGAGATTTGAGAGTCCAGAAAACCATCTTCATCATAGAGGGTTACATGCAAATGGCACCTGGATTTGTGTTACAAGATGGAAACAATAAGACAAATCTGATTAGGTCATCACAGCATTCCTTAGTGAAGTAATTCTCAAACTGGGGCCCCTAGAAACTTACCAGTGAAGCTATAAAATGCAAATGGCACCTGGATTTGTATTACAAGATGGAAACAATAACACAAATCTGATTAGGTCATCACAGCATTCCTTAATGAAGTAATCCTCAAACTGGGGCCCCTAGAAACTTACCAGTGAAGCTATAAATATTACAAGAAAAAATAATCTCACCACATGTCTGCTTACCTGCCGAGTAAAAACAAAAAAAAACTACTCTTTTTTTTAAAAAAAAGCAGCATGATGTGCTGACAGTGCATGAACACCACCACAATACACACACCTGCATAGAAGCAGCAAATCATAACTAATATCCTTTTTTTTATTATAAAGACTGATATGTCTTTGGCATTTAAAACTTGCATCAATGAAAGATCTTTTACACTATGACCAAATTGCATCAAAAAATCAATACATATCTGAAATTTACTCATGTTAGTACTGCTAGCAGTTGTGCTAAATCCATCGAAACTGTAGAGTTCAGTAATAAAAGCAAATGAAAAACACAAAGTATGACAAAAGTTATATGGAATTTAGTGAAATTTTATCAAACAAAACAATGAAGCTTGCAAAATTGAAACAACACTTCTCAACAAAGCACCCAGGAAAAAAAAAAAATCCACAGGTTTATCTCAACAAAAAGAACACATTCAGCATAAAATTCAAATGGGAAACAACACTGGTCCTAGAAAAGGCTCTGAAGGCATCTTTCTTAACAGTGTTTTGAATTGCAAAAAGTAAAAAAAAAAAAAAGCCCATACCATTTGGGAAGAACTGTGAGGAAACTAAACGCCATATCACTTTCAACTGACACAGCTATTAGGAGAATTGATCTTTCAAAAGATATAAAATGTCAACTGACTGAAAGGCTATATGCATGTGAGCAGTTTGTAATTTAGCTTGATGAGACAAGTGATGTTGGCAATGCAGTGCAGTTATTAGTTTATGTTTGCTATGTTTGGTTAGAGAAGTTATGAAATACAGTGAACCTTCACTTAGGAAAAATAACTGATATACACCCCTTTTGGTCAATAGATACCGGGTGAGTCAAAAGTAGCGTCCAATTCCTGTTTTAGATCTATCAGTTTGTTGTTTGTTTGCCATTTGTATTAGAGTATGCAAGAAGGTAGAAATAAATGAAAGACATGTTTTCAAATTAATTATTTCAAATTATTTCATTTATTCAGGGAATAAGGAATTGTAACAGGCTGTTTTACTTTCAATGTTCAAAGTGTCCTCCCTTGTGATCAATGCACAATTGCAATCGAGCAGGCACAGAGTGACACACATGCTTGCAGAGTTCGCTATCAATTTCCTCAAACTTTTCAGTGTTTTTAGCTTTCAATTCCTGAATAGTACAAGGCTTTTCACAATAAACAACATGAGCATGACTTCCCAGAAACTGGGTGCTACTTTTGACTCACCATGTATTTCTGGTGATCAGAAACTAAGATTGTATTATAAGATTAGGTACATTTCCTTAAGATTTTTATGGAATTTATGAAAGGGTTAAATGTATAGATGGATAATAAATAAATCAGATAAATTAAAAAAGAAAAACATTAAAAATATTAAACATTATATAGTGACCTACATTAGTCAATGGTG
Source organism: Nautilus pompilius (assembly GCA_018389105.1). NCBI lineage: Eukaryota > Metazoa > Mollusca > Cephalopoda > Nautilida > Nautilidae > Nautilus > Nautilus pompilius. The sequence continues at coordinate 852,100 of JACATO010000314.1, read as the reverse complement.
TAATAGCATCTCTCTACCCATAGTTGCATCACATTTACATACCACATGAAACATGTAAATACATTACAAGTCTTAAAAAAAAACTTTTATTAAATAAAATCTTTTGGGAATCAGATCAGCTAACCAAAATTTTCAGTAAACTAGTTCTATTACCTAAAAATTGGCAGCTTTAATTTTAATTTTGGTCTCTGGAATATTTTGTTTAAGAGTGTGTTCACTTTTTAAAATAAACTTAGCATGGGCATTACACAGATGAAAGAAAAAGAAATTGCTTTTCTGATTATCATATATATATCAACATGATTGGTAGTATTTTGCATAAACTCACTTTTCTTACATTATGACAGAAAGTTCATAGTAAACCAATGCATACATTCTTTTTAGCATTCTACAATGGGTAAAAAGGCAAATTTAAGTCTAACAAAACATGCTCTGATTGTAGAGTTACTTAAAATATTCTGGGATTACTAAGTGGATTGAGTGCATTAAAACAGCTTGTTATCTGGTCTTGAAAATGTAAAAACAAATGGGTGGCTACAATGAATGCCAAAAAGGTTACAAACTCCAAATACACTTAACTTTAGCCCATTTAGAAAACCAAGTGTTTGTCCAAAGTTGACTGACACAAAGATTTCATTGACAGGAATTTGGAGATCTACTGATTTCCACAAATACTGTCCAGAGACAAATTTGTAATTTCAAATAGATGGGGCATGTTGCAAACTATAAATTCTTTGTTTCCTTGAAGAAATGAAGCACCTAACATCAGTTTTCTAAGAACCATAGAAATGAGAGCCAGGGTATGCTGGTCTGATGAATTATGGTTCGAGGTTTGCATCAGATGGTGAAGCATATGTGCAGCAAAGATTCGAAAAGTATTCCATCAAAAGCATACCATATGAAATGATCAAAGGTGGGGGATGGCATAAGGCTATTTCTCCCAAAAGAGAGACAGGCCCTATTCATCATATCAAAAGAATAATTGATGGGTTTGTTTGTGTAGAAATTTTGACCAATATCTACCATACTCTGAAAACTGCTTCCCTCTCAACTGGATTTTCCAACATGATAATGATCTGAAACATTCAGCCACTATCATTAAGCAGTATGCCACAGATTGGAGATTTTCATTTCTAAACTGATCAGTTCAAAGCCATGATTTGAATCAAATAAAATATCCTTCAAACGTTATAGACAAAGCTATTAAGATAAAAATTTTAAAAAAGCCAAGAAAGGTAGATCAATTATTCTAAATTAGTCAGTCAACTTTAGCCAATATTTGCATAGACCAGCATATTTGTCTTGTGGACTCCATGTATAAGTGCTGTCAGGCTGTAATTGATGTTTATAGTTATGTGACCAAATACTAATGTTTCCTTGATCTGTTTATCTCATGTGATCTCTAAAAATTAGGATTATGTGATAAAACTTTAGATGTATGGTTTTTTTTTAAAAACTTTTGTTGCCATGAAATTCTGTCAAAATTCTTTAAAGCAAACACATGAAAAATATTTACTACTGGTTATGTTAATGTACATGTCAATTTATGTTTGTTCTGCCATTTAAACATTTGTCTGCTACTGAATGTATTGTCTCCATAAAATGGCAACGTCAAGGATGACATTTTAAAAGCTTTTTTTAAAAAATGTGTTCTACTGATCAATGTTAACTGAGTCATTACATATTATTACTACTACTATTAAAACTAAATTTAAATCACTTATATTTATTAATAGACAATTTTAGTATATAGCATTCTATATAATATATCAAACAATCAAGAAAAAACCTTCCTAAACATTCCAAAGCTTCCAAAACAGCTACAAAAACCAAATAAAAGTATAGCCAGCTGTAATACAAAACTTTCTGTTTAAAAGCCTCCTAAAAAAATCAAACATTTTACTAGTGACTCACTAAGACCTAATTATATTATTCTCTTATATTTATAAAAATTATTTTTATAAATTTGAAATAATTATGCCTCAGGATGAGTTATAAGTTACAATACTAGTAACAAATATAGTCATTTCTTATAAAATTTTCATATATTTTAAAAATAAAAAATCAGAATTGTTTGAATTGCACAATTTTTAAAAGTTAATCTACTTTTCTTTATTATATTTACAAAAATATTTTGAACTAAAAGCATAATTTTTCTTAAAACATGATTGCAAGAAAAAAATCTGACAAAGTTGGTTTTTTTTGTTCTACAATAAATTAAAATTTGTCTTTAAAGTACATTTTCTTTGAAACAGAATGTTTGCTCAAATATAAATAACTATAGTATGATCTGAAAGGTTTCCTATATTTTCAGTATAAAACTATAAAGTTACTAGAGAAGATGCAATCAGAAATACATTTTTGCTTTTCATTTATGTAAATTGCAAAAAGTCTAATATTACTCCTATTATGTACTATTTTAACAATTAATAAGAATAAAGTGTAATTGTTTTAAATTTCATAATAAATAAATTTTAAACAAAAGTTAAATGTGATGTTAATAAAATTTTTTCATTAATTTAAGTAAAACAAAAAAAAAATGAATCTTTTCTAAAAAATTGCAAAGTACTTTTGCAGAATTGTGGATCATTTCTCAATAAACAACTAGACCAGCTAACTCATTCATACTGGATCTACACAGAACAGAATCATTCCTATAACTGTCAATGAAGCTAAAATTTGACATTTGGAAATTTTACAAGCCATAAATGCTTATATATCTTTCTCTTCCTAAAATATTAAAACCCAGACAGAAAGCAAAGAATCAAGACCCCTCTATATATGTTAGGGTATACTATTTTCATCACATAATTACATTAAAAAACTAACATATAGTAGAACATCTTATTTGAAAATGCAAATGACAAAAACATCTATTATATGGGACAATTCAATGCCCTCTCATGTGATCAATAATCTAGAAATCATCTATCAATCAGAATTACCGTCATAGTTCCAGTATCAGAGTAAAATCGGCACCAGTCAATGAAATGTTACCAACACATGTTTGCTTTACTTTAGTTTCCCACATCAAGCTCCTTTAGCCATTCACCAACTTTGTCATTCACATAGCAAATATCAGAAGCATAATGAGGAAAACAAAAGCAAAACAAGCATGTGCTGGCTAAATTTTGTTGACTAGTACAGTTTTTATTCTAACAGTAGCAACTCCCCAACATGTGATGTTGTGGTTGGTAGTAGGCACTTCAGGGTTGTTTGCAAGCCACGTATGAGCAGTGTTGCATTTTTTCTTGAGTATTTTTCAGTAATGGTGACAATGATAGTAGTTTATTAACGTATGTTTGAAGTACCAAATCAAGCAACAAAATGTACTGAAGTACTTGCAATCATACAAGACTCTGAGAGGTTACTTAAGCCATGAGTTTTACCAGCTAAATAATAATAAAAAAAGAAACACTACATTTTTTTTTTTACCAAAGTGATTCCACAGAGTTTCCAATCCAAAAAAAAAAAAAAATGGCATACAATAATAACAGACAAATCCAAGGATTGATAGGCTGAAAAAAATAAAATAATGATAAAAACTTTGACTTAATCTAAAGTTGCTGGAACAAATAAAAATAGCATTTCTAGGATGTTCTAAATGCTGTGATCCTGAGTAAATAATCTATTTGCAATCTGAGTTATAGTTCTGCTGTTATATTTTGAAAGAACAAATGATTGACAATTAGGAAAGAAAGTTACATTATAGACCACTAGCTCAACTTTGAGCTATGTTACAAAGATTTTACCATACAACAAGACTAGTTAGTTAAGAATAGAAAAGCAACTGGAAGGAATTACCATATGGTTGGTTGGTATTATTTTAACCTCATTTCACCATCTGAAAATAAATTTGTTTGAAAAATTTTAAGGTAAATTGATAATTTTGTCAATTGTAAGGCCAAGGACATGAAACATCTGAAAATTAATTTGCTAGCTAGTAAAACCAACATAAAATGGTATTATAATTCAATAGCAAAGAAAATCAATTGCAAGCAAATAGTCATAAAATCAAGGGCTCAAAAGTTTGCAACAACAGAATGACAATAAACATATTTCTTATTAAATCATTTATTAAAATAACAAAAATTATTTTTTTAAAAAAATCTTTTCCTTAAACACTATTGATTGATTTTGGACTGATGTTCAAATTCTTGAAACAACTACAACAAAAGGAGAAACCAAACTAGAATTTAAAAAAATAATAAATAATTACCATACATCTTTTTATGATATTGCAAACCAAAATAAACTATATGATCCTTTCTTTCTTTAATACTAAAAGCTGCTATTGCAGCATTGTACATGGGCAGATAGATCTATGGAAACTTGTATATAGAGTGCCATAAACAATGTTGTCTAGACAACTGTCTCTTAGATGAATAACATGACCAAAAGCTACTCTTGACAAGAGTATTAAATTTGTAACTTCCTCTTGCTTCAAGCTAGAACCAGAAAAAGCCTCAATTTGATAGTACTCAAGCACAAGTTGGAAGCATGTCAAACTAAGTGTTGAAAAGGAGCTAAACTCAGATGAATGTCCTTTCTGATTCTACTTCACATTGTTGAAAGTTTGTTAAAAGATTTTGCAATTATATAAGTTACATATGTGCATATTTTAATATCAAATTTATAGTTACAAATATAAAATCCTCAAGAGGCAGTATTTAAATGTAAAATATATTAAATATAAACAAAACTTAAAGATCAATGTAAATTTTGTTCTTATCCCACTCTGATATATAAAATATCAACATTAGTTATTCTTTTCAAGCTGGTGCATAATGAAGAGTAAGTTTACTGTAAATACTATACCTAACAAAGCCTTTCAGAAAATACTGATAAGAGTTATGAATGTTTTATTCCTTTGTATGAACAATGCTATACTTTTCTGCAAGTTGCTAACTGTTCAGCTCATATTTACTATTTTGTGATCAAGCAAAACAGCTATAAATCACAATAAAGCCACCTCTATGTTAAGACATAATAGCATGACCAATGGATATGGCTGGCTTGAACAGAAATGCTACTTAATAATGACCCAGTATGTGTCAATGACTGTAAGGACACAAAATATTTGAGTGCATCCAATCACTATTATGAAAGGGAGAGATTAAGCATCTATAGAAGGCCACATCAAAAAATGATGTCACCTTGCATATCAACAATTTGCAAATATATGCTCAATATCACAGAATTTTAACATGTTGTTTTGTCATTTGCTGATGGTAAGGTTTGAGTTTAATGCTATCAAGATGAATAATTTGCAGACTTTGCATCAGAAAGCATGAAAGGTTCAATGTTAGCAACATTATGGTATAGGCTACTGTGAACACAAATTTTGCACTCAATTCTGATTGCTCAACAATAGGTGGACAACATTTTTAGACCAATTCTTCTTCCTCTGCTGGTGTCAGATGGTGACAAAAAGTAAAATGTGTTTATACACTAGTTAAATAAGTTAATAAAATAAATGAGAAAGTAGAAAAAAGACAGAGGTATCTTATGTTGGACAAAATAAAGTATATACAGTATAAGCCAAAATTCTGAATCTATCAACATAAGTCAAGGTTAGATGAGAAACATTTTAAAATGTTACATAATCAAGATAAACTGAAGAGAGCAGGTCAAACAAATGTTCTTATATACAGGGTGCTTCAAGTAGCAGTGTAGTAAAGCAAAGCTGTTATGCAAAAAAAATAAGCCTTTTCAAACTTTCAGAGAAAAGTATTTATTGTATAAAAAAACATTATTGGCAACAAATTTGATTTTACTTATGTAAATTCGTGAACATTTGAAGAAAATTTAAAGCATTTGTTGGAAGTGCACCCATTCTGTTTGTAGGCAAAGTTGGATGTGTCTACAAATTTTGAAATACTTGTTGAAATTCATCAGCCTAGATGCCATGAATAGCCACTGAAAATGTTATCCTTCATTTCTCCTGATGTATGGGGTCTGTTTGCATAAACCATGTTTTTGAGGTTTCCCCAGAGGCAAAAGTTGGGAGGGATTAAGTGGGGAGAATGAGGTAGCCAAAAAACCACAAGAAATTATGCAATCTTCAAAGACTGTACTGACTGCATGCATGCTTGCATGTGTGTCATATGTGCAGTTGTTTTGTCCTACTGGAACCATCCATCTTGCTTCTTCTTTTAAATCAGTTTGTTGAAAAAGTGGTGGAGAATATCATTAATGTACTGTTTGGAATTTACGATATTTTAAAAAACATATTGGTCCAATGACACATTTTCTGGAAAGGGCAGACTATTTTTTGATCATGCAATGGTTTTTAAAATATTGCATGAGGATTGTCTGTGGTCCAAATCCTGGTGTTCTGGCTATTCGTATAGTCAGAGAAGTGGAACCATGATCTGTAAAGAAAGTACGGTTGAAAACGTGTAACCCATTTTCTGTTTCTGTAAAATTTTGGAACCATTGGCAGTTCACTCACAATATGCACTTTATAAGGAACAAACTTCATTTTCTATACACCTCTATACGTAGATGTCAGTGAGACAAGCCTTTAAGCAATTTTCTTGGGCTTTGCAAATGCTTACCAAAATCCAGCAATGCATCATCAGTCACAAATTTCAGCTGACCACTTGAGTTTTTGAACCGCTACCAGTTTTCCGAAACTTTTACATTTTTTAAAAAACTTTTACACAATTTTGATGAGGCAATCATCCTTCACCAAATGATTTCCAAAACAAATTCTGCATATCAGTAGTATACTTCCCATTATAGCAACAAAACATGCTGCTGCATTCTGTACCAAAATCACCTTCCAATATAAGAGCTATTCTTTATGGATTGCTTTATGAATACTATAGCAGCAGACAACAATTAGGGTTAGCTTCGCTATCTGTTCTAACCTTTGAGGTGACAGCATTTTGAACACAACACACTTCCAACTTATTGTATGGGCAATGGGTGGAAGTAAAAAAAGCATGCATTTAAATTTATACAGTGGAGGCAAAAATTATAAGTGGATTTGGAGAAAACTTTTCAGATGTTCTAAATTTTGCTAAAATGACCAATAACAGTGCATTTATATATTGGACAAAAGGTAATTTATCAGTGTTTCTAGCATGAATTTACATGAAAAAGTTTTATTTACAAAACGACAAAGAAATCATTTTTTATAATAGCAAAAATTATAAGCAGATTTTGAATAGTTAAATAATTTGAAATGATAGTAGGATTTTATAGGCCTAGTGATATTTATCACTTGTATTTCTAATATATAATTAATTGTTTTCTTAGAATTGGTAGGAAGTCTGATCTTTCTCCAACTACTTGCTCAAGAATTGTTAAGCTTTGAAAGCTGAAATTTCCTTATTCCCAAATCTCAAAGGAAATCAGAAGAAATGAAATAGCCTGCAGACAAGTCCAGAATCTCTACCAAGCCACTGTTCAGTATAGTGATTGTCCGAATTCTGTCTGGCCTAGAAAAAATACCCAAAGATTGGACCGGTGCATCCATAGGCTATCTAAAGCTGATCATATAAAGATGGTTGTGGACATCCATAGGGAAAATCAGCAGTGAAAAAATGGGGGGGGGTCAGTGTGTGGACTGTCAGAAACCAACTACATGAATTTGGACTGAATTCGTTTTTCTGAAAGAACTGCTTGCACTGGTCACACAGGAGCATATCAACTGGAACCCAGAAATGTGGTCCAAAGTATAAATTTGTTTGGTTCTGATGGTGGGCAATATTTCCAATGCAGAATCAGTGAAGAGTTCAATCAGAAATGTATTCTTTCAACTGTTCAAGGGGGTGGTGGGGGCTTTATGATTTGGGGCTGTTTCTCTGGACACAAGATTGGTCTGATTTGCAAAATTGAGGGAACTTTGAACAGCAACAAATATTTGTACATCTTGAAAAATGTCCTTGAAACATATGCTGATGCTAATTTGCCTTTGACTTGGATTTTCCAGCAGGACAATGCACCTATTCAAATTGCAAATATCATTAAGCAATGGTTCCAAACCACAAAAAACCCTCTCCTTAAATGGCCTCACTCTCCAGATTTAAATCCAATAGAGAACGTGTTGCATACACTAGGTAGAGGAATTAGAGCTTTGAAGTCAGCAAAATTGAGTGAGTTCTATGAAAATATCAAAGAATTATAGGGTAAAATTACGGTTGACTATTGCAACAAGCTTATCAATTCAATGCCCTCACAGTCATCCTGTGATCAGTAATTTCAGGAATCCTGACAAATACTAGAGTGCATTTAATGATTTGGTTGTGAAGAAAGTGCCTTATTTTGCAAATATACATTGTCTGGATCAAATCATGAAATCCGCTTATAATTTTTGTTTCCATAAAATGACAATAAAATTATTTTGTTGAGAATCAAAATTGTTTTTTACACATTTATGGTGAGGCTTAAAAAGCATCTAAAACACAGATAAATTACCTTTCATCTGATATATAAATATGCTGTTATTGGTCATTTTAGCAAAGGTTATGAACATCTAAAAATATTTCTCCAAATCTACTTATAATTTTTGCCACCACTATGGATCACAAATGCATGAAGTAATTCTTTCAGTTCACTGTTACTTTTGAAACACTCTGTATAATAGAAATAGAGGTTTTACTACTCCATAGACTATTGAGAGTTTTTTGTTTAGTTTTAATTTCATGCAATATTTCATATGATTATTTTACAAATTAATTTGTTTGGCTATGTTTAAAAATAAAGATGTTTTTTTTCTTTATTATTTGAATCATTGTTTTCTACCTTTATTGACACACTCATAAATCATTTTTATACCACTGTACTTAGTTCAGAACAATTTTTCTAGGTTAGAAATAAAGAGAATTTTAGAGCTATCAATGTTAATTTATATAAATTTTTGCATATTTACTATCTAAAGTTGAATCTTATGGCTAAAATTGAGTATATTCATCATCTCTAAATAAGAATACTAATGGAGTATACTGAAAATTTATACTTAAATATACACATTTAATGAGATTCCGAAACACAATTAAAGAGATTAGTTGTGTCAAAAATTCAATTTTGAGTTTCAACTACTCTAAAAGATGAATGTAACAGCATGCCAGTTTTGTGATTGTGAACAATATCATTTCCATTGTTATTCCAGACATGTCTTGAGAAAAAAAATTATGATAAGCTGAAGTGTACTGTAAATTCAATGGATTTAGAAATCAAAGCCTGAAGCCATTTTCCCATTGGGTTGTTTGTTGACAGCTTAAGTTGCCTTAAGACCAGATGCTTCAGAATGTAATTTGTAGATGAACACAGAACAGTTACTAGATTCTATGGTCACCCAGGTGCTGAAAAATTAAATGATTTTTGTTGTTGTTGTAGTGTTCATAGAAGGTAATATCTCTAATTAGAGTGACTGACCTGCTGATCTGTAAATCAATGAATAGTGAATTAAAAAAAAAAAAAAATTCTCCTACTCTGGCCGATAAGCCAAAAATGGTTCTAATGAAATAAAATGTTTCACATCTCTTTAGTGCTACAGCAGATTTTTTTAAAAATGAAAAAGGCTAAGGTGTACTTGTTAACTATATTGAAACTACAGCTGTTTATATATATATAATGTTCTTTGTATTAAAAAAATCATGTAAACTATAGCCATGGCCAAAAGTTTTGTATCACCCTAGAATTTTCCTAATTTTTCCTGATAAAGTCAAATGAAACCTGCTGAATTATAATAATAATGTTATGTTAATGTATTGAAGTACATACTGCTTTGGAATTTTCTACATAATTAATGAAAGATGTGACAATATGAATCTAACATGGAAACGTATTATTTCTGAAAAGTCCTTATAAATCAAGAAAATGAGTGTGACTCAATTAAAAGTATTCAAAAGCAGATATCTAGAAATGGTCATTGGAACAATAAGTTGTATGAACATGATATGAAGATAGATTTTGTTATTGTTATTTCTATGGTAATGCAAAACTTTTGGCCATGGGTGTATTTGCTATACTAAATGGTCAAGAAGAAATAATCTACTAATCAAATTTTGTTTAAAATACATATACATATATAATGATAAATATTCGAAACATTGTGATAGCATATGCTAATGACCAAAATCCACTGGAAATTCATGATTTTTAAAAATAATCAAATTTATAGTGAGTTCCAAAATATTATATTTGTAAAGAAAGAAAAAATAATCTGAGGTTTCTAAAATCTGTATAAAATGTCACATTTAAATAATATCTAATAAATATATACATTCAAATAATTTTTAAAAAATTTATATGGTAAAATGATCATTTACAGGCTAAGATGCATAACATCAATTGTGATACTCTTCAGGAATCACTGATTAGGGGAAACAGGTCCAACCATATCCAACATTATGATGATGAAAGAATCTGATAAGTTCATGAAAAAAAAATAAAAACATTCTTATGTAGGTGATTGGTAACTAGAACTTTGATTTAGCCATCCAAGCAACAAAATAACCTGCCATGTCAATAGAAAATAAACACATAAATAGAGACTGGCCATACCATATTTTTAAAATTCTAAATTCACTATTCTTGCAAAAAAGAGAAACTTCTTTGAGGTAAACACCAAGTTAACAATCAAAAAGTAAATAAAATTCCTATGGTCTTAGTGTTCCCTTTATACTTTTCCTGAGATGCAAGTCACATATAGTAAACTTGCAAAAATTGTACAGATAGCTTCAACTCTTGGACCTGTGCAAACCAAAAGTTAGTTTCTACCCTCCATTATCAATATTATTAACAAAAACCTAACAAAACAGTGAAGCTACAGTTGGGAATAGACAGAGAAAGAAAAACAGTATTCCAAATTCCAGAACCAAGCAAGCAACAGAAAATGCAAGCTGTTCAATAAACAAAAACAAGTATGGCTAAACAAACAGCATGGTTGAGCCACTTTCCAATCCCACAGTATAAGTAGAAATTTAGACTTGGAGAAATGTTATTGGGTTCTCAAAAGCATTTGCAAAAACATGATATTCTTTTCAGATAAAAATCTGATGCTCATTGCCAATAGACTGTAGGAAAGATCCTGAAGGATTCATGAGAGACCAGATAAGTACATTCACAACATCACAGTAAACCAATTTACTAGCAGAATTTATTATCACTAGATACCATGATATTTACTTTAGTAATTTTTCGATAGTTTGGTATAGTATTTTTACTGCAAAAAATTAATTTTTCTTTTTCTTTTTTTTTAGTAATATGTTTTAAAATTACATTTTGAATAAAGGGAAAGAGGGATATTTTCTAAAATTGCATAAATTCCTCGTACATGACATACTATTAATACATTTTTTTAAAATGTAATTTGAATTTTTAAAATAATTTTATTTTTTGAGAGGAAGGGAATTCTCTTGAAGAACAAGTCAATTTGAGTTTATATAAAATATTTTAAAAAAACTTTTTAAAATTGTATTTTTGAGCAAGTATGGTATACATACTATATATACAATGTTCAGATATTCAGAGTCATTAACCTTCATATACTTAACTAACAATAAAAGTGTGATTAAATGTTTTTTTAAAAATTGATTTAGAGTACAAACTTGTAGTCTTCTATACAGTAGTAAAATATCAAGCATCAGTTTCTGCCTTAAGGGACTGGCCCAATCTAATCATAGTGTTGACAAGACCATAGCTCCCACCCAGTACCTATTTTTCTACTATTGATTGGTGGTCACAACAGAGTTTTGGCCACCAATCAAGTTTTCTTGTAATAAGACAGGTGCTGGCCAACTTAGCAAACACTTGCCTCTCAAATTGCAAAATTTTTGTTAGAATAGACAGATATTAGAAAATCTAATTTTTCTCTAGGAGAAAATTAATTTTAAAGTTGAAGACAAATGTTTTGATTCAAACCTGCAATTATGATAGTACAAATAATAAATTGCTAGTTTTAGAACTTTTCATGCTACAATATGAGAATTAAAAGGTACAAGTATTATTAATAACTTGCCATCATGTGTTATGAAGGCTGGAAAATATAAGACAAAGAAAAGAACTATTAGATAACATAGCAAAAGTATCTAAGTACCTAGAATAGATATCATATTGTTTCTTTTTCTCCCATATAGCAAAGCTATCCTCAATAGCTTCTTCTGAGTCATGAGATATAGATTAAACTTTTGTTACAAATACAAAGCATTGTGACTGCACTAATATTTATTGTATAGTTGAGCTAGATGATCATTTAGAATAAATGAAAAAATTAAATTCAGTTTTAAATATTTTCATTTTGACCAATGATTTCTTATTTTTTGTTTTTCTTAATTTACCATTTGTACATGACCTTAATTAAATTTTTTTTTGCTCAAAACAATCATTTTCAACTTATAAATTTTATGAAACATCTTCAGCCATAAAATCTAACAAGTATCTGATAAATAGCAGGTAAAATTTAACAAGATTGGATGCAAATTTAATAAAATTCCAAGTAGTAACTAAATATTTCCATATAAATTTATGATTTAGAAAGAAAAAAATCTTTTATACCTTTAATTCAGAAATGATTCAAGATAGCATTTCAGCAAATATAGTAAATACAAAAAAAAATGAAAGTAGGAGTCCAAAAGCAAATACCTGAAATATTTTAAATAGTAATGTTCATTTGTAGCCATTGAATCAACATTGTCAGATTTCAAATATTCCAGGTGTTTGCTTTTTTTTTTCCCTGCTGACCATATTTAAATTTTAAAAATATTCCTCTAAATTATTAAATGCAATACAGTATAATGTATATAATTATTGCTTGTCTAAATTCAATTTCAATTTTCTAAATTCTATATTATCTGAAGTATAAGAACATTTGTTGTCTTGTTTTATAAAAAAAAATTTAAAACACAAACTACTTTATCCATAACATGCAAAAATAAAAACATTTTAAAAAGTTAACCACCCCAAAAGCTTAAAATTTCTCATACTATCATAGAATAAAAGCTTTTTTTTAGTTTTTATCCGAAAAGATGAAAATTTTGAGTGAGCAATCTTTGAAAATCTTTTGAAGGCACCAAATAATACAATCTACAAGTATTTGCTGTTCTCTAAAAAAAAAATAATAAATCATTACATGAACTGAGCATTTAGGAGTTAATTCCAAAGTTCTCCAATAAACATCTATCTCTATGCTTATATCCAACATCATTAGTTATCTATTTATCTTTTTAATAAATAGAAATCTTAAATATGCTCCCCCATTTAATACAACTTCTCAACTGTTTGGATAAAAAAATCACTTTTTAAGTAGTAAAATAAAGAAGTTGGTATTAAGGTCTGATGAGTTCCTGCCAGCACTAACTTGGCATGTTATCACTTGCAAAATGATGAGAGAAAAACAGTCCAACTGAGAATGCCTCATTTACTCTGCAAGAAGCTTCCAAATCTAAGTTAGTAACATGTTTTGTTTGTTTTCTGATTAGTAAATAAACTAAGGGTCTTAGTAGCTCATCTTGTCAAAAAAAACCCAAAAACTAATAAAGAAATAAACCTGGAGAAGCAATCAGTACAGCAGAGGTATATTTCATGACAATGGTAAAACATGTTGAACATACTAGAATAATGTATGCCAGGTTTGATGTATAACAACATGAGGGTAGGAGGAAGCTTAAAAGAGTTCTTACCTGCAATCTAAAAGTTTGACACATTAAAATTTTTTTTTTAAAAAAAAGCACTATTGTATAGGTTGTGGTTCTTTTCTATACAGGAATAATAAAGAATTTTAATGCAAATTTTAGTTTTATGGCTAATTCAAGTGTCTTTTTAAAACGGAGCACTTTTCATATAATTCCAAAAGTATGTCTGGATTTTAAAACAGAAAACAAAAAATAATTTCTCTCTCATGCAGACATGCACATAGATGAACATTTTAAAGCAAAGGCATATTTGCAGAAAAAACAAAACTTCATAATTGCAAATTAAATCAATGAACTATTAAATTATAAAAACAAATATAAACTATTAATTTCAACAATTCTTTGAATTATTAAACTACTTTATACCTCAATAACAGCTTTGCGGACTTAGGTAATTTTATTAATTAATCTAAATAAAAGTAGCTAGGTATGCCAACTAGTAGAAATGCATTCCCAAATGTCATATGTGTTTTTTTTTTTTTACTTCACCCACAAAAGTTCAGTAAGAGATGGCACACCATATTTTGTAGAACACTGCTTGCTGTTCCTTGTTTTCACTGCTATCTTTACTTAATTTAAAAGAATATTTAATATTATAGTTTTGGTGAAAAAAAAAAAACCTTGACCAACAATTATAATGTGTATTTGGAGAATAATACGATAATGTTCTTTATGCATTATTCATTTCTGTAAAATTTTAAAAATCTACTCACATCAAACAGGAACAGATCATAAGAAATCTACCCCTATGCTTAACTGTAAGATCAATTCACTAATTCAGCAAGCAAACACAAACCTGATATTGGAAAAAAACATACTTTGAACCAAATATCTTTGGTTTAACTTGCAGGCACATCACTATTTTCTATTCTAATTGGCACAATTTTTCCTGCTGAGACATTTTGGCTTTAATATAAACCCATGTGACTTTCACACACAAACAAACAGGACAAAGAGAGTAAAAGCTTGTTTATCTGGAGTTTTATTAACCAAAAAGGTCTATTAACTGGTATTTCAAAAAAATATGACAATACAGATTACTAATTTCATAACCATCATCCAGATTGATGCTATCAAACATAAACAAAAAGTTCCATAAACCAAATATTTACCAAGCATAATTGGTGACACTGTCAGTTGTTGTCAGAGAGGCACTACCAGTTATCCTTCTCTGTGACCACCATTGTGCCTGTTTATAGTGAAAGTTGTTCCGTATTTATCATGGATTATCAGCACATCCTTTTATGGCATCAAATTATAAACAAGTAAAGGTGAAAATATGAATGATTTAATGAGAATTCAACATTGGCACCTTTACCATCTATGACATTAAGGAGTAAAAAGATAAGTTAATGGGGTTTTATGCAAGTTCAGAAACTGAGAAATTCATGGAAATGTGCTATACTCTTCGTAAACCTAAGCTTGATACTGTTCTATACAAATGGTTTGCACTGAAACATTCTGAGGATATCCCAATCTCCGGACCTATACTCGATGAAAAGATGAAAAACTTTTAAAAGTAAATTTTACTCACTGAACCAGCTCTCTTTTTCAATGGAGTGGTCTCCTGTTTTAAGATGTATCATGGAATAAAATTCCTTGATGTATCAAGTGAACATAAGTCTGCTTATGTCAAAGCTGCCAAAAAGTATTGCAGGTTCCTTTCTAAGCTAATTATAGATCATGATATGTTACAGATCAAGTATACAATGCCGACGAAACTGGTTAATCTGGTGTTGTTTGCCTACTTCAACCATAGCAAGCTTTTCTAGATTTAAGCAAAACAATGATTGATTGACTGGGTAAGTATTAACCAGCACCTCTCAGGTCCAATGAATGCCAGATATTTTACTGTATATAGATACACAAAAGCTACATAGCATACCAGTCCAGCAGATCTTATATAAAGAAGCTCTTTACTATATAACAGACACTAGTTTTTCTGTTGCCATTTATCATCAGCCACTTGAAATTACTGTATTGGTAAGTTCATATGCATCTGTCAAGTGATGTCAATATTATCACTGCACAATTTGGTTGTTTCTCAGGTATTTCATGCACTAAGAGGACAGATATAAAAGACAAAGTGTGGCTATTTTGATGATAAGATTTAAGTTTAAAATAACCAGCTTACATTGTTTTTGAAACTGCTCATTATGCAATTTGTTTATTGACATTAGAGCTACTGAAGTTAAATAAAAGATCTGCAAACTTCATGCTTTTGCATCCTAGCTTTTGAGTGGCAGTGCATGTGCATGTAAAAGCTAAAACACAAAAAATCATCTTGTCATTATTACATATTTACCAAGTGCCAAAATTTTTATATGATTATGATTGTTTAAAAATAATGAATAATTTTCACATAAAACAATGTGTTATTGAACAATTTTTTTTCTAATGCAAATTTGAAAACAGAAAATTAGCTAGTTAACTACACCAAGGCAAGGACCATACAGAAAACTATGTCAAGAAATATTACCAATGTAACTGTAATATTGTGATATAAATTGTACAAATCTATTGAGTATAAAACATCTGCACATAATTAAAAATTGATTATAAAGTTTGACATAGTTTAATGCATTAAAGACAATGAATAGTTACTACCTACAAGTACACTTTTGTAGTTGTGCGTCACAGTAACATAGACTAGAACATTACCACATCCAAAATGGTCTTTTTCTAACATGTTAGTCAGCATCAAGTTGATTTGATTTGTGCCAGACATGTAAAGGACTATCAGTAAAGTGAAATTGAATTTACTCTTATCAGAAGAGAGATTGTGTGAAATACTAGATGCCATATCAAAGATATTGGTCCCATGGACCTGCCACAATTCATTCTGGATAGATTGTGGCAGGATAGCACAGTTATGTCAAGCCAGAAGTTGCATAACAATAGTCAGTACTACTGTGACATGCCCTGCCAGTTCTTTCATGAAATGAATCAGTCTCACCATAAGTCTGCTGAAGTCAGCTAATACTACTCTGTGTTACATTGAGTTCAGCAGATACAACTGTCTGTTTTTGTGTGGTCCATAGCCTAGTTATTTTGCCACTCATCATCAAAACACCATATTCACAATGTTCAGTAACTTCATTAAGAGAACATCTGTGACAGATTTTATACCCAATTTTGCCAAGCAATAGAAATCTCACATGACACAAGCCTTGGACTGACAAAAAATTGAGAGATCATGCAACACCTCTATAAATGATTATAGAAATATCTTGAATCAGAATTTTACAATGTTTTGTTCAGTGTACCACATTTAAAAAATCTGACCAATATGATCTATAGATTTCAATAAATTAGCTTAGCTAATTAATGTTACTTTTCTAAAAGATTGTAATTTGGGAACAAAATTAAATAAAATTTCTGGAGTTCAGTGTGAAATAGTGAACCAGCATAAATCACCAGTTTATTTTTTATCAACCTCCTGGTTGAAGATAATATCCTTTAATGATTATTAGTTATTTCACATGATAAAATCTATATATTCAAATACCTCAAATATAAACTTGCTTTATCAGACCATTAGCAGTCTCTACAACATGACTAGATCTCTGCTCTGAGAGAATATGTAAGAATATTTTATCCAGAGAATCTAATTAGCAGTGTAAGATAAGTTAAAAGCAAATATTCCATACATAATAAAGTTATTAACAGAAGTGATGGTCTACTCTGGGTTCTATTTGGTTTGAAAACAAAGTTATTTTTTTTAAATAGTGTAAGAATTTTTCCTAACCATAACATCCTGGTACTTTTGTTACATTTTCAGAATGTGTTCATTTATTTATATTTTTTTAAATTAGACACTTCATTAATTTGAAAAGGTGGTCCATATAAATTAACAAAAGATTAGAATTTTAACAAGTATTTTTCTTCCCATTACTTAATTTCCATCAAAAAGCTTTTCACTAATCTGCATATGTATTACTAATTAAAAAAAACAACAAAAAACATTTGCTTTTTTATTGTGCATGTGCAGTTAAATTCAATGTTATCACCACTAATCATTTAAATTTTCTGATTTAAAATTAAACTGGCAAAATGTTTATAGTGATATATTTAGTTTTTTTTTTTAAAAAGAATTAATGGCAAGAGCTGCTGCTTCAGTGTCAGCACATGAAAAGCGCTTCCTAAAAAAAAACAAAAACATGCCATTTCTCCATCTATATCAGAGATATTAAAACCTTGACAGATGAACAAACACACCTTAAATCTTGCTCAAATTATCATTAGATTATAGCATAAAAACTCATTAAAAAATTGAAATTTAATTGAGTATTAACTTTTGCAATTTTATATATCACAGCTATTGTCTTTGTGAAAATTAAGTTTTCAATCTCTTACTGATTAAATGTCAAAATTTATTTTAACACACTAAAAAATATAGTAAAGAAAACCTGCTCATTCCATTATTGCTAAGTTGATTTTGCAGCTACTTTACAATGAGGAATAGATTTCAATGTAGCCATCATTTCATATATTCTAGAGTAACATTAAAATCTGTTCTTCTCTAAGCATCTGATTGAAACTGACCAACTTGTATAATTGCTCTTATCATTGAACCCTAAAACCACATTTAACTGCTCTCAATCTGTAATTAAGTCTATTATTACTCCCTTATATTTAGATCTCAAAAAATGCTTAAAATTTAACCAAAAATTAATCTTTAGTTATTTAAGCAATCCTTATAAATATAAAATTTAAAAAAATAAAACATTCAATATGTTAAATTTCTCCCAAAAATGTACTCCATGGTAAAAGAAAAAGACATTGTGAAAAACACTGCATAATATGATTTACAGTCATTCTCAAACCTTAAAAAATACAGTAAAATATTTATCCATAGTATGTAGAAAATGAGAAAAGAATGTCAAATATTTCAAGAGAAATGTATATCCTGTGCTTACAGAATTTAATTTATTTGATGCCATAATATTTACTATGTTAGTAAGCATGGTAAATTCCTCAGTAGAAATATATTTATCATCCACAGCATGGATTTATTATAGTATAATTTATGAACAAACTTCATTAACAAAATACTACTTCATGCAAGGTTTAAGATATACAGTATGATAGTCATATATTTCTTAAGTTTTCTACAAACATATATTGTTGTAAAGACACTAAATAGTTCACACATCATATGATACATCACACTATATTATCAATCTTTCAACTACCTAATTTAATCTAAGAATAGTTTGCATGAAAAAATATTGAACACAGTAAGATTTGTTTTGTATATACAGGAATACCTTGACTTAGGTAAATTGGACTTTATATAAGAAATAAATTCCAAAGAAATTTTGAGATATGGCAAAAAATGTTATGTAGTGCTACGTATGGGTACCTGGATATGAGCGAGCACTACTTTTGCCATGGAGTAATGCATGCTAGGGTCTGAGCATGCTAGTCGGCCAGCATCCCTCTCCAACGCTCTTAGTTGTGCGTAAATTTTTCCATTGCAAGCCATGGTGCCAAAGTGTAAAAATGATGCTAGTGTTAGTGGTTCCATAAAGTATAAGGTGATTACACTTGAGAAGGTGAGCATAATAAAGAAATATGATGGGCAAACTTTGTCTTCCATTGGGCATGGCCATGTTAACAGTTAACACAATAATGAGACACAAAGACCATTTTAAAGAAAGGGTTTGCCCTCATGAAATCTATGGTGATAACGAAACAAAGGAGTGTGATTGCTGAGATAGAGAAATTGTTGACGGTGTGGATGCAAGATAATAAGCAAAAGCGTTTAGTCAACTAGAATGTAACCCTTACACAAGTCAGGGTATTTCTGTCTTTAGATAAAAAAGTACAACTATAGCAAGAAAGATCTCTAACAAAAGTCTTCAGAACATCATTATCTTCAAAGTGTTTTATTTAAAATATTATTTTAGTTAAAAAAAAAATTGATACTGCTATGAAAGCAGAACAATGTTCAACTAAAGCTATTAAATGAAAAAGATTTTGCTATCTGGAGATACCTGTTGTCAAATTATGGTTTGTTTTATAAAATTTTAATTTTTTATTTTCCTACCTAGTATTTTTAAAATGCTACAAATTCAGTCAGTTTAAACTGAAACAATCTATTCAGTTTAGTTTAGTAGTTATAAGAAAGCAAGAAGCCATCATGGTTTATGCAAGAGCCTTCAGAGAAGAAAAATGACAATCATTCTTATATCGATTAACTCTAACACCATTAATTATATTTGCTGGTAATTAACTTCATTCACTATTAATCCTATTACTTAAATTTATATATCTAACAATGCTAGATTCTTAGCTAATTTATAATTATGATTCCTAAAATTAGTGACTACAGATAACTAAAAAAATTTGTCAAATTTTACTTGTGCATAACCCTTATTTTGAAAAATTCTATAAGGTCTCTGCTGGCTGAAACATCTAGTCTCTTTCTAATAAATCAATATCCCTTATAAATAAAACTGTGCAGCATATATTCAAGATGTGGACAATGAAGATTTATAAAAATGAATAAAAACTTCTTTATTTTTATGTTAGATACTCTGGTTAATTACTCCTATCATTCTTATTGTTTTGCTTGCTGCTCTTCGCATCTGAGATTTTGGCTAACATTTTATTATTTTTTTTAGCATGAAGCAGGCATTTTGAGTTGCCCACATTTGGGTGATCACAAGGGTCAACCAATGTGAAGTGCAATGACAGGTTTTGCCCTAGAGAAACAACCTTTTTGATTGTCATATAAAACACCTGTGGCCAGGTAATATTCTTTTCTGAAACTACATTTTCCAGTTTAGTGTCTTCAATATAATAATGATTATAATTTTCTTTATTGCCTGTTTAGATAATTTTACATTTCTTAGCACTAAATTCACATTTTAAAAAACAAAAATCTGTAAATTAAATATGTATATATTTTAAAACTGCTAATCACTTATGATAAACTTTTAAGATTACTAAAAAATCTTCATAGATTTCAAATTACTCAAGAGTGATAGAAAAATTTTAGCTAAGAACAACAAAACATTGTTCTATTTATTAACTACACTAATTCTTAAAAAGAATAAACAAAGAAAGCAAGCAATAAATAATGGTAATCCATATGGCTCCCTGTTATCAACTTTATCCAAGTTAAAAGAAAATTATTTTACCCACTCTGCAGACCATTTTCCACTCTCTACCTCATTCAGATGTAGTTACTGTTTATCAGTTTAGTGTGTAAACTCATGAAGTCAGTGAATGATGGCACTTGGCTCAAGAATAAAGCATTTACACACTTCATAGTTGAATGTGAGTCACCTACTTCCCAAGAAGTACTTTATCAAACAGAGAAACTGGAAGAAGTCCAGAAGTAAAATTTCCTTAGGGAACTATGAATCAATTTTATTTCATTTTCATGGTGTTTACATTCTATCGAGTATTGAATCTCAACTAAACAATCTTTTTATAAAATTATTAATATTACTGTAAAGTTAGTTCCCATCTTTTTGAACTAAGCATGGATTTATGCTGATCTTCTGTAGAGCTTGTTTTCTTTTATTAAAAAGAAGTATTCTACTTAATGACAGTTATTCATTTTCAAACAAATTTTATCTACATTTCAGGCTTTAAAGTTTACAATATTAAGAAGTCAGATAACTATATAATTCTACCATTGCATGGAATTTATATAGAAAGTTTGTACAACTTTTCAATACCATCAGTAATTATTCACAGAATAAGTTTATAGAATGCATTCCGTACAGTTATCATCATTTTATTTTCAAGTCCACTGTTATGGTGCAAGATGCATCTGGTATATTACCACAATGCATTGTATCAGCTGTTATCCAAAATAATAGACTCAAGCGTTTGAGCAAAAAAAAAAAGTGAATAATAGTAATAAAAGGAAGATATTCTAAGCTTTCAAATTTTTTCCAAACCTTTTCAACTGTATGAAAATAAACAGCATGATGTTTGAAAATGTTTAATGGTTTTCATGCTTCTAAGAAAAACTTAGATTTGTAACCAATATAAACAATCTTTAGAAAATCTGACTAAACCATAACATTTTTCTTTTTTTGCTTTTTTAACAGAGTATTTATTAAAAAATTAATCATTTTATGACAAAAATGAAAAAAAAAAAAGATAAATAATTCAGAGTGCTAGAGTCATGGTATAAACATGATGATATATCTATTTCAAAAAATGTTTGAATACTATTGTGAATCAATTTTAAAAAAAAAACAACTACATAACACCAATGATAGGGTTACAAATGTGCAACTAAAAAAATTAATTTTCTTTCCTCAAATCCAAGTTCTAACATGTCAAGTCATTTCTTTCCAATTAACAGAGAAATAACTTTTTATGGGATATTTCCACGCAACAGATTTGAGTGCAATACCATTACTGTATTTAATGATTGTTTACTGCATGCCAGAGTAAATATTCTTAGTTTGAGAAGCACTGTATTGCAATAAATTACTCTGTGTGTGTGTGTGTGTGTGTGTGGTGTGTGTGCGCGCGCACGTGTGTACGTGCGCTGATATTAACCAAAAAAAAAATACTGCTGCACTGTACCATTTAAAATATATAGCAGTGTTTTCTTGTGTGCAAAAACTGTTTTGTTTTGTTTTTTTAATGTACAGCTGTATATGCAACAAGAATAATGAAGAGGGGGAGATCAAGGCTCAAAGTAAATGTCAATTTTTAAAAAAAAATGTTATTAGATATCTTAGGCATTAACTTTATTTTCAAAGTTTTAGCATGTCAAAAGTATTATTTTTTTTTTCCATTTATTAAAATGATTCAGATTTGGCAACATTAAATTTTGTTCATGTTTTTTTTTTTATTAATTAATTTTTTAAAAAATAAACTTTGTGATCTGTTTTCTTCAAACACTATTTAGTACTCCTGGCTGTAACATAAGTCATTAAAAAATAACCATAGTTCTTTTTTTTTTTAAAAAGACATCATATTTATATAAAATCAAATAAGAGATTCTGGCTATTTTAGAATTACTGAATCAATCATATTTATTGTATTGAAAATAAAATAAGGTATTTAAATAATTTTTTTAAAATATAGCACAAATAAACTTTCTTACCAATGATTCTAAAACAAATAAGGATGATATTTAACCATGGAACTTTTCTAAATTAAATAATTCTCTATCTTGCTTTTGATATTAGAGTTGTTTTCTGTAAGTAGTTCTTACTTTGAAAATTTAATAAGAAAACTTTATACATGCAGAAGGCAAATAAACAATTAAAAAAAAAACTCCAACAAAATGAAAAAGGGAGTAAAATTTAATTTTCAGATATTATTTTTAAAATCTTTATTCTAATTTATGACTAGCAATTGGAAATTACAATGATAGCATGTCTACAAAAATTTTTTAAAGTTTGTAAATGGTTAACTGCACTGCATGTCATTTGTTAGAAGTTTTAAAATTTTAAGTTTTAATTTGTTATCAGGTTCATACTGTATTTTATGCTGCATATGATAAAAAATTTTGTTACACTGTTATTTAATTAATGTGTGTGTGTGTGTGTGTAGTAATAGTAGTAGTAGTAGTGAAATAAAATAATTACTATAGATAATAAAGCAAAATGTCAGGAAACATGTATAAGGTAAATTTTTTGTTCTAATATTATTTAAGAATGCGCATTGTATAAAGACAATGAAGCAAAACAAAGTTTATAGTAACTTGGTATCTAAATGATGTTCAATTAATTTCTTCTGTTACATTGCAGAGACAATAGAAGTTCAGAAGAGCTGCTTATAAGAATATGAAAATAGTTTATCTATAATTTTAAGTGTTTGTTTACTAAATTCATAAATATTCAAAACATTTTATAAACTCCAAACATTTAAACTTATCTTGTTTTAATAAATTATCCAAAACAATTCTTAAAATTATAAGTTCATTATATAGTTTCAGTGTCACATTTTCAAATCATTGAAACAAAAAACAAAAACAAATTTTTTCTTATTTAACATTTTCCAAATGACAATACAAGGCAAGTAAATTGAACATAGATGACAGGAAGCATATTTCTACATGTAATGAAAGAATGAAAAAAAGAAAACTGCATTAAAACATTACCAAAACAATTTTGCACACAGATACTTTGTCAATAACAGGAAAAAAAGGAAAAAAATCACAATATGCATCTAAAAAGCCAACTGCTTTGGAAAATCCTATTTCTCTGGGGAGAAAAGCAAATGTAACAAATAAAAAAAAAACTAAAACATAAATAGGCAGAACTTATGGATCTGCTTAAGTTTCATGTTTGTTTTTTTTTTTTTGAATTCATGTGCACTAATCACAACATTCAAAAAAGCATTAAAAATTTGTTGATCTATTTCAGCATGTCTGAGTTTTTGACCACTAGGTAGCCACTTTCACTTCATGGGAAATCCATATACAGCTCACCCTGGTAAACCTGTATCCATTCTTAGATTCTTTTTCTGTCCATACTAAAAATTTTATTGTTGCCTCAAATGTTAAAGATATCTCAATAGTTTGTGGCATCTAACCTGAACTTGCTTTTGTAACTTGCTATGAGAATTTCAAATAAATGAGTGAACTTATGAAGAACTAATGTTATAGTAGAAAGACTTAAAAGCATAGCAAACAATCTGAAATCACTACATGTGCATTGCTTAAATAAATAGTGCCATGTGTACAGAAATTCAACAATCACTTGCCCAAACAAGCAGTGCCTCCAAAGTATTTTAAAAAAAGGCAATAACCCTTGAATGCTATTTGTACACAATCTAAATACATAGGTAGGCAGATGTGACAACAAACAATAAGTGAACATCATGAATAAACAATCTTTGTTTGTTGTTAGTATGGAAACTTCATTGGTGAAAAATATTCTGAAGTACACTACAAATGATTTGAACTGGGATGGATGATTTTCATTTAGTACAAGTGATTTTCACTGGATCTCAGATAAAACAGCAAACCATAATATTAACTTGATGGGTACCAATTGAGTGCCATGGATCATTACATCTACAGAGTAAATTCTTCAATAGACAACATTCTTAAGCCAAATTTTTCTGAAAGAAACAATACATGAGAATATTTATGAATACATTAAAGTTGTTGTTTTTTCAAAGCTTTTTGGAGTTGAAGTAGTGGATGGGTGTTTATTGGAGCATGGGCATCATTAGAACCAATACTGTACTTTATGTTATCAATAATATGTTTTGAAAGTTGTATAACTTTAAAAACAAAGGACAATTCTTTAAAATTGAAATTTTGTAGGCTCTATAGAGAAAAAATGGAAGCTGAATAAAATTTATATGAAAATTGAACAAAACTATCATATTGTATAGTAAGACTCGTGAATGTAAGTTTATGATAAACAATGCAAATATGTCATCAAAATACCTATAATAAAATGTTAAGTGGTAGACCTGTATAGTTACAAAACTTGTCTTCATTAAAAGACAAAAATATTTGCAAAGACAGATCCAAATGGAGAATATACTTATGTAGCTGGCCTTATCAGGATGAATAATAATCAGTGTATTATTTTTAGAAAAATTACATAAAGCAGCATCGTAAGATCAAGATGTGAATATTTGATGGTAGGAGTAAACTGATCAACATTAACAGCAAAACATCTCTTAACATTAAGGAAAATTAATTTAAAGTTAAAAATATATATCTGCCAATATTTTTAAAACAATAAAAAAATAATAAGCATTGAGAAAAATTATATTGAATTATGTGCCCTGAGTATATGAAGAGTAATTGTTTTATTTTGATATGAAGTTGAAACTGATAATGCCATGGATTCTCACTTTGACCTCATCTTAGTAAACAATTTTGTCATTTAAATGTACTGTTCATGTTCCCAAACAGGTTATTTATTTAACAGTTCCCCTTTTTTTAGGGCTTCAATTTTATCAGTTAAAAAAAGGTTTTAACTAAACATTAATTTACACTTGATCCTTTTTTGAAACTTAAAGTTTCATTTTAAACTTTCAATAAAATTGATTAATTTTTTTAAGTTTAAGGACCATACTCATCTCTTGAACAGATCAAGTGTTATTTACTTCCCACAATGTCAGTCTTGTAAGGATGTGTACATAGGTAAAAAAAATCTGGTGTATTCATGAGTGGTTGGTATTGAATATCTGGCAAAGAGAATTTTGTCCTTTATTAAACCTCTTTAAAATTAAATCATTTATTTTGGATTTCTTGTGCTGATATTTAATTAAAAGTATAGTTGAAATATTCATTTAACTCTATTTTTACTTATGTATGTGCTTTTGCCTCATTTTTCCTATTGTTTTTGTTAAAATTTAAGCATTGTTCTACTATGCATATTGTAAATATTAATCACTTTTTTTTTCTTTTCACATTTTTTAGAATTACTATTTTGGGAAGGTTACCTTTCATATGATGCCTATAAAACTGATAAGGAAGATATAAGTGAATTGTGATTATTTTAATTTGTACATACTTTTGTGATGGTTGGCAGATTAATTAAATTCCATTTAATGTGAGATCTAACCTATTTCTTTTCTCTGTTAAAAAAAAAAACATATTTAGAAGAAAAAGTATTTCATTTCCAACTTAAGAAAATAAAATCTAGTCTAATTTTGTTTTATACCAATGTGAAAGCAATTTCTATGGAAAAATTCACTGCTGGTTGAACCAAAATTGAAAAGCAAAAGAAATTCAAATTCCAAGACTTAATTCTGAGTAGGTGCAAATCTAATGAAAAACAAACACACACACACATCCCCGATTTGTTTGCAGCACAAATAGATGTGAAGTGTATGCAGTGTGTAGCTAATGAATGAATGTATTAAGATATCCTTTGCTAAATGTATGAATAAAGTGCTGAAAAGCAGCAATAGAATTTTATCATTTGCAATATTGTATAGCACCATCACAGAATCCTCTTTTGGAAGCCAATGTTACACTGGATTCTTGTTGAAAACCTACAGTATAATTATATTGCAAATTTTTAGCAAAAAACTTTAAGAATGCTTTTAAAGACAATCTGTCTTTTTGCATTAGTGACATACCATTGACACTAAAGATTTCATCTAATTCATCTAAATTTGTCTTCATTTTATAAACTTGATGACAAAGTAAATTTAAAAGTGATTGATACGTCAATAAAGGCAAGAACTTGCAGCATTTTTAAAAAAATTTAATGAGCACTCTAATGGCATTGATCAGGCCTAAAAACATTAGAAAACATCCACAGAAGCATGCTGCATGGTTATACTGAAAATCTGATAAAGAAGCAATAATATCAAATAACCAACTCTTGTTTCAATTATTTTAGCAAAAATGTTTAACACTTATTCAAAAAGAGAAAATAATTTACTAAATACATAGGTAACAAGTTTTTTTAAACAATAAATAAAATGAAATAGACAAAAAATACAGTAGAACCAACCGCATGAGCCCAAACTCTCAAATGCAAAAAAAATTGTTCCCAAAACTAAAATGTTGACTTGATATGCAATGTTAATGTTGCTAGTGAGTCAGTCACAGCACATGCATTGTGTATGTGTTGGTGTTCATTTCTGTTGCTTGCATAGTAATCTATGAATCAGATTAGCGAGATTTAGCATGTAAATGAACTGCATCATGACAAAAAAAAAAAAAAACAAAACAGGTTTTAGTACATTTGAAATCACGACATGAAGTTTAAAAAAACTATAAAGGTAAAGCCACATCAAAACTGGCTAAAAAATGTTAATAGAAAGTTGCAGACTAGAAGAAAAACTATGCCCTAATTGAAGCTTGGTGCAGCAAAACTATTAAATATGATCCATTAAAAAAATGATTTAAATTAAAAGACTTAGACCTCACACATTGCTCATGTGGTTTACACAAGATTAAGAAAGTGTAAGTAACTCTATTATAAGAGCCATTAATGCAAGAAAAAACTCATGAGTTAAACAAAAAGTTTGGCAAGTCAACTTTCACAGTAGGGAATGGACAATTTGACCAGTGGAAAGGCAGGCATGGAATATGTCAGCTAATAACATGCGGTGAAAAATTATCAGCAGATTCAGAAGTAGTAATTTAGTTTCATGAAAAGCTGGAGGCAATAATTAATGAAGAACTCTTACCTGATCAATTGTACAATTGCGATGAAACATGGCTGAATTTCAAAATGTTACCAATGAAAACACTTGCATCGTGTAATGAACCAGGCTTCAAATGTAATAAAGAACGCATCACTGTGCTTCTGTGTAGCAATGCCTCAGGCTCCCATAAGCTTCCACTAATGGTAGTAGGCAAATCATGTAAACCTAGGGCATTCAAAAATGTAAACATGAACAAACTGCCCACCCATGACAAGGCTCAAAATAATGCCTGGATTAATTCATTGTTGTTCAAAGAACAGTTAGAAAAATAATTTGGCCCTAGAGTTTCCCAACTCCTCAAAACCAAAGGTCTGCCTCGGAAAGTCATTCTTACTTTGTATAACACACTATCACACTTATCTGAGGCTAAGTTAGAATGTGGTGAAAAAAAAGCAATGATCACCAAATGATCTGACCAAGAAGTTCTTGAAAGCTTAAAGCAGCATTAGAAAAAATACCTTTTAAGCTTCCTCCTGAAAGAATCAGATGCTGATTTTGGTATTGTCAGCCAAAAAAAAAAATCAATGAATATGAAAGATGTGCTTTACTGACTACTAACAAACTGGGGAAAACATAGCAGTTCGTTCCGTAGTGAAATCATGGTTAAAATGTGGCCAAGAGTGAAGGATGATGTCATAAATAATAACCCTGACCAACAGGAAAATGATCGCATAAATGCATTTATTTCCATATTCAGATTTCTCAAGAGTTGTGAAGGTGTGAATGAAGAGGATGTAAAACAATGATTGACAACAGGTGACGACTCTAGCCAACAAGTCTTGACAGATGATGACATAATCACAAAATTAATGGAAGAGAATGATAAGAGTATTGAACATAACAAACCAAAACAATCAGGTGTTGAGACAACTGCAGCCTTTGAGACCACCTTCAAATATATAGGATAGCTAAGTGAAGCTATGCCCACAGACATGATGTTTATTAAAAAGTGGAGGAACAATGATGCTGTTAAAAGTCATCCCTACAACAATGCAAGATGACATTTCTTCTCCCTCATCAAGGATGGTAATTAAGTGTTCATAGAAAAACTAGGCAATTGTCATCTTTTTAATGATTTTTAAAAAAAATTTAATGATAAAAAATTTTAAATAATAAAGTTATTGAAAATAATAAACAATAACTCCATGGTAATGACCAAAATTTAAAGCATTGCAAATAAGAAAAAGCATTCTAATTATGATAAAATGGTAAATATCAGTATGGACAATATTCCATAACATATTATTTGTTAATTTCTTTTAAAATATTTTGCTTATGCATTGAGAACTACCAAAATTTTGTTTTTTGTATATTTGTTGTTATTTTAGTATAACTGACTTTATCTTTAAGAGAGCATTTGTAATTTGATTTTTTTGGTTGTTTTTTTGTGGTTAAACAGCGAACTTGCATAAACCTACCACTTTGTTGGTTAATTTCAAAAAGTTTAAGCATGAATAATAGCAATTTTAAAATTTGAAAAATCATGATAGCATTTACAAAACTGAAATAAGTCATTTAAGCACATTTACTTTTCAATTACTAATATGTTTTATTTTTTTTGAAAACTGACATGTTACTGCTTTGCTAATGTTCTCTTTTTTAAAAAAAAACTGCATATATAATTTATCAAGTTTATATCTGTGTACTTTGCTTTTGAACAGTTTCAGCATTCTTTACAAAATTTGTAAAAGCATATTAAAATTATCAATTAACATTAAAGTATTTTATACATTTAGTGAATGGACTATTTAACAGTTTGACAGAATTACATATGTGGTCTTCCAACAATCACATGCTGATCTCAATCCCAAGAGTCTTACTAGTAAATTTAGATGTATTTTAAAAAAAATAAACAAACACAACCTTTTCCTCAAATCAATCATGTTAAATACTGAACATTAATATTCTGAATATCTTACATTGTTGTCAAAATATAAATTTAGAAATTGCACTAAATAAAGTAAAAAATAAATAAAATATTGATAAAATCAATTTAACATTCAGACATATAGTTAAAACATTGCTCATGTCTACAGGTTTTATTTCATGTAAATAGTACTGTGCATACAATGAAAACTTAGTGATATGACTTTAGTATCATGGTAAAAATGCTCAAGCTGAATCTATTGCAGTCCACAAAGTTATAGTGACAGGTAGTATAAACCAACCTACAGATGGCATAGGCATAACCTTAGGTGGAATGGCAATATCTATTTCATGCATGCACATGGGTAAACTCCTTTTGCTTTAACTGATTTAAATTTAATGTCCAATGCTAAAAAAATAACATGAAAGCAAAAAAATATTTAATGGAGAGCATTCTTAAATGTATCTGAAGCTATGTTTTTTTAACCATCTGCCTGGCTGTGGTAAGTGCCACTTAAGACTGTCAGATCAGCATAACACAATTAAGAAGCTAAAGCCAAACTTGCAATCTAATTATTCCCCCAAATCTCTTAGGTTGAAAAGGACTAACTATTAATGCCATTATTTTGACTTCTAAATAAAATTCTCTTCTTTAATGGGAGCCTCTGTTAATGTTCCATTTACTTAGATTTAAACATCACAAGAATAAAATCCATTGAAAATAGAACAAGAGAAAACAAATATCATTTGCACATTCAAATTGGATTATTACATCTACAACTCTGTACAATTCAAGTATCATTGCAGATTCTTCTATGTATCTGCTTTTTCCAGCCAAAATGTAATGTGTCTTATATGGATTGACAAGCTGAAACCACAGAATATTTGACTAAAAAGATTTTATATTAAATTAAGAATGTTGAAAAGCCTATGTTAGATTTATACCTAGGCTGGCAGTATTATTTGTGCAGGTATATGAGGTTCAAGTTAGATAAACTCAGCTTTTCTCAGCAAAGCTATGAAATAGAATCTGAAAAGCAAGCATAGTATATAAGTTGTATTAATATTTATATAATAAATATGATATTATATGCTATATTGAAGACTGCTTGGATTAGCAAATACCACTGTTTTATTATCAGAAGAAAGCCTAAAACGGGTAATCCAATAGTGTGCAAGCTGATTCAGGACTTTAAGACAAAAAAATCAGCTTAGATTTTAAGCTACTGTTAGACTAGTACATAGTACTAGTTTCTGAAACAGCCTTTGCTACAGATAGTAGCTATTAGAAAGTAATCCATGCCATGAAAAAAAGTAAATGTGGTACAAGAAAGGTTTATTAAAACATATACAGATACAGTATAAATACATTCTATTTTAACCTATGCTGTAAAATTATACATAACTTAGAGAATACATTAATAAAAATTCTTTATCAGGTAGTCAAACCAAACCAAAAACAGAACCATGAACCAAACAGATTAAAAGTATAACTGGCTCATGGTTCTGTTACATTGTTTGGAGAGTCTTTCAGGTTAATGGGATACTTTGGCTTTAAGAACATAATTGATCCAGGTGTTTTGTTACACAACTCACTGCAATATCTGTAACTGAGTTAGTGCTTTTTGTCACAAGGAAAATGATGTGTTGTATACGTGTGTTTTCAGTAAGATACTGTAGACGGCTAATGCTAATGTTGGGATTTTAACCAGGAATCTCCAGTTGCTAACCCATGTGTGCTACCAACTGAGCAACTGAAGATTCCTGGTTCAAATCCCAGCATCAGCATTAGCCGTCTACAGTATCTTACTGAAAACACATGTATACAACATATAATTGATCCAATTCTTATAATCTATGTGTTAGCACTGAGATATTAGGAAGGTATTAAATGCTGCCAGTGAGATTTACCAGTTCATCAAAGTGAAAAGTTATTTTCTCACTTTTAAAAATGACTGTACAATACATTGGATTACTCTTTTTAGATATTAACATCCAGTTTCTGAAAGATGACTAAATTGCAATGTGTACCATAGCTATGAAAGAAATCAGAGAAAAGCATACATCCCAGCATGGAAGCATCAAATTCTCAACTTCATGTCATAGATGCCAAGTTGAACACCATTAAAAAAATAACCACTTTTTTCAAACCAGAAATAGACAGCTAACTACAGGAGACTTTTATGGTTTATAACTATGTCAGCTTGAAATCTCAGAAGTATCGACTCTTTTCTCATAGAGCCTGCTAAATTCAATGAAAAGGAGAGAAACATTTCTGCTTGATAATAACAATTTTCTTGCTGCAATATTTCTTGATCCAAAGTACCAGCTGTTACTATCTGAAGATGATAAAAGCAAGGCTAAAGCTCACCTTATCAACCATTGAAATGTTGTCTGCTGGACCAGCAGCAGCAGCAAGCAACCATTAGTCAAACCAGTTAGGAAAGCTAATGGATGCCAAGAAGGAAGATAACAAACTTAAGCTTCTTCTGCAACAAGAAGAATCCAGTAAAATTAGTCTTGTCATGGATTTGTGTTGAAAAATAACATTGATACAACTCTAGATATCTTCACTAAGTTAAAATGAAAACACTTTTGAAATTTGGCATCAGCAACTGGCTAATGTTGCACTGGTTGTTCTATTAACACAAGTTACAATTGAAAGTGCCTTTTATGGTCTCAAGTTCATGCTATCATCACAAAAAAATAGACATGACAGAAGAGATGCTGAAAAACATAATATTTTCGAAGAACAAATGTGATTTTGTTTTCTTAGTTGGTTATGCTTACTGTTTTATAAAAAGTTAGTTGTTTACATTGTGAAATAAAAATTTGCATTGTTTGATAGAATATCAATTAGATTTTGATTTTACATTATTCTTAACAATGGTAAAATAGTTTCAAATCAATTCAACCAATTCCAAGTTTATTTTCCCGCTGAACTGGAACACTACATATCTGAACCAAAACTGAACTAGAGTGGATGTTTAATAATGAATTTAATACAGAATCAAATGTCTAATATGAATGAACAACAAGTTTTATTAACTATTCCATACTTCAGTAATTAGTGGCTTCAGTTCTCTATATAGGTATTGCTATGGTATTAATGTCATTTTCTAGTACTAATCCATTAAATTAAAAAAAAAGTTTACTCAAAATTTCCAAGTACTAAAATTAAAAGAATAAAATATTTATATTCATTTCTGCTGCATAAAATACAACACAATTATTAACAAATATAGTAAAGATACTTCTAACTGCTTTATTTGAGAAACAAATGACAATGAGCAAATTGTGTCAACCTATATAGGCAAAACTAATCAGTGCATACACAAGAGATCTGTACCATCTTCCTGGCAGAGAATATGGCCTTTTAAAATTATAGTACTTTTAATTTAAATCAAATTTCTTTTGAATGATGTCAAGATATTGGCCACATCTTGTTTGGATCTCAAACTTTAAATTCAAGAATCATTATTTATCAAACAACTTAATCTTGTTTTAAATGAAAATAAAACTTTGGTCCCTTGTATCTTTTCCCTTATCAATGGATTCTCATTGTTTTCTTATATATTTGAACATGATTCTCCATCTTAGTGCATTTCTTTTTCTTTTTGTACTTTTGTCTCTGAATTGGTGGTTTTTTTCAGTTGAAAATGAACTAAATATAGTGTAAAATACCCTATCTATTTACTGCTTTGTGTTTTTGTTAAACTGCTAATTTTTTTTGAAAAGTTAGATCTATTCAAATTTCCAAATTTAATAGTCTTTTTAAAAATCATATTGTCATTCTATCTTCTTCAAGGTAACACTTATTTTGAGGTATTTTCAAGTTAAAGAGAAAATAGCTTTATTTTCTGGAATTTACAAAACATCTAAAACTTCATTAATACTATGCTCTTAAAGAAAGAAATGTACACAGACATAATCATTCATTCCTTTTTTTTCAATTCTTACAATTACATTTCAAATTTAAAAAGAAATTTTAACATTTAAAAAATTACCAAAAATACTTTAGTCTATAAAAATGTATAATACTGACTATTATTCCACAAAATTTCTCATAAAATGAAAAACTTCTGCTGCAAAATTAAGCAAAATAATTAAATAAAATAATTTTTAAAAAAATTCTTAGTTATTTCCTTGAAAACACATTCACTATTTTCAGAAACATTTGAAAATTAAAACCTCGCTTTTAAAAAAAAAATTTCACATAATACGCAAGTAATCAATCAAAAATCAATTCATTAGCTAGGTAAGAACTGCATTTAAATATTTATTTTGAATGTAAAGCATCAAGGGTAAATAAATAAAAAGGAAATAACTCCACACTTTGAATGCATTTATGAATATGTAAAATGCAGAATTTACAAAAGATCTGATAAAAGCATCAAGTCATAAAAACTAAAGTATCTATCAACTAGTTATCCAAAAAACTAGAAAAAATTTATGAAGATGAACTCTATGAGAAGTTTTAATAATTGGTTAAAGAAAATTGGAAACACTACATGGGTAGCATCCATTTTCTTTTGCAATGGGTATCAACCTTATAATTCAGATTTTTTGATTAATAAAATTAATTAAGTGATATATGGATTTATCTTTTGAAATTTTTTTTTGCTTTTTAATGAGGCTACATTCCATGTCCCTAAATAAATTAAAATCAATGGTCTCAAATCACTTTTATCACCAACTATCTTAATAAATGGCCTGGTCAATAATGGTTAGCACGTTTTTTTTCCTTAAAAAGAGTGAAAAGAACCACAAAGATTTTTCTTTCATTTTGTTTTAATTAAATTCTTTACAATTTTTAAAATAAAAAGTTAAAATATATGTACTTTTCTGCTCTCAAATTCTGAAAAACCCTTTAACATGCTATTTCAAGATATTTCACAAAATATTGATGTACTTCATAGAATCAAAATTTGAAAAAGCCTTGCTGTTTAAAGTATAAGATTAAATAGGCAAAAAAATATATATTTTTATAACAAATTATTATTATTTTAAAGAAACAACAAAAAAATAATGTTAATCTAATCAAGAAAACTCTGCATACTGTTTATCTATTCCATCAAACTATATAAAATACATTACTCAAAGTTATTGGCTGTTTGTTTTTTTTTTTCATTTTGATATTTTCTATTTTATTAAGCAATCTTCATTTTTAGGGGTGTGTGGTTGCACTAGGTTTTCTTATAACAATGTATCTTTTCTTTCTTTTTGCATTTCGTAAATACCATCAAACCTGTATATAATGGTCACCCAAGAAAAACAGCAATTGTGGCCTTTCTGTGCAGGTTAAGTGGTGGCCATTTTGTTTTCTTCAAAACTAGTGTACTTACTTTAAGGTGTAAATGCACAATGTAGATGTATACATAATGGTTCATTTAATTTGCATTATTACTTGTGCAATTGTGTTTTTTTTTCAAAAGATATAAGCTCTTTTAACAAAGTATTTTTAAAAGTGTAAAGTAATAAATTTAGCCTATCAGCAATGGTATGCAAGTTCAACCCTTGCTGCTCATGTACCCTAACACCTCAATCTGTTTTTCAAAAGAAAGCTGATGTCAAGCAAGCTTACTGAGGTTCGCATTTAAAGTCATGATCTCAGTTTACACAGTAGGAGAACAAAACAGTAAATACAAGTGCTTTCTCTGACAAAGATTTAAACTCACTGATGGGTTAGCCATTTTGTGACAATCATTTTTTTTTTAATCTGCAATTGATATGGCAACCAAAAAATATGAAAAATATTTTTTAAGTCAAAATAAATGTTGATGTAATCACAACAAAATTAATTAATGCCAAAAAGTTTATATTTTGCGTAATAGCATACACTGGCAAACTGATTCACTGAATGAATGAAAAATAGCTATCTGTGTGGGCTTTATGTACATGTGTGTTTGTGTATGTATGTGTACATTGTTGTGTGTAGCAATTAATCTTGAATTGTTTGCAAGTTTTCAGAGTCTTTTGTATTGATAGAAACTGTTTTGAATGTTTTTATAGAAAAATTGTGTAGATTTTTTGACTGTCAAAAGTGTAATTTAGGCAAATGATTTCACATTTCAGAAAAACAATGGCCAGTGAGTACAGAAGCAGAGATTGCTAGGAAAGTAATTTTAGCTGCTGGCCATGTTAGAAAGGTGGTTGCTGTGTAAAGGGTGTTCTACATGGATTTTCATCGAAAGGAAATTTTGTGTGGCCAATAAGACAAGTTTGAAATTTTTCTAGATAAAAAACTATTCATCCTAAAATGACAATGCAAAGCTGGCAATTCTAACACAAGTTAACCATTTTACACAATGTGAAAAATAAATTTTTATATTGCAAAAGGTACTAAACTAATAATATAAAATTTGTTAAATGTAAAGTTTAATGCAGCAAAAAAATAAATAATTGTTATTACTAGAGTTTTGCACTTTGTTTTTTATTTTGCTTGTGATGTCATGACTTACAAGAAAAAAAAAATTACTTTGAGAATACAGATTTAACTCATCTCACCTGAGATGAAGATGTATTCATAGTCATTATATACAGAGCTTTCACAACTGGATATTTGATGAAAATGTTATTGTAGGATTTCACCTGGCCCTTTTATTTGTAGATTCTAGATGTACTGGCTTATTTTATGTTGAAATCATCACCTAATTAATGTGACTATAGTGCAAGTCAGAAGAAAAATTTACCAACAAGCTGGTGAACTGGATTAGTTTTTTTACTGGTTTCAAACCAGAAAAATTCAGTGACCAAGCAGTGAGCTTACCAAAATTAATAAAAACTCATTGTTTTTAATAGTATAATTAATATTATGTATTACATAATGGCAATTAATTTTATTCTACCTTTAATTAAAGGAAATTTAATGTACTGTTTCAGTATTTGTGTCATGCAAAGATACTGAGATTTTTTCAAAATTATTTCATATTCCACTTCCAAAAGTAAAAAATAAAAAAACCAGAACATTATAGTTTATCAAACTTGACAATGATTAAATCTATAGACACACACACACACACACATATATATATATATATATATATAAGCTTCAGACATTTGCTGTGTGATATTTTGGTTTGTTCTCAGACAGATTGCAATGTTATTACTACAGAAATTTGGGAAGTTCATTATCTACATACCCCCAGCAATTATGTGACAAATGACTGGCCGTAAGCAAAAATAGTTACTAGGTGGCAAGGAAACAAAAACACCATCACTTCTAAATACTATCAAGAATTTAATTAGCTTGGACGACTCGTCAGCCAACGGATTTGCAATTACCTTATTGCTGTTCAGCTGTAGCAAGTGTGTCTCAGTTATAGCTAACAAATAGACAATTTGATGGCTGATGAGAATATTTATGACTGCAGCAAAAGTTAGTATTAAGTATGAACACATGACTTGAAAGACTGTCTTGTGTAGATAACTCTTACAAATGGGTTAAATATCCATGTGCCTAACACTAGTAAAGATTTTCTGAATGCTGATAACTTCTTTATTCACAAATCAAACAAATTTCTATTAAAGGATTTGAGCATCATTCCAAAAAATTGCCTTCAGGAGGCAATAAATAATCAGCTACATCTATCTATCTCACCATTTATAATCCATAAATAGTGTTATTAACTTATTGTTGCATACATTCAAAATATTTCTTTTCTAAAGATAAAAATTGAAAATTAATTTTTTATATGAAAACTTTCCAAAGCAAGCAACATTTTTAAGTTAAGCATTTGTTATTTATCATATTTTTTCAAAATTGAAATGTGCATTAGTTTTAATAATATATCAATACCAATAAGTGAAACAATGTTTTATTTTCTTCTATTTTTCTATTAGGCTATATAACAAAGATGATTTTGGTATAGGATATGGTATATTATTGTTAATGGTTGAATATTAGCTTAGTTGAATTTGACAGTAATTGCAAAGAAAATCCAATCAAACAACCAACCGATTTATCAAAGAAAATAAAATAATAAAAAAGAATAAAATTTGTGAAACTGAGTGCACCTGTACTTTTTGGTAAATACAACCCTCTATTTGAATTCTTTTCTGCACTGCTTAAAGCATCTATTATTCTTACATCATTAAGCTTTATGTGAGAAAGTAAATTTT
The DNA here is from genome assembly GCA_018389105.1 of Nautilus pompilius. Taxonomy (NCBI): domain Eukaryota; kingdom Metazoa; phylum Mollusca; class Cephalopoda; order Nautilida; family Nautilidae; genus Nautilus; species Nautilus pompilius. The sequence continues at coordinate 814,349 of JACATO010000314.1, read as the reverse complement.
AAAAATGAAATATGCCAAAAAGAAAAAAATGTGATACCTAAATTTTAAAACAGCATAAACACAACTGGAAAGTAACACAATTTTTACCAGTAATAAAAATCAATGTAAAAGCAACAAAATCATCAATTTAAAAGTAGCAGATATCTGAATTTATTCAGTAAGGACCACATTTATAATAAGTCTATAATAAATAAATAATTTACAATCATTTAATTCCAAAAAAAGAAAAAAAAAAAAAAAACTTGTCCTCAGGTCATGGATAAATCATTGCTAAATGTACCAAAATACACTAATAATAATAATAATTTGTTAACCAAATTATATATGAAAAACTTTCTGAGCAGTTCTGTCGCATGATCTGAATGTTTGAATATAAGTTTTACAAGAACTATCCTTTTCCCTCAATCCTCCACACACACACACACACACAGAGACAGACAGACAGACAGAAAGGCAATGCTTTTAATGATTTCACATATAGTTTTAAGTTTATAAAAATAAGAAAATGTGTGGAAAAGGAAATACATTTTTAACTTACGACTCAGAAATTTGCATTAAATCTTTCCATTATTTCTTAAAATTGAAACAAAACTAATCAATCATAAATTTTTAATGGCATAATTAGAAATCTCAAGTACAATATCATACCTGAACTTACAAAGAGAATACAAAGTAACATCAATATAGCCAATTATAATATATTACGTGATCAAAAAAGTCATCCTAAATAGTTGATGAACATTCTATATATAATAAGTAAATCAACTAACTAAAATAACATTAAGAAGCTGCAAATCAATATCTGCATGCATCATCTATTCTGCATATGAACAAGTATGCTTTCATAACATACAATACAAAATATTATGTGAATGAAAGAGCAGCACATGGTTACTATAATATGATTGGTGTGACCAGAGTAACTGTGGCCAGACATTAGACCAACGCGATATCAAGGTTGGAACTGATATTAATAAGGATTAAATACAAGATCCCTCAAGCATCTTACCACCCCTAAGAAGGATTATTACACCACCCTATACTATCTGAAATTTGATTACTATTAACTACCCAACCCAAACAGATGAACACACAAATGATTCAATGCTCTCTAAGCACTACAAGAAGACTGGACAAACATTTACAGTGTTGTCATTTAATAGTCTTTTAACAACATTAAGTTTATCTATTTTGAGAAAGAAAAAAAAACATTTAGAAAGGTTTAAGGTTTTAATTATTTTAAAATAAATAAATAATTTCCTGTTGTCTTATCAAAAAGGTTTCTTAATATACTTATGACCCCTTACGATGTATGCTGATATAATTTTAAAAACTTTAATCAAGTTACCAAAAAGAAGCCAATAAGATAGACCAAGCAAATGTTCCTTAAACTTTCTTTATCACTAAGAGTGCAACAAAGTATATTACTAATCATTCTAGTAAAACTACTATAAATTTTTCTCAAGTTATTTATAGTGTTAAAATGTGAAAAATGAGGAAAGGCTATGGGAATAATTTTCTAAAGTTTAATTTCATATTTTGGTGTATTCTTTGGCTTCTGAAGAACATTTTTTCTATTAACATTAATATATCTTAGTGTAAACAAATACAAGAAAATTTTAACTTTCAATACATTCATTTCAGCCATAATCCACAATCATAAAAGGTCCTCTACAAAATAATAAAAGGCTTCTTGATTGTTAATTTTGCACTGCATAAATATAATAGTCTTACTAGCAGTACAAAATTAGAAACATGTTTCATAATTCAATATTCAACTAATACTTTGCAACAGTCAATTCAAAACTTGCAGATACATAGTGCATTACCATCTCCAATCACCTAACATGAATTAATGAAAGGGAATATTAGCAAACTAGCTGATGATATACTACCTAGATTTGATGAAATCACAGTTTCTAAAGTTTAAAGTTAAATGTACTTTAAGCATACACTACAATTCTGGTTAATCAACTTTCTCAAAAAAAAATCCTGATAGAGTGGAGAACTTCACTCTTTTTACTGAGAGCCATGTAAAAGAGAACAGCTCCTCAACTGTCTTGTCCAAATCCCTTAGCAATTTAAATTGAACATGATGTAGAAGACATATTTCTATTGACTGCTTGTTGTGACTAAGTCAATCAGAAAGAATGATAAAAAAAAAAAGTTTAAATAAGTCATTATTTGCTTCTATTTATGTTTGAGAAAAGCTAGCCATTACCTAGTAGTGGAATTTAAACCAACTCCAAAAAAAGAAACTTTTCTTCAAATTTATAGTCTCAGTGAAAAAACTGGCAAATTGAGTTTAAGTGGCAAATTCTTATGCCTATTTATATTCTTTGCATGATTTAGGCTCTATGCTTAAATAGTTAGATCTTTTAGAGTATGCTGCTAACAAATGATACAGAGAAACTAGAACTGCTAAAGCTTCACTAATTATAGTACTATTCAACATACTTTGTTGGTTCTAAATGCCTGGGTGACATTTAATGAAACTCATCAAAATCTGCAAGTTGAGTGTAGGCCATTAATGGATTAAAAAGAAAATCTAATTCTACTGAAAACTGAAAATGAGGCTGATCTTAAAAGTGTTGTTCTTAAAAACAACATGATATGGAAAAGTGAGGTGTGAAGAGAAATTGAAAACAAAACAAATTAATTGCATTTGGTATTACAGAATTTTATCAATGGATCTAGCACACTGACACACTTTTCAATATGAATGTAGATTTGTCAATGCATAGTTGTTCTAGCTTTTCATTCCCAATGTATTATCTAGTTGTTTCTCACAATGCACCTAAAACTCCACACTTCTGTGACATGAATCCTAGAAACTCCAATAATTTTTATAAATTCAAAATCCACATTCAACCAAGCATATTCTATGCCACTAGATATGGCCATCTTCTTGAAGCTTTCCTGATCACAAAAAGACAAGGAATTCCATTCTAGGCCCACTGAAAGTGTGTGTGTGGGGGGGGGGTGGCATGCACTCACACACTCTCTCTCTCTCCATTTACCATCAAATTGTCCAATTTTTATTGTATGCTTTGCCTGAATGAGCATTTCATCAGCTATTGTATTAGGTCATTACATAAGTCTCGACAGTTTTTATATGTTAATTTGAAGTTCGTTTTTTGCATGCTTGTGAAGGTGTATGTACATAAGTTATATATCATTTGTAGCATGTCTTTAGGCATACATTAGGCAAAACCTACCTTTTTAAAAATCATAAAATGAATATTTGTTTCAGGGTTCTGAGTGAAGCATGGATAGAAAAATTTTCATGCCATTTTGCTTCACAAGTTCAAATTAAGCAAGCATGGAGAAAGTAAATAGCAAATGAGAGCCTCGAAGATAAGGAACTTTGCGGACATCATTCCAGCTGTGATGATGACTGTCTGAGAGCCTCAGTTGAAGCTGATCCAAGAAAAACAGTGCAAGAAATTGCTGGAGAGCTTAACATAAGCACTGCAACTGTTTCCCAGTGGCAAGGTGAAAAGGCTTGAGAATGTCTCATGATTTGAATGAACAACAACAAAATTGTCTGGTTGACTGCAAGTGGTTTCATTCACTATAACTTCTTACAACCTGGCGAAACCATCACAACTGAAAGGTACTTTTGTGAATTAAACATTGTTCATCAGAAACTCTCCCAATGACAGCCAGCATTGGTGAATTGAAGAAACCAAATCCTGCTTCATGACAATACTCATCCTCACATTACAAAAGTGACTCTTCTTAAACTGAACACGTTGGGATACAAAGTTCTCCCTCACCCAGCCTATCCAACAGACTACCTACCACCTTTCCAAATACCTCAACAGCTCCCTTCATATGAAATCCTTTTCCAATCAAACAGCAAATGAAACTGTCTTCCAACAGTTTATCAACTCCAGAAATCCAGATTTTTTTCAGAATGGTATAACTGTACTTGTAATTCATTGGTAGGAGTGTATTGATTGTAATGAAACTTTCTTTGATCAATAAACTTCACATTCAGCAACAATATGAAGTTTCATTGTTGCGGTAAAAACACTGACAAAACTTTTGTAACAACCTAATACTAAACTAATGTCATCATACAGAATCATCGCAATGTCTGAGTTATAGCCACCTTGGATATGCTTGTTCACTGTCTCCTATGTATTCAAAATGAATCCCAAACAAAAAATCTTGGTTAAGTATGGCAACCCCAAACATTGTGCAGTCGCCATTTAGCCAACCATTTAGGCTCATTTTGAATTAAACTAATGCAGAAGTGGACAAAACAAATAGTTTTTTAAATCCCTTTCAAAACAACGATGGAGGGGATTAGTTTTCATGCATTGGCCATCCACTACATCCAGCATGATTGTCTTTTTTATGTCCAGTTATTTTGATAAAGTGACTCTCATCTCTGCCAAGTAGTACAGAATCTCACTGCCTGGCATGTTGGAATAGACAGTTGTCTCATCCATGTTTCTTATATCACCAATAAATTAATCATGGAATTGTCACATTCTAATGATGTACTGGCAGAATCTTTCCACCTTTTCTCCTTTAACACATTTTTGTGTAATATTGTTTCATACAAATGGGATGGAACTTTATCCATTTGTGAAACCATCCAACACTTACACACAAATGTTTGTGGTCAATGAAGATGATAATTTGATGTGTTTCAAGTTTCACCTGTGAGTATGTCATAATCATAATGTTTAGGATCTTTTTCAGCATCTCACAGTTGTTGGTCACCCCAATATAGCTAGCTGCCTTCTCATCTTAGGTATGTCCATAATCAGCTTCTCCTATCCATCCACAACATCTGCAGAGTTAGTGGAATCTAGCTTTGAATTGTTTGTGTAGCCTGCAATATTTCAAAGTCTATCTCTCCTACAAACAAAATATACGTTTGCTTGGAGAATTTCAACTAAATGAGTGAAACCAAGAGAAAGAATTGTTGTTGTGGTAAAAGACTTAATATAGTAAAAGTTCAGCAAAGAATGATATGACATAATCACTATGTGCACATCATGTGATCAGCAATGTGAAAATGATGTCCAAATAAAGACTCTTTTCCAAAGTATTATCAAGCAAGGTAAAATCCCATGAATGCTATGGGAACACAAGGTAAGTACATAGGCAGGGTAGTGTGTCAACAAGCAATAAGCAAATATCATGAATAAACAATCCATGATTATCAGTGATGCAAATACTACATTGGTAAAAAGAACTCTGATGTATGTTACAACTGAGTCAAAATGAATATCTATAAATGATGATCAAAAGTCATATGTTAACAAAATTCTTTGATGCACGATATTCATGTGTCAAAATAATACTAAAGAAAGTAGTGAGCATTTATTAGAACATGGTCAGCAATTAAAGCTAATAAGTTATCTAAGATATGCCCCTATGAGGCTTGCATTGCCTTGTCATTTTAAGGTATACTTTCTATTATAACTCTTAAATGATTTTCCTCTTCTGTAGTGAAATCATTTGACATTTTAAATTTGCTGTCAATTCAGCTATTTAATAACCTTTCTGTCTTACAATGTAAAAATGTGAAAAATGATTATTTCAGATATCAATAGCTAGTTTTAGCATGATAAACATAATGCCTTTAAATGTAAAAACACCAAAAAAATAAACAAACTAATCTGTTATACTGTTTGTATAGGATAGACGGTAAATAAACAAAAAGATAAAACATTAATTCTCATAAATGGAAAAAAATAACAAAGTGCAGTAATTTCTTTTTTTTTACATATACAGTATTGGAAATAATTATGAAAACACAAGATATGCACAAATAATATGTACTTGAAACTGAGATGTACATAATACACACACAATCCATTATTACAAAAAATACACAAAAAACAAAATATGTTGTACAATGCATTATTATTTGGCATATGAGCCCTTTGTTTTATATAGAGTATAAACTTGTTTCCATGCTGTCATACAGTTTATCAATGTATGACTATGGAATGTTGTTCCATATATCCTGTAGCATTTATTTCCACAATATATTCAAGGCATTTGGTTGTCATTTGACTTTCTCAGTAGCCACATAACCCCATATAACTTCAAATGATATTCAAAGATAGCTTTGTGAATGTTACATCAGCCTCATTAGTTCCAGTTTTTTTTCACTAAACTGGCTGATGCTTGGGATCATTTGCCTGTTGAAAGATGAACTCCGGCCCAATGAAACATATTCCTGAGAGAATGGCATGATGGATGAGAACCTGCCTAGTCGGTATATCTTTGATTTTATGCAAATCTCCAATGCTTTGGTTGGTATGCACCCTACACATGTATTGATCCACCCCCATGCTTCACTGCAGCTGTTGTACATTGACTGTTTTACTACCCCCCCCCACTAAGTCCACCTTCAAACAAATTGCTGTTAATTAAACTAAACTAAATACTTAAAACTTGGACTCATTTATAAAGAGAATCTTTTACCAGGTTCGGTCAGTCCACTGTTTCACTTTTGCTGCTCATTTCAACCTTACCATTTGATTGCCTTTTTCTCAGCAGAGGTTTTTAGACAGCTAGAAACTGAGACCACTTTATGTTTGTGTGTATTTTACTATTCTTGAAGAAATGCTAATATCCTACTTGCAGCTAGGGAATTAGCAAGATCTCTACTAGCTTGCTGTCTATCACGTAGAGAACATACCTTGAGGTACTTAACATCAGTTTTGAAGTTTGAGCTTTCTTCTTTGACCACATCTACTGTTGACAGTACCAGTTTCTCACATCCTCCCTTCAGAGTTTTTGCATGTAGTTGTTTCTGAAATGAAGTCAGGCTGTAATCTGCCAAATGGAATAAGTAGCCTTCATTAGCTAAGTCTTATTTCTATATGCTTGTCATGAGTTACTTCCTTCCAAGGAGTCACAGTATTTACCACACTACAAGGATATCACTGCCTATTCTTTTATAGTCATTTTGCAGGTGTGGCACTTGCTGATTGCTTGTATAACAACCAATCACAGTGTACTATGAAGTATTTTATTTTTACACAAGATGAGATTTATCATGTTAATTTCATTTTATACCCAGCTTTTCATCTCTATCCATAATTGTTTCCAATACTGTATGTTGTACAGACTTAACTAAATGCAGAATAAAAGTTTTCCCCTAATTAAAAGAAAACATCAAACTGAGAAAAACTTTAGATTAAAAATTTGCAAAATTTGGTCCAGATACTTGGTGTAAGTAAACAGACAGTCAAGTTTGAAAGAACACCAATTTAATCTAAAACCATACATAGTGCTACCAAAATATGAGTATTATTAATATTTTATTAAGTATCACCTATTTGCCTTAATAAAGGCAGGCACATGTTGACACATTATGTGGTTGAGATCTGTCTGTGAACTGCAGCCTGTTCCTCACATAGCACCTGTATTGGGGAATCCTGGGAAATAGATTTATACAGGACACATTCATAAAGATCAATCAATAGAGTTCATATCCAATAACAGACCAGGTCACAGTAGAGTTGTGATGCCCTTTTACCAAATGCTTAGAGAGTTTACATAAAAAAACTTTTGTATTGCATGGACAGCAAGAGCTAGGATACCACCTTCTAGAAAAATACTTAATTTTTCATACTCCTCTTTACAATGTAAACAGTTGTTACTTTTGAATTGAACAATCACCTGTTCCAAATCTGTCTACCAACATCCCAATGGCTACCTATATATCCCCTTTCGGAGTCCAACATTTCCTGGTAATCTTCTGTTTGTGGCATGGCTGTCTATAGATTAAGGCTTCTTTTGACCAGTGCCTATTCTTATAGCTTGCAATCATGTGCTTAATATAATAATAAACTATTTAAACTATTTGAGATAAAGACCTGGGAAAAAAACTTTTTTTGTTCTGCAGAACACTCATCTTCAAATAAATAAGCAATCAGTGCACACCAAAAAAAATAATTTTTTTTTATTTTCCATTCAATAGAAATCTATTTTAAACCCTTTCCTCATTCCCTTTTGGTTAGCTATTCCCATATAAAAAGTTCCAACCAGTGCATTTTAAGGATATTGTTCTGATGAATATATAAATATAATATACATTAACATTCTACTTAATATTTACTTTTTTACTGTTGCTAAAATTCTGTCATAATCAATTTTTAAAGTAATAAAACCATAAATTATGATTTTCATTTTATTTTTTTAGTGTCCATGGCAAATTATTTATTAGCAGCATTAATATTTAACAAACTATTTGACTAGAAAATAAGTTTTATTTAAGTTTGAAAAAATTCACTGATTAATTAAATATATAAGTAACTTTTTTTTCTAGCTACAGCTTTATAGATTATAAAATCTATGTACATACATATGTTTAAATTGAATATTTAAACCAACATGCCAAACCTGATTTTTTTATCTTTTCCTGGTCCACAGTAGTCTATTCAGGATTTGTAATTATTCATAAGAATTTAACATTATGATGAAACTGTTCTCTCATTGATGCTTTTATTTCTTATTAGACAAGCATCTACTGAATCAAATTTTTTGTCAAAAAAAAAGAGAAAATACATAAATAAATAAATACAATTAGGAATGGCTATCAGTTTGTCAAAAATAGTGATTCCAGGGCATTCTAGGCTTCCCTATTTACAGCTGCTTTACTAATTCCCACAAAAATAATCCAGTGATGATAATAAAATTGAACAGGTAATCCAACTCTGCACAAAATACTCAAGAATATTCTTACAAACACAACCCAGCTTATCTCAACTAAGAAAGTACCTTTTAAAAAGATCTTCAGTATCTTTTTTAAGACTTCTTTCAAGTAGCCTTCTATTGGTTATTTCTGTTCATGTTGACAAATGAACAAGATCAGTTTCACAGAAGCATGAAATTCAGATCTGGTTTGAGGCAGCATCACGAGAAAGCTTATCAAAACTACAAAAGTAGCATTTACTCAGAATGATTAAAGATGATTGGTGATTGAATAAAAGCAGAGTACTGTACAAAGCAAATATAAAGCACAATTTTCACAAGTTTAATTATTTTTAAGACAAAAAAGGCTACTAAATTGCCATAAAATTAATTATTTCTGATAAATTTACAAAGCAAATATCTTATAACTTTACCAACCCATCTATTCTTGGAAGTAGTCAAATATTTTATACATATTTCCATATTTTAATTTATAAATTGTCTTGAATATCTACAAATTGATATTAAAACTATTACTAGTTCAATTTATACTATGAAAATCCTTCACACATGAATGTTTCTAAAATACTTACCAATTTTTAAAAACTAAAAAAAAAAATAATTCAAATAATTTCATAACCATATCTCTCTCAAACTTTCTTGCCAAATATTATATACGTAGAAATATAATTTTAAGAAAACTTATAATGAAAATCATTATTAAGACAATAAATGTCAAGAAAATTAAGTACAATAAAGGTTATTTATGGAATAAATACAGAATATTATTAGTAGACTCAATGATAATTCAACTTTGTTTGTATCTAATTACTCTAAAGATTTTTAATGACTTTATCAGAAGCACAAGTCATAAATCTCAGATACAATTATATTCTCTATACTCTAAAGATCTTTGTTAGCATTAACAAAGTTTATATTTCAGTGTATAAAGAACATTAAAGCATCTCCTGTTCAATAACAAATTTCATTTATTTTTAATTTTAAAAAGTTTTCATGAAAATAAAACAGATTGCCACAGTAAATTATTTTTAACAGATATTTTCAATATGTTATTTTCTACTTCCTTTTCCTATCAAGAAAAAAATATTAGTTCAAACTAATCCTTTTTTTTTTAAAATAACAGCAAGAGAAGCATTGGACAACATGGATTTAAGCCTATATGTTTGTCCTAAAAGCTGCAATTTGTTTATTTTTTAAAATTATTATTTGAATTTCCTAAATTGATGCATTGAGGGATGCAAGGTTTAATCTAGAATTAAAATTAATATCACAGTGCTAGTCATTCAAGAGAAAATAAAATAGTAACACCAGAGAGTTAAATGCTTATATAACAAATATCCAAGAATAAGGCTCTAGATGACAGCACAATGATAAAATAAAACAGCTAATCATTTATTTGAGGCAGAGCAGTTCCAAGAATTTATTAGTTCATATTCATATTCTATCAAACAGTTCACAAAATAAAAAACTTTTTTTTTTTATTTCTTGTGAAGTAATAATTTTCATGTAGTCTGCTATTAATATTACACTAATCCTCTCATCAGTCTGGCAAAAACCCAGTTTTTTCTTTCTTTTAAAATTCATTTATGGTATAGCACCTAACCCTTACTGAATGTTCATAGACAATGACTGCATGACTTATGTTGTATGACTAAACACACTGTTTTTAATTTTTATAACAAAGTGGAATAAAATACATTTATTCAAAGAAAATCACTTGTACTCCTATCAGTTTTTCTTCTTTTTAAGAAGAAAGAAATTAAAATCCAGCCCACACCACCTCTAAAAACAATCTCAAATAATGTACTATCCTAGCAAAATTACTAAAGAAAGAAAAGCTATTCATTGGTCATAGCTGCCCTTTGGCATATGCAGCATACATGGATGCACAGGAAACCACAAACCCTAGGGGCACCGATTGGTAAAAAAAAAAAAAAAAAAGAAGTTAAAAACATAGTTAGGAAATCTCACAGTCCAGAGGTATATTATAATCACTTATCAAAAAGACCAACAATAACAAATAATTGCATTTAAACTGAAGAGACTAAGGATTATTCTATGATTAACATATAACATGCCATTGGCTGGCACTCTAGACTCTGATTGGCAAACTGATAGCTTAATTTTGTTTTCTTGCATCAGTGTGCTTTCACACAGGTGGAGTAATGTTACTAGTATAACATACAAATGTTTACAGACTTTTGTGATAGAAACTTTGTTTCAAACTTGTCTATTTTAATGTCAGCAATGTTTCTGCTTCTGGGGAAACAGATGTCAGGATTTTAGAAGAGAAAATGCAAATCTGAAATAAAGGCATTGGTCAAATCACAAAAAGGTTTCTTGCTGAAGTTTATGAAAACAGCCTCTGCAGTATTTTCTGAAGCAATGCAAAAAAAGAAACAGACAGTGACATACAAAAGGCAGGCAACCCAGAAACTCAACAGAACACTAAATAGGTTTCCTATAGCAAATCAGTGCAACAATGTTTAACCATTGCATTTGGTTGAGGCACTAGACTTATCATGATCTGTAGGACACTACATACTCTTAGGACAGCTTTGCCAGGACTCAATAATGATAAATTTCTTTTATTTTAAATATCCATGATAATGCATTACTAATTTAATGCTAAACACTGAATAATCTTTATATATTTTATTTTCATTTATGTATTTGTTTTAATTACATTGGCAAATAAGGCTTTTTTTAAAAAAAATGTTTTATTTACTTACTTTGTGTATTTACCATAAGTTTTTTGACTAAATTTTAAAACATATACAGTGCGCGCACGCGCACACACACACACACGTGTATGTATGCATGTATGTGTGCGTGCGTGTGAGAGAGGTGTGAGTGTGGTGTGTGTGTGTGCTGTGTGTGCATGTGTGCACGCGTGTGTGTGATAAAATAGGAAAATCACAATTTCTTAACAGAGTTTTTGGTTAAATAAACAAGTAAGCAAGCATTTGGTTATTATGGTTGCCTTTAGCAATGTTTTACACACATACAATGACACAATAGAGAGCTAACGTAAGCATCCAGAGGTTAGCAGTTATAAAATGATGTGAAGATATTTAGATTGTTGCCTACTGCAGGCAATTAACATAACATTTTAGAAAACCTGACAATAAAAAATTTATTGAGGTAAGCCCAAGCTATTATGCTGGCTATCTATGAGGGAGATGCCCATTAATGATATCGAATAGTTGTAACAACATTACATACAAATGAAATCTTGGAAAATTGCATTTTTCAAATGCTAAGAATTAACTCCATAACATCAAAAGATACAGTGAAAAATTGACCTATACCATTGGTACTCATTATTCACAACCTCCTCAAAAGAAGCTGGTATAATAGAGAGAAAAAATCAAATTAACTAATAGGCACAATAGTTATCCTAAAATCATGTGACAACAAATGCACTAAAATTGATATTTCCCATGTTATCCATTTAATTTGATAACAGAAAATTTTGTATGCATGTTAGCTTATTCCATGAGTTTTATTATAACATATACATAAATTATTTTATATGCTAATAATTTTATTGTTATTCTTGGAAAAAATATGAGTAAAAAAAATGGTAGTAATTCATAATCTTTGGCAAACCATTTTAGCAAACATCCTCAGAATAGTACTGACAACTAAAATAATTAGAAAAAGAAATATTTGGTAATGTGATAAAAGCTCAAATCACTATTTACCAAAGATAAAGAAATATAACTGGTTAATATGAATGCAATTTCTCAAAGAATAAAGATTCATACCATTGAACAATACTATAATAATATAATATCATTGTCCAGTTGAAAGATAAATTATCGCCCAATGAGATGTCTTCCTGAAGGTATGGTATGTACCTACCAGCAGTGAGTATATCTTTGGTTTTATACAAATTTCTAACACCTTTGGCTGATGTGCAGCCCATGCTTGTATTGACCCACCCCTATGTTTCAATGTAGCTGTTGTACACTGCCTGTTACACTGATCCCAGTCTGCCTTTAAACAAACTGCTGTTGATTATAGCCAAACAGTTCAATTTTGGATTCATATATAAAGAACACTTCTTCCAGTTTGGTCATCCCAATGTTTCATTTCTGCTGCCCATTTCAGCCTTGTTACTTAGTTGGCACCCCTAACCCTAAGCAAAGGTTTCTGACCAGCTACACATCCACTGAGACCACTGCACTAATGCATATCTTAATGTTCTTAAACAAATGTTAACACCCTGTACTTGTAGCTAGGTACATTGAGAATTTTCAAAGGCTTGTTATCTATCATATAGAGAGTATTACCTGAGATACCCAACAACCTTTTTGGAAAGTTTGAGCTTTCTCTGTTAACTGTGTCTATTGTCAACTCTACCAGTTTTGAATATCCTCCCTTCAAGAATCTTGCCAACTCCTTCAGTAACTCAGACTTTTATTTCTGTATGCTTATTATATAATATTTCCCTCCCAGGAGCCATAGTATTCACCACACTACATTGATAGCAATGCCTATACTCTTATAGTTCTGCTGCTTGCATAATAACCAATCACAGTGTAATATATCAACACATAAATGTACTATGGAGCATTTCATTTTTACACAAGATTTGATTCTATCACTTGTTATTTGCATTTTATATCCAGTTTTTCCTGTTTCCATATTTCTAATAAAGTAAAAAATAATTTTTTCTTTCATGAAATATCAAGGTCCTTAGTTGAACTATAACATTAACTTTACTTGTATTATATTTTTAAAACAGGCAAGGGTCATCTACCTTTCTACTAGTATTGCTTTGCAATTTTGTTTAAAAAAGCAAATTTATGACCTTACAGGTTAGAATCTACAAATTATAAATAGGGTTAGATATAGATTTACTTCAATGTCTGATGAATCTAATGACAATTGGCTGACATTAGGATTAAAAGTTTATATCAATATAACAAATGCAATCTTTGCTCATTTAAGTCTTTCCAGTATAACTTTCAAGTGATTTGTAATTAGTAAATTTCTACTACAAATTTCTTAGAACTTAATCTCAATTTCTAATTTTTTATGAAATATAAAAATGTCATAAAAGAAAATATGAACATTTCAATTAAAATGATATGCATACATTTTGAATTATTAATATTCAGCTGTTAACAAGATTTCACATTGTAAAAGCAAAAAGTTTCAGAGCTAATTTTAAATTGTAGGTGTTCATGGCTGATTTTGAACTACTTAAAAAATCAAAGAAGAAACTAAGACTGAGTAACTTTTAGTTCTGTTATCTAGTCTGAACTTTTAGTTAAAAAAATATGACTCAGAATTAAGAAGAAAGTAGTCCAATCATAAAGAAAAGAAACAGACGATTCAATTTAACATTACGAGGTCACACTGACTTTTCAAACAATGCTACAGAAATAGAAGTCAGTTAATGCTTCAAGCCTTTAAACTATGCTACTCTATCAAAATAAATGAAACTATCTGTAGTCTGAAAATTGCTTGGAAGTATTCCCTGAAGATAGCAACTGAGCCACTAATAATCTGTACATCAGTTGATTTTTAAAAATAAAAAATTCCCCAGCTTAAATATGATTCACATCTTTCTTCTGGAATCCTGTTCAATCACAATAGCATTTTATACAAGGTAAGACTCAAAACATTAACAAATAAATCATAAAAAGAGCAAAGGTATAAATATAGATGTCATCTTTTTACATTCTACAGCTAAATATATAATAGATAAATAAAATAATTTTAAAAATATATAATAAATCTTTTGAATGATATTTAAAGGAGGAAAAACAAATAAAAAGTTGATAAAAATGCTATAATTAGAAATATAGTAAGGAATAACATAAAATTTACTGGTTTATACAATAATTGAAAAGATATATTATTATTCATTTGATAAAAACAAAACCCATTAATTTTAACCATTCAATTATCATATCAACAGTTATTGCCTACCTATCCATTCATATGACATATTTCTAATTGCCAAATTTTTCCAGTGTTTACTTTGTAATTAGAAATGACTGTATAACAAATTGAACTATCAAAATCTTAAGCTATCACGTTATTAAATTGGGAAAAAAAGAAAATCCACCGAAGTGTGCTTGCCAATTATTACACTTGCTTTTATTTCAGTAAAAAAGTTTTGGAATATTTTTAATATTATCATAAATAAGTGACACAGGTTTCTTGATAAGAGAAAAGTATCCAGCTTACAGATAGAAAATATTAGGTTTACTTTTACAAATTTGAGTGAGTCATTTTGAATGAGTTAAAACAAAACAGCAGATTTTCAGCATATGGAAAAATTTGTTATCGTTCAAAGTATACATAAGAAAACAGGCTTTATATAAATACTTTAATATAGTACTATGAATTGTTTCCAGTTATACAAGAATAATTTGGTTATAATTTTTTTAGTGTAAATAAAGTGACAGACATGGCTAATTATTATTACTTAATATTATTATTAAATTGATATAGTTTGGTTGGTTTGTGCTAGTCATGGATAAATTGAAAGGCTAAATTGATCATCAAAACATTACTGTGAACAGATTAACATACATTTCCAAAACTCTTCATTTTCCTATGCATAATCATATAAAATTTATTACCAATGTTTGATTATATTTCAGGTGACTTAATACAAACAAAAGTTCTCTCTAATTTTGCCTATGCAATAAATAAAACAAATCATATAAACTAACACATTTATGCAATGTAAACAACCTTTTATAAAGCAGAGTTAATAAACAAATCCATTTTAAAGACATACGAAACTATGGATTAGCTCAATTTTAGACTAACAGACTATTATACAAAAGACCAGATTTGAGACTTTCTACAAGTGACCAGGGTTTGATGCTCTTATTGACATTAAGCTTTCTCTAAACCTTATCAGAAATCTAGTCAAGAGTTTAATCCTTCACTCAGCATTGCTAGAGTACATGTAGGCAATAGTGAAACATTAATCTATTATTGCCTCTATAAGAAAAAATACAGACAATAAACTATTCTTCTTTAACATAATAATACTAATCTTGGTAAAGAAAGGAAGTTACAATAATTAGTTACTACTTCTTTCTATTTTATACGTTTACATATAGATATTTAGATGGTATCAAAGTATTTATTGTAATAATGAAAAATTTATTATACAGCAATATGTACAATCCTAATTTACATATATGGGATATAATATAGGTATTTTTAATGAAGCTGCAACACATCCACAACCACATGCAGTCAGACAGACAGATATTATTTTTCTCAGATTTGTAGGGATCACATGGATAACTTATTTAGTGGCAAAAAATCTATCTATAAAAATATTTAAAGAAAAACAAATGTTTCAAATATATTTACATTATTAGGAATTAAGTCTTTGCAAACTACTTCTGAAAAAAATTTTATTAATTTTCTTGCATAAAACTTATAAACTTGCCTTAATTTGTCTCCTAAATTGCTTTGATAATAGAAAACTAAATATATTTTAAACCTGATTAATTTCAGACTATAACCAAGATTAATGAGAAATATCTATTTACCAAACTGAAGAGAAATTAAGCTTCAAAGAATAAAATAATTTCATCATTATTATTTTCAATGAATGTTATGACAGTTTATTTTATCAAATGTTTGAAACTTTACATTTTTTTCATCAAAAAATAGTTATATGATATACTGGTTTTCTAATGTACATGTTATTAAAATAAATATGTTGAGTTGTGTATAACTGTATCAGTCCACTAGATATAGTACAAAGATATCCCCACAAATACATCCATGGTTGACCTGTCACTAAATGTTACAGGAAGTTTAAAAGCTTTCATAAAATAAACAAAATTGCTAATATCTGAATTGTCACAATCATAATTTTATATGTGGAAATAGTATCAGTAATTGTACTAAATATACAAACTGCATTTTAAAAGAAAATGTTATTATTAATAGTGTTATTGTTGTTTCAAGGTTTTGCCCAATGTACTTATCTGACATAAAAACTTGTAAAAAGTAATGTAGAACAGCATAAGATTTTTTTGTTAAATACATATCATAAATTTAAATAAAGACCACTAACTTTTAAAAAATGCAAATCCTTGCTAAGCTCAAAAAATCTAAACTACCCCAAAAATTCTAATATTAATCTGTGGGAAAGAGATTGTTTCATACACATAGAACTAAGAAATCCAACATATAACAAATTAAAATCACAAACAATATTTAAAAAAAAAAAATCACAGAAGTAAAATAATTTTGACAACAGTTACCAGAAATAAGATATAAGATAAATTACTGACCTTGGAAAGATTCGGGTGATTTGGGATCAAGGGGATTGTGGTGTAGAGTCCAAGTACGTTCCCAGCGATTTAGTCGTCGATATAGTGTTCCATACCACACCATGTTTAAGTTAAACTTCCTCCCTAATCGCTGTCTCCGTGGATGGTAGTTTAAAAACGAGTATTTATTTTGTTGAGTCATTTTTTAAATAAAACATTCTTCGTAAAATATTTGTTAGAAAAATTAATATCACTAATTCAGTAGCACCACTGGAAATTTTTGTATAACAAAGTTAGTATAAGTAGATTTGTACTAATCCAAATGTGCTTTAAAATTCAATACAAAATTTTAATTCCACTGAATATTTTCCAGACTGCTCACAGTACTTAAAATTGTAAACATAGGTGTTTCTTTTTTTTTTTCAAAACATCATGAAAGTTGGCTCAGTTGGATTAAATTTTCATTTATGTCACAACTTCCATGTTCCTCCTAATTATAGATATTACAACAGATCAATCATTTCATACTGCCTCAAGTCTATTTTTTAATACAATTTTCAGCACACTCTATGCATTTTCAAATTATGATAATCCATGTCATATCAAAGTGCTAATCCTGCTGAATTAACTTTTCCATTATGTAAAAAAATTATAAATAATTTTTGAGAATTTTTTTCTTTTTTGCTGTTTTTCCCCTTGTATATTATCACTGTGTCTGTAAATGAAAATACATATATGTTCACGCTTTTTCTCTTACTCCTTAGCTTTGATCTTCTATCCCTGAAAGCATCAGTCAAATTTGCTTGTAAGCAAGAAATTTCAATCACCGTTCACTGAGATTGTTTTCACTTTTTTCCAAATAGTCCTTCCAAAGTATATAAACAGGACTTATGGATTTGTTCATCTTGCTGAAAAAAAGTTAACAAATTATCAGCAAAATGTCATATCAACCACCTGTTCAACCTGTGGAATGTGCCACACCAGTAACTAGTGATGCAAGCTGCCTTCCATGTGGTGACACTAAGAGAAGAGTCATCCTTATCCTTGGGGAGATGTACATCAATCTATTCACAGATACTGCCACCACACAGGGGCACTGTAATAAGCCAATCAGTTACCATAGTGAAGTTGGCTGCAGCCATTGGGGGGACTAACCTGCCACAATCAATAAGCTGGCTGTAGAAAGAGATGAAGGCAAACACACTGATTTGTTTACAAGCTCACTAATTCTCCAAATGAAAACTCAGAAATCAAGTCACTTGAGAAAAAAGAGAATGTTGGAGAGAAGAAAATAAAAAAAATGAAAAAGTATTTTTAGCATAGATTTCAATTTATTGGTAAGAATTTTACTATAATTTCTGTTTATCAGGAAAATGAAACTTCTTTTGGTGATATTACTAATATTTTTCTAAATAAAAATAATAAAAACCTCTCTCTAATAGCAATTAGTTAACTAAAGATTTCCTATTTATTAAAAAAGATATCATTACTATTTACATTGATGAAATCTATCAGTAAAAATATTCTTTCACAAAGAGAGATAGACTAGATTACTTAAAAAGAATGTTATATTTGATTTACAATTCTGATAATAATATTTAACAGTAACTATTACACCCTTTAAACTTAACCTTTCAACTTGCATACTAAATTCCTTACTACTCCCATCCATCCTAACACAGAAAGAGGGGGAAAGAAACTTTCTAAAATTCAATGTTCTCTTTCCAATAAAATTTCAATACTCTGGGACTATCAGGTTTCAAGTTCCTATGGCAACCTTCAAATTAAAGAATTCCACCCCATCTTCCCCTGCTTAGGATTGTTAAGAGTTATAACATTTTTTTTTAAAGTTAAATTTTGATCTAAATTATTTTAGAATTCTAAAAAAAACAAAAACAAACAATGACTTTCTTTTATTAATTTATTCTGAACATTAGCAAAATTCTTTATCCCAATAACTGTTTTCATTATTTATCAGAAAAGTTAATCAATTATTTTCTACTGAAATTTTAAGAGCATATTCTATACAAGGTGGTTTTGAAAAGGTGGTTAGTTTTACATGATAGATTGCTAAGCTTCTTCCAGTATGCAGCATACATAAGAAATAACACTCACTTTAATTAAATTATTATTTTTAAAATATTTTATAAAATGAGTCTATGTTGTTAAAATTTAACTCCACAATTTTCTAGAGATGAGGATTTTTTAATAAAGGAAACTAAATTAAAATAATAATTTAATGTATAATAAGTATGTTTACAGTTTTTGAAAAGCTTTAATATATAAATTTTTTACTACATAAGATAAAACAAAAATAAACTGTATTGCAAAACCATATGCTTAAATTTTAATACATTTTTTTGTTTTATTGTTCATAATGTTGTGAAACCAAAATAGTCAAGGTTAATTGCATCTTGTTTTTTGCTGAAATGAATTCAGTCAGTCACTACACTGAAACAAAAGTTTAAGGCACATTACAACAAGAATCCACCCCAATAACTTCATTAAATATTGGATGGAGAAGTTTAAAGAAAGTAGTTTGGTTTATGATTTTAAAAGGCTCTGGTGGACAAGACAATGGTCATTGCAGCTGTCAAAAAAGCATTTTCAAGAAGCCTGTGAAAATCCAGTTGCCATGCATCACAAGAAATGAACATCCCATTTTCAGCAGTTTATTTTAAGTGAAGCTACATAAATAAGCCTTGTATCAAAGCATTTATCAGTTACATCATGCCACAATTGCTAAAGAATGCATTTAAGGCATTGGCAAATAGGACTAAATGTTGTATTATTTAAGCTAGAAGTTGTGTAAGTAGTTTGAGAATTCTTCAATATCATTGAAAAGTTTTAAGCATATGACTTTGCAATAGAATTTATTTTTAGCTGCATCCTATGTAGCTAAACAATTATTAAATTAAACAGTAAAATCAAAGGCATCATGCACAAGAGAAAATACAAGTAAATTTTTAAAAATTTTTAAAATTTTGTTTTCTGAAAAAATAAATGTCAAACTACAATGTTGCCAATGGCTTTATTAAAGAATTTTCTTAATTGCTTGAAGAAAAAAATTTATAAATGTTCTCTTCAAATAAAGTTAGAAAATAAGCATGTTGTGCTCATGCACTAAACAGCAATTTATTATGTCTAAACTTTATGATAGTCATGTTTTGTATATGCAAATCATTTTCTGAAGAAAAACTGCTCATATAATGCTGATATTTAGCTCCATGAAACAGTGCACAGCTACATTTTGAACTTAGATAAGATAGACAACAGCAATGTTCAGTGATAACTATCACAGACATCATTCCAAACATCTGATCCCCATTGGATACCATTGAGATGAGCTTGAATGTTGTGCATAATACCACCTGTCAACACTTAGACAAATAAGATTTTTCAGGTCTTACAAAGCTAAAGGAACATCCCACCACAAGTTCTGCAATGGTTAATATCTAAGGGTCGCAAACATCATGCTTTGATTAACAACCATGGTACACAAAAGACTCTAGATCTGAAACTAATATGTAACTTTGGATTACTACAGCACTGTCAAGAGGAGTTTAAATGTTCAAATTTATAAGGGGAGGTGCCGTGAATAGATGTATTATAGCACTAAACATTGTTCTTGCTCAACTTCTTGAAGAGTTTAAATGCTAGATGAAGACCTGTCACATCAAACACTTAAAAATTCTTAAATTCTAAATCTTCACACACTGCTCATTTAACTAGTCCAAAAATCATTGAACAAAATTTCAATGAAATTTAAGATCAGTTATGCTCTCTTTACAACTCACATAAGTTCTTTAGTTGTGTTTGTGACAAACTTAAAAAAAAAAAAAACTTAACCCCTTGCAAATTTAATAATTGTTACCAAATGAAAGAAATAAAAATTTTATTTATTGTCTGCTAAAAAAACACATTTCACTTTAGCTACTGGTGTTTTCATTTTACATTATTTTATTTCACCAATAATTTGAAGAAAATCAAATTCAACCTAGTTCAAGAATGCCATAACACTAAACCAAACCAGAAGGTAGACTGTTTATAATGAACAAATAAAATAAATAACATGAATAGAAACTATAAAGCCCAATAACAATCTTTAGAAGCCATTCTATTTGGGAGTATCTGCCAAACAAAATGACTAAATGACACAGGTTACTTCCAAATGCTTATTTATTGAAGCAAAGGATATAGAAAAAAAATGTATCACTTTATATCACCTTGTTCAACAATGCATGCTATTTTTGCCATGAATCACAAAAAATACATAACTGGTAGACTCTCTCTTCTGCTTTAAAAGAGTAGATCCCACAAAACCAAAGTGTTAAAAAAAAAGGCTTACCTAAAACAGATTATTATAAGCACAACTTTTAATAAAAATCTCACTCATTGTGATACTGCTAGTTCATTCTTGTATTTAAATACTATATCATAAATGTATACCTTCAAATAATTCAATTATATATACTTATTACTACCAGCTCAGATTATTTAACAGTTTTCTGTAATTCATTTGATAGACTGCATAATTTTACCTTTAAAAGCCATCGTATTCAAATATCAGAGAGAGAGAGAGAGAGAGAGAGTTTTGTGCGCACACATAAATTCAATATCTGCTTTATGAAAAATAAGTGTAAATATTTCATTATTAAAAATATTAGATAATGTAAAAGTGCTGAGAAGCAATGCTGTAATTGTTAGTCATGTTTCTTCTATCTGTAAAGTATCCTTTAAAAAATCTAACTACAATTACCAGAATTACTGTACTTTATACTGTGACCAGCTAGCTTAATTTTAAAAAAGTAAGTATAATAATAATTAACATTTTGGCATTTATTAAGAACAAATTTTAGAATTCTGAACTTTTCAGTAATAGTTTAGGGCATGAAGTTATTCATGTGTAGAAGACAACTAAATGCTAAAGCCATGATGGCAGGTAATAGTTATAAATGCACTGAATCTCAGAAATTCATATTACTTTTGAATAATTCCCAGTTCATTAAATTTAAGATAAATGCAAGCTGCAGTTTTTGTTATAATTGGGTCATTCGTAATTTTTAGTTGATTAAATTCAAAATGAATAATATTAATGCTATTAACAAACAAATGTCAATGCAATTTCATTTTAATCTGTTTCCATCATAGATCATTTATATGTGGAAGAATCTACCAGTAAAAGTTGTGTGGAGTCACCATGTTGATTAAATCAAGAACTGGAAAAATTAACAAACTTCTTTAAACTTGGGATCTTGTATAAGCTTTGATGCCTTCCTGGTTCAATGCAACTACTAATACTATACTATACTATACACTACACTATACTATACTATACTATACATTGTTATCATGTTATCAATTATTTTAAGATGAAAAATGTTTTTCTGAGTTATTGATAATTATCTTTGTTTTTATATTCAGCATTATATAAACATTTTAATATGAAATGCCAGTTACTTAGGCAATAAATGGCCACTTAAAATTCAAAACATACACCTTGATAAAATGCATCTTGTCACTACAATTTACAAATATTAGCCTGGATTAACTCTTGAAAATTTTATTTTATCATGCCAAAATAAAGTAGTAACATAGAAAAAGTTATCTCAGTAGTAATTTTTTTTTCAAACCCCTAATTTAGTGGATTTTGTAAATTTGAAAGAAAAAGAAAATCATTGCAAAAATATCAGGTCATGAGGTGATAATTTGTAGTGAAATCAACAAAAATTTATAATTTTTCATCATTTTCTTTTATAAATTATTGGATAATAAGAGTTTTAATGAACCAGATAAAAATCAAAAACAAAAAACTTGCCATAAAGTTTTTGTTAACTCATTTTAAAGAAATCTAGAAGAGTATTCAGTTTTCAATTTTGAATACATATAAAAAGTTCCTGATAAAAATGTTTTCATGCCTTACCTATGTTTACAGGTAGACATCAAATTCCAACATTGCCTTAAGCAACTATACTCTCTTTTCTAATCATATACATTATTGTGTCTCTTCATACTTTAGCTGTTTAGTAACTGGTTGCCTCAAATTGATTTTAGTTTTATCAGTTGAGATTGGGAAATTTGAGTGAGCTTTTTCTCATATTTTAAATTAATAATTACCATAAACTATGTAGAACAACTTTCTTAAACAAAACATTGTCAGATAATCCTGGTTCTTCAATGGAACTTCAAGATATAAAGATAATAATATCAGGTAATTTGTATAATTAATAGCCAGATCTACACTGCCCAATAAAGAAGGCAACTCAGCTAAATATTTTATTTGATTTACAACAGATTTTGCTTACAATTATACAAATGACAAATCATTAGTACATTTTTAAAAGCTTCACAAGCGTAAAATATTTTGAAAAGTAACACACTGCCAAGTAATGATTTGAAGCAAATAAGTTTGTTTATATGTATTAACACTAGTTTATCATATAAAACAAAATATGTTAAAAACTTTAATTGGTTTACTGACATCATTTTAAAGTTATGTCCAGTATTTTCGACAGTATTATCTTTAGTACACAAAACCTAAAAACAAAACTATTATTTACCTTTTCTATTGCGACTAGTATAAAAAGAAAAAGAATGATTATAGAACGTAAACAATTAATGATCATACAAGGTGTAGTCAAAAAGCATCCGACCTTTGGCAAAAAAAACAAGTAATATTAAAAAACTCACCATTTTGATCTAGTCTCCTTCAAAGTATTCGCCTTGGGAGTCTACACACTTCTGCCAGCATTCCTGCCACTGCTGGAAACATTTCTGGAAATCACTTTTTGGGATGCTGTAGAGCTGTGCTGTCGAATTTTGCTTAATGTCCTCTGTTGACTCAAATCTTCTCCTTTTGAGTGTTTTTTTTTGAGCTTTGGGAATATCCAAAAGTCACACGGAGCCAAGTCTGGGGAGTAGGAAGCCTGACGAACAAGTGGTTGGACGACGTAGGTGGAATGAGCGGGTGCGTTGTCATGATGGGCTTGCCAGTTCTTTGCTGCCCAGAGGTCGGGTCATTTTTGCCGCACAGCTTCACAAAGGCGATGAAGAACCCCCATGTGGTATTCTTTGTTAATTGTCTGACCTTGTGGTGCATATTCATGGTGCACAATACCTCTGTAGTCAAAAAAACAGGTCATCAGTTTAACATTGCTGCACACCTGTCTTGCTTTCTTTGGTCTTGGCGAGGATGGATGCTTCCATTGGGATGATTGCAATTTTGTTTCAGGGTCATAGCCGTACACCCATGTCTCATCGCCAGTGATGATAGTATTCATGAAGTTTTGATCTTGGCTAGCACACTCCAGCATGTCCTGGGAGATTTCCTTTCTGTTTTCTTTCTGCTGGTCAGAAAGCAACTTTGGTTCGATTTGGCCGACACCCTCCTCATGCACAAATCTTGTTATAATTGACTGAACTGACCTATGGCTGATTCCAACTTCGGAAACAATCTCCTCAATAGTCACACAACGGTCTTCATAGACTATTCCTCGAACCTTTGCAATTATTTTGTCGTTTCTGCTAGTCGATGGTCTGCCACAACGTGGCTCACCATCCACTGAGGTACAGCCATCTTTGAACCGGTTGTACCACTTCTTTATCTGTGTTTTTCCCATAGCATCATCTCCAAAGGCCTTCTGAATCTTCTTGATAGTCTGGGCTTGCGTATCACCAAGTTTTTGGCAGAATTTGATACAGTATCTTTGCTCAATGCACTTGGTCATCTTGACTAAAAAAAAAAAAAATCGCACAGCGCACTCTTCACATCTGTACTCAATGCGTCACTGTGGGCAATTGGCGCAACCTACAGACACGAAAATTTTTGCAGATGCTCAGGAAGGACACGGCCACCTAATACCGATGCGGATTTTGCTCATGCATTATTATTTTGTGCAAACAAATTCAAGGTCGGATACTTTTTGACTACACTCATATAAGTCAGATATTAAGTAACTTTACTTTTTAATAATTTGGTATGGTACTGATCTCTTAATTTTATTAACTGTAGAGCACTGATAAAAGATTCAGCTTTATCCAACTAAATAAAGCCAATAAATTTCATTTGAAGTGTATTATTTAAATTAGAGCAATAATATTAAATAAACACTATTTGTTTAGCTTTGTAATGATTCCCACAGCCTTCATCCATCTTAACCAATGAAAATCTATAAACAGTGATGCCACAAAGAATTTGAAAGAGAGATACATAGCTGGGAAATGATATTGGATTTTACAAATGTAGCATCTCCAAATAGTTAGAAGTATTCTGCTGTTGACTGTTAACCAGGTGATTGTCTGGGTCAAGAGAAGCCATAAGATTACTGAGAGTTTCTCGGATACCCAAAACCAACAGAATGGACACCTGATGCTATCAAAAAGATCTGGGAAATTGCACCCTGAAAATCAGCTGCAAATGTGGCCAAGCATGTGCAAGTGTCCATGAGAACTATCAGGTATTATCTCAAAAACAGAGATTTTAGAAAAAGTGGCAAGATGCAACCAAATCCTTACCCCAAATGATGTCAATTTTGACTGGAATAAGCAATGCGGATGCTATCTTACTCTCTAGCACAGTACATCTGACCACATACAATAAATGGTGCAAAATTACACAATTTTTAGATTAGGTTTTGTAAACAACTGTGGAAAATGGTCATTTCATTTCATTTCATACCAAAATGGAAAATCAAGTACACAGAAAGCTTAAATTTAAAGTTATTCAAATTTACCAAAATGAAATCAAATCTATTCCCTATTTATCCAGGAAAAAAAAACATTCTCCCAGAAATTACTGAGAAAAAAAAAAAATTTTAAAGAATTATTATTATTTTATTATTTCAATTACACCATCAGTATGTTTAAAAGATCTTTTGTTAATTTATGCAAACAGCAGGGGATGTTTTATGGATGAACTGCAATCACCCAGCAATGCCAATTAATTTTTGTCTTGCCTCAAAAGTGAAACCTGCCTTACATTTAGTACAAAATATTAGCTTTAAAAAAAATGAGCCAGTGATATTTGCTTATCTTCCAAAATTCATTCAAGCAAGCTTTCTATTTATCAGAATTAATTTTTTTTAAATTATAATGGATTTCAGCACAAATTTAATGACAGAGATCCATAAAATTTCATTTTCATTTAATACTAGCATATTTTTATATTTTAAACAGAAAACATTATTAACCTAGATATTATTATTACATTTTTTCTTGACTTGCATGTATACATACAAAATGTTTTATGAGTAGGAGAGACACTTCTTTCGTTTGATATCAATGCCTCAACCTATTTTTAAAAATAAACTTGTATCCTATATAATATTTTTTTAATACATCTATTTTTGTTACACATGACTATGAATATAAATTTAAATTATGCTTATTTCACCATAGTTTGTGAATGATTATTTATTTATTCACTATTATTGTTGTTTTAATATTCTTCATAATTACTGAAATTTCCATAAAATTTGAGAAGAAACCACCAGATTACCATTCAGCTAGTATTAAATGTAGGAAAACTATTTTAACAAACTATCTTAAAATTTAAAACTATTTAAAATCAAGAAAAAAAAGATCAGCATATCTTTAGAAGTACAAAGCCTATTTGTTTCTAATAGTCAAAGAAATTAAAAGAATTCTGAAGTAATCCTACCTACCTAGTTATACTACTTAATCAAATTAGCAAGAATGTGAAAGCTTTCCTTTAGTCATAAGATATTCCTTTTGCAAACAAATGATAAATCAAACTTAAATATGCTCTTATTTGTTGATTATATATAATTTTAATCATGCATAAACAACAACAAAGAAAAAATGCATAAACAATTGTTTTTTTTTCCTGTACAGTATTTTTTTTTTACTCTAAAATTCTAAATATTTGGCATAATTTTCATGCTTTAACTGATGAAGCTTTTACTTATAATTTTATTTTTAAGCAATATTAATAGGCAAAATAAACACTTAGTCCAAGTTTATAAGAAAAAGAAATCACATAGTAAATCAGAATTAATTAACAACCATAAAATGTAAAAGAATTAATATAACGCAAATAATTGAGTATAAAAATATTAAATTATAATCCCGAGTAATTCAGGTACTATAAGAATTTTGGTAAGAAAAAATTACTATACATTGTCAAACTATGTACAACTTTAAAAAGATGGAAATGCAGATGCAATAAGCTAGCCATTTTAAAAGAATTTGTTTACAAAGCTACTCTTAAATTTAGTATGTGCTTTTGCATTATTTTTCACATTTGGTTACATGAGCTCAAATTCAGCACAGTTAATTAAATAATTATGATTTTTAATTTCTTACCAAACTTACATATTTAAATAAATTATTACTTACTGGTTGCAATAAATAAAACTAAATTCAATGACTTTTTATGTATAATTTTTTAAGCATAAGCCGATTTGCCATTTTTAAAGTAAATTGAGATGGTTTCATGAACTTCTGCTCCAAAAGATATGGGGGAATTTTATCCTGTATATATAATATCAAAGATAAAGGTATAGTATTAGGTTTATGTTTTTTCAAGACAAATTCCTTTATAAACAATACTTTTCCAGTAAAATTAATCCATTTTCACTAATGACATCTAGTACATTCTGAAATACTGAACTGGTCAACTAACAATTACCATATTATTAAAGATGCTAATCAATAAATCTGACATTTCATTTGCTTTTATTGATCACTTTTTTAAAAAAAGCTAAACAAAAAAATAATAGAACTTACAAGAAATTTGAAAAGAAAATGTAAATATTTAAGTTCAATATAATTTACAACTTTCAAGTGCCAAAATCTTAAAATGTTTTCAAGCTTAATCACACTTGCCCTGAAATGGTAGCATGACAAATCTTTCCAATTAAATTTGTAGGAGATGATAATTCACTTTGAAACACAAAGCAGACAGATATGTAGTGCATTTAACTTGTTTGGTATTGGCTATTAATGTCTGCACTGTTTATTACCATACACACTTTATCAAAACCTTTAAAAATGAACTTTTATTCAGTAACAAATAAAGGCCATCATTTAGTAGAATAATTAGTATTGTAAGAATACTCATTAAATAAGTTTATATGTAAAGAGTACTGTTATATAATTTCAAGTGAAGTTACAGTAAAGCAGAATGCATTTAAAAACTCTAAAGAATGTGTGAAGAATTATCTGAATGAGATTTATCAGCATATTATCAATATTCAAAAGTGGCAATCAAGGCTAAGATAGACATTTTTGTACTGTTCGCAATCATGTAAAAGTTAATTTTTATAACTATAAATTTATCATGAATACTCTAAAGAGAAAACCATTATTTTAAAAAAAAATCTGTTGTTCAGATATGATATTGTAATTTCTTGCAAATCATATATTTTTTTTAAAATTCAGAATATTAGTTTAACTGTTTCAACATATTCTCTAAGCTCTTTGGTATTATCTTTCTTCATCTACACTTAAGCAAAATTAAATATGCAATTGCAAGAGAGTCCCAAAACTAGATCCATTCAAAGGAATTAAAATTGTGGAACAATGCTCAGCATCTTAAAAAAAGAATGAAGAAATTGGGTGAGTATCAATGTCAGCATGGTCATTCAGAAAACTTAATTCTAATAATAGCTGTAGTATGCAAACATATGCACATGTATACGTAAGTAAAACTACTCAGATTATTACACCTAAATAACAAAAACTTTCATACAATTATAACTGCTAATATAATGCAAAGGGTATGTGTTTTCTTGTCAAAATTACTAACCAATGTTAAATTTTATTTTTTTAATTTCAGCTAACAAACTTTAAAACAATAACAAAAAATCATCATCTGTTTAGAAAAAAAATGAATAGCAATTGTTGAAAGATTTGAAAAAAAGACTCACAAAAAACTGGATTCCAAAAGCTTTTAGCTTTTCAACAAGACACAATGTTATATATATAAGTAAACTGACGAAATTAAAATAAAAAATGTAACTGGAAACTTCAGTGTGTTCTGTGTTACATTTTGGTTTATGTATTGCTACAGCATTAAATGTTACTCTGGGATTTTTTTGTTTTTTTTTTTTAGTGCACTAAAAACTATGCAAAGCAAACATTAGTCAATCATTGCAAGTAAATCTGTTTCATAAATAATATCATAAATATATTACAAATGAAACTCCTCAGTTAATACTTAACAAATTTACTAAAGTGAAAACTGTATTTGTACAAAATTTAAAACTACAATTACAAACTAGCCTTAGTAAATGGGTAATTTCATTCTTAAATTTAGATTAAAAACAACACATAAATGCAATTTTCTAATGCCATGTAATATTCATGTAGTATTCAAAAACATAACATTGAAATTTTTAAAAAATAAAAAGTGAAATTATAAAATAAATAAAATATGTGGTTAATAATTAAAATAGTTAAATATAAATCAGTTTCAGTGCATGGTTATCACCATTTCCAAAAATAATTTCAGAGTATTTTCATATTTCAGTGAAAATGACCACCAATCCCCATTTTTAATCCTTAAATCTTTGAGGAATTCTCATAGATATTCAAAATGACAAAGGTAATTTATTTTTTGTTATAAAGCATGGCATTCAAATGGTCCATTTGACTTTCTTTTAAAACTAAGTGTGCATATAGTAGTACATTTCTGTACAAAAAACAAAATCATACACTTAAATTAAAAATAATACTACAAAAAGAGTTTTGTAAATAAAAATATTTCTTAAAAATTAGCATCTCGTCATTCAAGGAAATCCATTATATGATAACTTACAGTTACTAGTTTTAAAAAATGTTTTAAAAATAATTTTTTATAGAGAAAAGCATTTTCCAAAAACACTATTTAAAAAGTAAAATCTTTTGATTATTTTTTCCGTATGTGATAAACATTGTTATGCAATTACTACAAGACCAGGTAAGTATATAACTAATACAAAGAAATGACAATTATGGTTTCTAAGATTGCTTTGAAAAAAATCAAGACTACATAATAACACTGTACATTCAATAGAAGTGTGATAGTTTTGCATTAAAAAAAAAAAAACATTACGTTAAAATAAACCCAGGGTCATTCCATTTTCTAACATACAAGGTGTTCCAAAATGATGTATACAGTTGTCCACCAGTTTTCACGGGGGTTACATTCCTAGAGCACCCGCAAAGAGTGAAAAACTGCGAATATTGGACGTGGTCCATAAAAATGCCTATAAATGTCAAAATATAACATAACATAATGAAAAAATATAAGTAACTATATAATAATAATTTAATAAAAAATACAGTAAAATGTACGGGTACTCACCAATATTGAATGATATTGATTGAAGATGATGATGATGATGATGAATAAGCTGTGCAGTACGATGAAGATAATGATTGCACAGCAAAGCAGAGGATTTAAAGCTCCTTAGGTGGCGCCTCTTCTTCAGGTGCTTCAAGAGGAGTCGTATCTTCGTGCAAGGCTTTCTTGGTGGGCTTGAGGAACATTGTGATGGGAAGTTGCTGTCGCTGTTTCTTCATGGTGGTGAGGAGGGTTTTATATGTCTGCATGGCAGATTCAATGGCATTTTTAAATTGGCGAGATTGAACCATATAGGGATCCCATGCTTCAGCCTTCCCTTGCAACTCCTTTGCTGTCCTCATAAGGTCAGACAGATGTTCCAGTGTCAGGCCCCCCCCCTCTTGCTCTGGATCTGTCGCTTCCTCCTCATTGCTGGCAGACTTTGTTAACTTCAATAAATCCTCGTCCATCAGGGGTTCAGAGTGGGCATCGATGAGGTTGTTGACCTCATCTTGCGTGATGTCGTCAAAACACAACACTCATCGAAACACTCGAGATAGCTACACGCGGTAAACTGGGATGATGCGGGGCTGCTGGGTTGCATCTGCCTGAGACAGCGTCTCATGGGCAGCAGCCAATCAGCAGCAAGGAGAAATGAATAACGCTCTTGGATTGGCTACTTTCAAACTTCCAGTCAATAACATTTATTTTATATTGATATTTTGCTGAATTTACGTTAGTATTTATATTACAAAATTAGTAAATTATATTGTTATTAATAATTTAGCATTAAAAAGCATGAAAATATATATATATTGCCACGAAAAAAGCCTTTAAAAAAATCGCAGAAGATATTTGCGATTCCGCGAATATGCAGGGGTTTCCACAAACAATTATTAGTTAGGTTCTAAGGAAAATTCTGCGAATAACCTTGGCCGCGAATGCCAAACCGTGATTACACGGGGGTCAACTGTATACCTTTTTTCTGTAGGTTAGTAAACAAAGGACATATTGCAAGATAGAATTTTTGTTTTATACATCAGATACATCAAACATAATATATTACAACAGATATTAAAAATGTCCACCACTGATATCCACAAAGGCATTAGTGTCTAACATAAAAGCTACATGCAGTAGCATGCTTTTAAATAGGAATAGCTGTTAAAACATCAACATTTCTGTTTCATTCTTTATACAAGTATAATTAGGTTAGTATGCATGTATATTTGTACATGTTTGTAGATTTCAGCTGCAGAGATGCAATGCCGGCCTCACTGATCTATGACTTTGATCATCATCTTCAACACTTTTCTTGTGACTCCCTCCAATTAATTTTGGTTGGCACAGAATCAAACTCTTGGCCACACCTTTAACTTTGTACGTGCTTCATAGTTTCTCCATGACTCTAGTAGCCACATGGTACACCAGTGCTCTTTCTGCCTTTCAATTTCCTGGTTTCTAACAAATCAGTTTAGGTCCATTATAATGCTAGCTGGGCCTTCAGATGCTCACAATTGTGACATTGGCTTTAATATTATCAAGAGGTGGATCCAATACTCTTTTATCTTGCAGCTTGCTCACAAGGCTAAGTGAGTTTATCAATACAACTACATGGTAACACTATGGAGCAAGACAATTAATCCATGCCAAAGTGCTCCATAGCATCACTCTCACTCCCATATAAACATGACCTCACTTCACATGCTGTTTCCAAATGAATACCAGCTTTTTAGCCTTCCATACCACTCTACCCCACACTATGCACCCCACTTAAAGATAACTATCTGTAGCAATCATGATGTAGAATTAGGGCTCTTTGGCTATTCTTCCCCATCTGCATTATTGATTGCCTCTGGTCTTTCTCTCTAAGTCTAGTCACCTTTCCCACTAAGCTGCAGCTCTGCTCCATTCTAGTCCGCCATTTGATTGTTCTGATATTCTTGATCACTATGAGTTAGGTTTACCCTCATAAATATGATTCCTCCACCCATTCTTTTAGCTATTATGGCAAGCTCCTAGAAGCTTTTTTATACAATAAAGTAAAAACCTCTGCCTGTTAAAGAACATTTTCAACACTTTAACACTGACATTTTTTGGTTTAACCTACTTACAGATTAGCAGGGTTAGGAAGATGTCATTGGATAAAATGAAGGGTTAGGAGATAATATGAATTTGTATTTAAATTCCTAAGTACATTTATATATATAGTTCTTTACAAAATAAGCATATACAGGAATACCCCAACTTACATAAGGGTTATGTTCCATTTGGCAATACTTAAGTCGACTCACATGTATACAGCAACCATACACAAGCATAAAGGTAGGCAGTGAACAATACTTATGGGCAGATCCTTTCACGTTTTCTTTAATATAGTTTTTGTCTCTCACTATCATGTTAACCGTCGACATGGCCATGCTCAGGCCATGTGCAATAGTAGACAAAGCTTGCCCATCTTCATATTTCTTTATTATACTCACTTTCTCCTCAAGCTTAATCACCTTACACTTCTTTGCAGGACCACTAGCACTAACATCACTTTTACACTTTGTTTCCATGGCTTGCAGTGGAAAAATTTACGTAAAAATGAAAATAACTATGCCCAACTAAACTCACTTGATGAATACTAACGCAAAATCGAGAGTGTGGGAGAGGGATGCTGGCCAACTAATCACACTTAGACCCAAGCATGCATTACTCCATGACTCAAAGTAGTGTCCACTCATACCCAGGTACATGTATGTAGCGCTACATAACATTTTGGCTGTATTTTTAATTTTTTAAAAAAATTTATTTCTTACATAAAGTCAAATTTACATAAGTCAAGGCTTACGTAAGTCAGAATATACCTGTATAGAGAATTATACCACATATATACATCTGCGCGTGCGCACACACACACACACACAGAAACAGTTATGAAAATCCATTATACAAATGACTTAACACACTGACAAAAATGAATACACAGTAGAACCAGTTATTCTTCCTTCCAAAATGTTTAACCAACCTGATTAACTACTTTGATATTATTGCAGAATTCAAATTCACTATATATTTTAATTGAGAGATTCATAATACAGGGTGTTCCAAAAGTCTTGGGCACATTTTGACAATGAATATCTCAGAAACTATTAAGGATATAAAAACGCATCTGGTAAATTCAGAAAGCTTGTAATCTCAATTTTTACATGGAATGTTCAAAGATGTTCAATGTGAGCACCATTGGTCACACGACACACATCAAGCCTATAGTCCAATTCTTGCCAAACGCGTCCCAGCATTGCATTGTCAATGGTTGAAACAGCTTCTGTTATTCGTGCCTTCAGCTCATCCACGTCTCTGGGAATAGGGGGCACATATACCAATCCTTTCACAAATCCCCACAAAAAGAAATCGCATGGTGTGAGATCTGGAGATCTGGGTGGCCAGGACATGAGATCGTGATCATTCTGCCCAGACCTTCCAATCCATCTGTCTGGCAGTTTTATGTTCAGAAACTGTCTAACCCTGAGGCTCCAGTGTGGTGGCGCTCCATCCTGTTGGAAAATGAAGTCACCAGATTCTTTCTCACTCAATTTATCCATTAACTAAAAAATCTGAAAAGATATCTAAAAAAAATCTTAATCTAAAAAAATCTTAATATCTGAAAAGAAATAAAAAAAATCAATAGCCTTACAAAAAAATTAATGTAATTAGCTTTAAAATGACACAACTTTTATCTTACTACCATTCATAGTTAAATAGATATGGGGACTTCAAATGTGCCCAAGACTTTTGGAACACCCTGTAAATCCATTCAAATCAGAATACTTAGCACCACTTGCATTAATTTTATTTTAAGAATTAAAAAAATTTAAATTCTGAAATATTCACAAAGGTCTTTAGTCTATGGACTTCAACAATACTCTCTGGTTGCCATATAAAAGAGGTGAAAATACTTATATAGTACACATTGTAATGAATGTCAAGAAACTAAATAGTTAACTTTAGCATGAAAAATTGAAAAATTATCAGAATTGATAGGAGGTCAATGGTCCAAAGGCTCAGGTTCAATCTCTGTTTGGAATTGGCTTGGTTTGGCTAATTCCCTGACATGATCAACCTAACATTTGGATTTCCAGTGTACTCCAATTTTTGTCCACATTTAAAAATGAAAAGTTCTCATACAAATAATTTCCCTGTTAAAGTCAAAGGTGCTGGGCCCTTTGCAGCACAGAATAGGTAACTCTCTAGTAGATAACTGTGGCACTACACTCACCAGATTGTCTCAAATGTAGAAATAAACTCCATTATTAAGACTGGTTTATGACAAATAGTTAATAGTTTGTAGTTTGATAGTCAACCATAATAATAAATAAGCAAAAAAAAAAAAAAAAAACAATACTGCATTTTCATGTAGTTATTTAATTGTTTTTTATAATAATTGCAAAGTTTATATATATAAAGACCTATTTCAAAACAAAAACTTTATTTTGGGATTAATTTTTTTCATGATTCCTCTTACTTTAATGTGCCTAATACATTGGCTATAATCAATAGCAGAGACCTGTTTGTTTGCCATGTATCCTTAATATTCTCTCTCTTTTTTTTTTCTTTTAGAGAAAAAAGCGCAATACTCAAAAAAGAAAGAAAGAATCCTCTTGATATTTTAATACAGTATAGTGCTGCTAACATAGATGGATGAATCACACAGGTCTGATATTTCTTAAAGGCCATAGCAGTTGAGCACCCTTTGAAGTGAGTATTAATCTATACTGCATTTCCCAGGCTTCAGGCAAATTTTTTTTTTCTAATCTTTGATTAGAAATCTTGCTCATTAGTTTCCTTTAGTTATTTTAACTACCCAACTTCCATTTAAAACTAAACTTCTATTAAAATAATCTAATCTGTAAGAATAATATAATAATAATAATATATATATATATCTATATTGCTAAGAACCTAGACATTGCTAAAAATCAAGATATAGTAAGTCCTACGATTAAACAAAATAAATTTTCATTTTGAATTATATACAAAATTTCCATAATTCTATATTTAAATTGCATTTTCAAATTAATCTTTAGCTAATAGTCAAAGAAACAGATTACTAAAGATGCATTTTAAATAATAATAATAATAATAATAATGACTAAATAAATTTAGGAAATTATTTATATTGTCAGAAAGGTTAACATACAGAAAATTATGAATTTTATTTTCTTAATTCTAGATTAACATCAGACTTTTAATTTTAAAAGTTTCATCAATAGGCATAGCATTAGGTATTACAGAAATATTTATATTGCAATACACATAAATTATTATAGTAATATTGTGATGTATATATATACTGTATTTCTTTACATCAACAATCTTTCAGTATACAAGCATAAATCCTCAACAATAAAAAATAGCAAATTTATCTCATTTATACACTTTTAAAAATGTGAAGGAGGTGCCCAATGTTGGCAAATTTACCAGACTTCAGTTTCAAACTGTGGACAAACAGTTGATTTGTAACAGTGCTTGACTTTTTGATGATGGATGGAAAAAAAAAAGTGGAGCATAATGGCATTTGGGTGTATTGTTAAATATAGTATTTACCATGAATATTTTACTTCTCCACACAGTGATCAGACTTTGAAAAAATTTCATCATTATCTAATCCTTTGTGATTCTTTTAAAGTTTGAAATATTTCCACCCACATTGCTATCTGCCATTTTTACATCATATGGGCAAGTGCTTAAACTTTCTTGAAAATAAAATTAAAATACAATAAACTTGTTATATTTCTAACATAAAATTGTATACATATTTATTTCTTGTAGGTAAGTGCGTGAAGCATTTTTTTCTGTTTCAATAACTTATTTCCAGCTCTGTATGCATCCAGAGAATATTAATTGGTTTAGAATATAGGCCAACAATATGCATGTTACACTAGACAAGGTGATCCATTTCTCACATCTGCCATCAATGGCTTCTGTTTATAATGAGCAACTTGTCCAGTATATTGCAATAATATTACTTCAAGAAAATGTTTAAAAAGGAGAAAATGCTGATTTCAAAAACATCAATCAATCAAGCAATGTTATGAAATCTTTTATGCTTCCACAACGTGTGCACTGTATGATATGGTTCAGACCGACAGTAGGCAATATAAATAGCATGTGTTTAGTCAGTATTATCTTTGTTAAAATGTATGACTTGCAAAAAATCAAAAATGGAGAGCTACTGGAAACCTACAAGTCAAAAGCACACAGCAAAAAACCACGACTTAATTCAGTATATCACAATCAGACAATCAGTTATTAGCCATTATAGGCACATTATCAAGAAGCCATATGAGAAATGCTCCCTGTAGTGGCTGCCCATAATTAATATCTAAATATCAAGCAATAACTGATTCATAATACTGTGTGACCACTTGGTAATTATGTCAGAGTGACTGACTCCAAATCAGTATAAAAAATCTTCATACTACCACTCTTATAGCCCCATTCATACTCTTACATTTTCCTACCACTGACAGCCAGACATAAGCAAAGTTATGTTCTTAGATGGGTCAAAGTTCAATTGGTTGGCCATGGAAAAATATAGGGCATGACAATATTGAAGGTGAAGGTATCACATAGCTGCCACCAGGCCACAAAAAATATGATTAGTGTTAGGTAGCATCACTGACTACCTACATTAATATGCAATTCAAAGACATCTGACAAATATACCTACTACTGCAACATTATCAAACTTTCAAATTGTGCCACTTGCTAGACATATCATTTCTTTCATATTTCAAGACAGTAGTGTTCAGACTTAAGGTACAGAATATCACTGATCACTTCAGAACAGAGATAAACATACTACCTGGCCAGCCAAGTTACCAACTATTTATCAATAGACCACATGGAAGACAACTTGTACAGACCCCTTAGAAAATGTGCATAGCTCATATAAGACCACCAACAAATGGACATGATGCTCCAGAATCCTCCAGATTCCGCTTTGCTGATTTATCAGAAGCATGAGACATCAGTACATGGTCTGTTAGCGCTGATAATGATAAAAAATATTATTGATGTGAACATTAACACTATACCCCCTGAACAAGCTACCATTTACAGAGATATAATACCATGACTAGATGTTGATATCATATGCACAGGCATACAAAATTGTTTATTAGAAAATTCAAATAATTTGGTAAAAATTTTTTAATTTGTGTTTTTTTTTTAGATCAGTGCAAAGACTACCTTTTTTTTTTTAGCAATATAGTTTAAATATAACAAAAGTTTCTTTTATTTATAAGGTAGGAATGTAAAAAAGATAATTAACAAAATAAAGAAAACTAAAGATAATAGGCATTATCAGCTACAAAGCTATATATTAAGCTTTATTATACTAAATTGAAACCAGCAATTACTTAAAGCAATAAAAAATCATCAGCAGCAATTGTACTTTGTAAACTAAGCACAAGCCACCAGCCAATTTAGTCACGTCTGACTCCAAAGGACTGCATCAAACTAAATAATTTTTCTGCTCAGTAATTATTTTGCAACAAATCCTTTTGTCAAGTTAGTACAAAATCAAAACCTTATTTCTTGACATGAAGCATACACATGAAGTAACAAAGAGAAATTTCTATAGTTTTATTCATCTTCTCTGGCCAGCATCATTGGTACATAAAATTTATTGATTGAAGTGTAGTCATCTGTCTAAAGTGCAGGAAAGCACTAAGTTATTATGTAGCACAAGGAGGAAATGACTTTCACTAGTAGTAAGTTCCATGTTTTGTGTATTCAATTAGAAATAATTCTAAACAAGACTCTCTCACAAATAAAATTTTGTATCCTTCTATCTCTTATGTAGTAAGTCAAGTATACATTTTATTTTATAAACACTATAACAGTAATATTCAGTATTTCACTTTATAATTACTTTACATATTTATAACCATGAATTATCTGCTATAAATTACAAATTATTGAGTCTACAAGATTAAAATGAGTTTATACAAATACACAGGCCTTAAAACAGATTTCTACATTACTTTCATTATTAGTGACTAATTTAAATCTAAAAAAATAAACACTTCAGGCATATATATATATATATGATTATTGTTTAAAGCAGGAAAACTCCAGCTATAGTTTAAAATTGTGAGAATTAGATTATAAATGCAATAAAATCACATCACTTTATATCTACAAAAAAAAGTTTTGCAAATGATAAGATGTGATGACTATGAATAAAAAACAAAACAAGATGACTTTTATCAAATATATTCTTTACATTCATGTCATATTCTGACCATTCTCATTCTTTACTACTAATAACACAGCAAAGATAAATAGTTGTTTTTAAAAAAACATATTAAAAAATCTGATGGTAGGCTTGTAGCTACTACTAAATTATTTTTTTTAAAAACTCAATCATGAATTTAGCCCAATGACAAGCATCAAGACAGGGTTGTCAGCAAAAACTTTATATGCCATAAAAGAATGTGAATCTAAGTAACACAAAAGTTTAAGAGTTGCATCTTCTGCATCCTTCATTTTTTAACAAGATTTATAATAAATTTTTTATTTTAAATTATATTCAAACAGAGAACTTTTAAAACTTCCCACATTTTTATATACATTTTAAAATTATTATTATAAAAAAAAACTGGTATGGTATACAGTTCAGTTCTTCCTAATGAAAGCTACTGTGCAAAAATAAATTATGTAATCCCAGTAAGACATGTTATAACTTCAAGCAAAGTAAATTCCACTATCAGCATCCAGGTGAAACAGTAATGCCTGAGGTTTTATACACATTGTTATGCTCAAGGTATTTATGTACATCTTGTGCTTGCATGATCAGAAACAGGACATAATAAAAAAAGACAAGACACTCTTAAATTTCTAAACACTTCACCAACACCAGCTATCAAATGAATGAGTGAGAAAGTTATTTCTAATTTTTCAGCCACAAAATGTGAAATATTAGCTCTACTGATCTGTAAAATAAGTTGAAATCTAGTTTGGTGAATCATGAATATTTCATCATCAATGCTTTCCTGAACTTATTTCTCAGCTTGTCAGTCCTTGCCTGCCATATATGCCAGTTTTTTTTTTTTTTTTAAGACAGAAAGTTGTCTTCTGCAGTAAAACTGTTAGATATATATTATTTCTATATTCTCTATAAATGCATAACATTGTCAAGGAAAAAAAAGTTTTATTAATTTTGATAACAGTACTGACATATTCATTTAATTTTCAGATTTTATTTATAATACTATTTTAAAATGAATCAAGTATCCAATATAAATTATAGTTTTAAATAGTAAAACATTTATTTTGAGGAAGCATTGAAAGATTGATTATTCATGTTGTCAACATCATAAAAATTCATCAATGTAAATTTTCAAATTATAAATAGGTCATTAATCATGAAAAATCACATTTGAGAAGTTAAATTATATATAGGGTGATCAGAAAGTAACTATGCAGTGGAGTATACTTGTAATCATTTTTGATTCCTCTCTTTGTGCTTTGTCATTTTGTTTCCAAAATGACCAACAGATGACAATTCTGTGTGAGGAGTTGTAATGAAGTTACCAAAAAGATCAACAGGTGTTGGCAGTAAATTTGCAAAAGTGAAACATGATTTTTGTGAGATTGTAATTTTGAGTAATGGTTCTTTCAAATGCCAAACTAATTTTTCTCGTCAAGAAAGTAAACACAAATAACAGTAAATACACCATAAGAGTTCAAAATGAGTTTTTACAAGAATTTCCTGATGCAAAGCTTCTGAACAGAAATGCTGTAAGGGCAATGATTAGCAAATTTGAAGATTCTGGTTCAGTTGAAGATTATCAACAATTAGGTAGGCTAAAAGTATTGGAGGAGGAGAAGCTATCAAAAATTTCAGATACAATGCTTCAGAGCCCTTCAAAATAGCTGTGACTAACTTTCTCAACAAGCAAATGTTTTATATGGGAGTGTGCATAATGCTTTAAAGGAGTTAAATCTTTACCCTTAAAAAGGGAATGTTGTGCACAAATTTAAAACTGCAGACCACAGTAAGCGAGGTGAATACTGCAACTGGTTTAAGAATTTTATTGATGTAAACAGCAACAACATATTGGATAAAACATTTTTTTCTGATGAATGCTGGATTCATCTCTCTCCAGATATATTAATAGCCAGAATACCAGAATTTGGTCCACTTCTAACCCTCATGACCTGTTTTGGAAACCACTTCATGATGAAAAGGTTGGTGTATGGGGGTAGCTATATCAAGGAAACGCATTATTGGACCTATATTTTTTAAAAAAAAACATCAATTCAGAGCATTATTGTAATGACACACTGTGTCCTTTTATTGGTGAGTTAGACGAATAAGAAATCGAAGATGCCTACTTCCAGTAGGACAGAACCACTGCTCACACATGCTCAATCGATGAAACTCCTGGAAGTATTTGGTGATCAACTGATATCAAAAGGAATTTGGCCTGCATGCTCTCCTGTCCTCACACCCCCACACTTTTACCTGTTTGGGGGTGCAGTGAAACTGAAGGTCTTTGAAAATGATCCCCATTCCATCGATGAACTGAAGCAAAACATCATCAATTTCATTAGAGGAATAACATCTGAAGAATTGCAAAATGTTTTTGAGAATATGAAAATACATGTGGAAAAATGGTTAAACATGAGTGAAACTCATTTTCAGCATTTATTGTAATACTTTATTGTATGAGTTAATGTATTGAAATAAAAACTTAATAAATTTTCCACTGCATAATTACTTTTTTATCACCCTGTATTTTATGTATATAAAATTACATACTAACATATTTCTTTCAGTAGAAACTACTGTCCTTTATCATATAAATACAAGCAAATATAAGTTCCAAACTTATTCTTTATTTTACAAGCAACTCATTTAACAATTTTGAAATGTGACAAAATAGTATTGTGACTAGACCTATTCTAAAACATGTTAGTTCATCATACAGTAAAATTGGTTTAGATCAAGATTTTCTACAAAAGTATGACTTTTTAAAAATTCTCTATAAAATTAAACTTTATAATATATGTCTTTCTAATAACTATGCAAAATAATATACAAAGTTGATTTTCTTATTAAAGTGATGAAATTTATTTGTCTACTATTGTTGTTATTTTTAAAACCTGGTTCTGTTTAATGTGTTAAGACTGTAACATCTTAGAACAACTATAATAAAGGTAAATATGATATAGTATTATTACTATGAGGAACATTATTATACTCTTGTAAAAGAAAAAGAAAACATGATTATTCAATAAGAACTTACTTGAAAACTATACTTTTTGGATTAATATTTATATTATACCATATAAATATTTTAAAATGGCATCATTTCACTAGATGAAAAAGTTTTGATTAAAGTTGTTTCTGAGCTTTCTCCCCCAATAATACTTCCATAAACCAAGTGAAGGTGAGTATACAAATAGCTTATAAAATATTTAGGTTACAGATATAAAAATTAGATTAACTGTGTATTGTCATGTTACTTTTTAAAATAAATACTGAAGATTTATATTTTTGCTTCTCTCTTGTACTATGAAATCTCTATATATGCCATTTGTAACTGTACTCTGTAATTATAACTGCAGATTTTATATACATTTTTTTATTGGGAGAACAAAATAAAATAAAACAAAACAAAAAGCTCCATAAATAGATGTATTTAAAAGAAAAGTCTTTTCTGGCCAAGCTCAAGATGTAGTATACCTTTTATAGCCTCTCCAAATTTTATATAGCTGGGACAGTTCCTAGGAATCATTTAAATTATTCCAAATGTATCCTACTTGCTATAATTACATGAAATTAAATGTAAGCTAACTTAATAATTAAGATGTGTTTTATTTAATAAGAATAGAAAAAAAAATTTTATTATGTGATCTTGATATATCACTATCTTTAAACAAACTTTGGAAGTAAATAGTCAAAATTATGGCATTCTTTTTGACAGAAAAAGTCAATGGCAACTGATAATTTTAAAATGATAATGCAAAGTGCAAAGACCACTTATTCTTTTCATTGCAATCACTATACATGCAAGACCCAATGCAATATGAGACAACCTTGTGTAATGCAAGAAATAATCATGCATTTAATTAGCTTCTGTTCTAATCACTACTAAGTGTCTGATCATTTTTCAGCTTCAGAAAATTCAAGTGGGCTATGAATGATTGTCAAGTAAATCAGCTTGGCAGCTTGCATTTAATTAAATAAATACCAGATGGTATCACTTGAAAAAAGTAATAAAAAGAGAGAGTTTGCTTTGCTTATGTGCAAAATTTAATATTTATGTCAAGT
Source organism: Nautilus pompilius (assembly GCA_018389105.1). Lineage (NCBI taxonomy): Eukaryota > Metazoa > Mollusca > Cephalopoda > Nautilida > Nautilidae > Nautilus > Nautilus pompilius. Next base: position 771,766 of record JACATO010000314.1, on the reverse strand, counting down.
TTTGATATATCTTTCATTTACAATGCATTTTACACGAAAACAAATTTTTAAAAAATTTTGATGTGAAACTTCATATTTCAGTATAATTAAAACAATGCAAGTAAAAAAAAATTAATTAACAACATACAATTAAATGAACAAAAAATATTTCTAAATACACATGTATGCTAAAACATTACATCTTATTTTCTTTAATTATTCTCTAAAGCAGTGGTTCCCAATTTTGGGGGGGTGTAACCCAAATCGGGTTGCGAGGAGGGATGGAGTAGGTGGGGGGGGGGGTGATTTGTGGCTTCAGTAGGATCAAAAAGGGTCATCAGAAAAAAAAATTTTTTTTCTCTCCTCACCACAACATAAGAGTACAAAGTTAAAAATTATGATGCGTTTTTCCATTAACCTGGTTTTTACCAAGAATTTTTATGGGTATGAAAGACAATATTAGCAAGTTGTTCTGAGTCCCCAAGAAGCATATCCACTAAATTTTGAAGGATTTCTAATATCTTTTTGGTTTATTAGCTTTTTTTTTTTTTTTTGCATATTCAAATGAACATTCTGTTTGTATGTGGATAAATGAACATCATGTGCATCTGTGTTTCAAGATATTGAATAAACATTTTTTAACCTGAATATACATCAAATTTCTTTTTATTTTAAATAATTAAAAATAAAAATAAATATAATTACATATGTATGTATTTTTATATTTAAATTTTATCATAAACCTAAAGACCAGGTAGTCCTGTGGTGGCCAATTTAGTATCACAGCAAAGGTTAGGAACCACTGCTCTAAAGTGTGAAGCCAAAATTTTATAATTAATATGATTTAGTTCTGTTTAGGCAAAGATTTATGGTTATTACAACCAATGTCCTAGTTAAGAAATGTCTCAACATCTAGAAAGCTTCAAATCTGCAAGAGATTAATCTTGTCTAATTTTATTAGCTGAATTTTAAATGTTTATAGCCAAATGAATTAAAGTGTTACAATTCTGCTGAGCATATATTGACATTAATTCATATATTTGCATAACTAAAAATTAAAATTAAATAATCTTTATGCAAAGTTGAGCCTTTAAAGCTATAAAAGGAACATTTACTGCATACAATGAAATGGATATATCTTGATCAATTCAATCTACTAAGTTTAAATTCTCTTTCATAAAATTTTTAATAATCACAAATGATAACAAAAAAGGAAGCTTTCACAACTGTATACCACTAAAAATTTGCTAAGGATTAAATTATTAAAAGCAACATAAATATTACATCTAACATGAGTACAATTTCTTTATTTTTTAATCCATAACCCTAATCCATGGGACTCTCATGTGTGTAACTCAATCCTCCAGTGTGTCAAGTTTTGAAGATGCACATGAATGTTGTGCTGTATGCTGTCATCTTGGATTTCCAGAAAAGCTTCATTGCCAATCTGACCATATTTGAATGCTGGTTGATACAGAATGGTCCAATGGTGACAGATTTGACATTTGAAAGTCACAGGAATTTCCAAAGGAACTGGTATGCTGGAGGCTGAGTAAACTCATGATGTGGCAGATAAACTAAAGCAGCATTATTTCTAGGGCCTGGACTCAGCATCAAACATTTATTGGTGCTGTTAAATGACATGAAGGAGACCAATCCAAGTCAATAATACATTACTAAAATCACTTTTTGGTCTCGAAAACAAGAAAAAACTATTTCCAGAGAGCAACTTAGATGAAATCTAACTTTAAGAATGCAACAAATATTAATGTCTCAAAATAAACTGTATATAACTGTCTTCAGGCTAACAGTATCCCATTAATAAATACCTGTATCTACATGACACTATCCATGAGCCACCAGAAGGCATGGTAGAATTGAGCCAGTAGACCATGTAGGGTAGACAGTGAGAGATTTGACCCCTGTACTTTTCATGGATAAATATAGATTTTATCTGGACAGTGTGGAGAAAGGAGTTTTCAAGATGCCAACAACATTTAACATGACTGGTATGAAGGTGCCTCACTGATGGCATTAGCTGAAATGGCAAGATATTGACCTCCATATTTTCCAGGATGGAAACATGACAGGTTTAAATTACAAGGATGAGATTCTTAATTTTTATGCAAGTCTCTGCGCAAATGTTATTCAGAATAACTTCATTCTCATAGATGATAGCACCTGTCCACATCATGCCCAGATAGTTGACCAGTACTTGGAGCAGGAAACAATTGTCCATATGGAATAACCAGCTCATTCTCCAGACCTTAATCTATTTGAATGTATTTAGAACATGCTTGCAGGAACTTGGTGTCCTCCTCTAAGAGAAATATGATATTCGGGCCTAAATAACCATACAATCACTCACCAAGAGTATGAGATGCCAGGGACAAGCTGTCAGTTGGTGTTATAGGCTCTTGCACAAGATAATGGGATAAATTTTTGAACAAGAATTTGCCACTTTTGAACAAAACAACATATTTTTCAGTCTCTCTTGATAACTAAAATTTGTTTTTGAGTGGTAGTACCTGGTGATCCACTGAAATCTTATCCACAATAACTTTGAAAAGAACAACTAGGTCAATTGCTGATGTGCATGAGCAACATAAATTTTCTAGATTGTTCTTTTGCAATATTTTAGTGTTAAAATTAGTTCATTGGTTACATGTCATAATGCATTAATTTTAACATGATTTTCTTGTAAACTAATAAGATATTTCCATTATTTTTACTTAGTAGTATTTTTTCCCCGAGTATTTTGTCTGTATATACTACAGTACCTTATTCTGTCAGTATACTGAATTTTATTAACAGTGACTATAGATTTGTTATATTTGATCAATACCTAAATATATTACTTGTTTGACAAAACTCAAACTTCCTTGAAGAATATAACAAAATTAATTTTCCAGAATTAAATTTATCATCTATTTTAAGTTAATACTTTATTACTTCTATCAGTTATGACCATACATCACAGACAGACTTCATACTGGTAAAAACCATCCTAGAAGAAGCTACATATAACAAATCCAAATTACCACATGATCTAATAAGTAATTCAGATGATCTTTTCTAAATTAGTAATGTAGATTTTATACAGATTTATTTTAAAAAATAAAAATCTTTAATGGCTATTTCTGTTTTTATCATAAACCTATTTATCACAACTTTTTAAACATTTCTGATTCTAAAAATCATTTTAACTAAAAACTACTCTGTTTTATGTAACTATTATTTGTTTGCTTGTTTGTTCTCCTCCTATTTCTTTAATGAAAGAGTTGTTAGAAATTGTTTTACAATTAGTAGTAGTCATGCTAGTTTTTTTTAAAATCTCCAACATTTTTCATAAATTAGTCTCAGAAAGATAGCACTATATGAAAACATTATTCAGATTCTTAATGTTAGAGAAATAAATAGTAAAAGTGGCATAACATCTATAATATATACAATTCTTCAAAGCAATATAAAGGTTTTATCTCTGTCTTAATTATAATGGAGTATAAATAGCCGAGATGGTTTTAGTCTGGAAAGTTTACCCGACAGATTTGTTAGATTCTAATAAAATTACTTTTCAAGAGAAATTTTGAAATTTTTGCATTGGTGATAATCTTTTGTTATGAATTAAATATTATTTAGGCCTGTACTCGGGGGGGGGGGGTCGTTGGGTGCGTTCGAACACCCCTCCTCCCACTGGACTTGAAAAGTCCCACCCTGAGCATGAAAAAAAAAACTCTTCCTAAACCAAGCAAAAGGATTTTTTTCACATGCTGTTTACCAGGCAAATATTTGCTTGTATGTTTTTAAAGTTGCTATGTTTCTCTTGTGAGATGCACATCTCATATCAGGAAATTTATTAGCAAGAGTTGAAATGTCTGTGTTGTATAGCCATCGGTTGCACGAATGCATCATAGTCCCTCCAGGTCAGCTTGCCTGGCAACACCAGCCCCAACGGCTTCCTGTTGATCTTCCACCAAGACAATATGCGTAGCGGCCAGAAGTCATCCCGCCAGGAGCCAGAACTTGGACTGTTACACAATGGAGACTGGTGCGGCAGTACAGATGTATATGAACGAATTGAGTGGCCAACATTGGCCCCAACAGTGGCTTTAAGAGTCAGAGTCGGTAAGTGATGTTTAGATTATTTGTAAATTGCTTTAATGATTGCAACAGTTATACCGTTTATCTATGTTGATCTGTGTGGCACTTATAATGTTTTTCTTGTTTTCGATTACAGGAGGTTATAATTAATTTTCTTGTGATTTGAACCTAGAGTCTCACCTAAAACAATGGCCATTCATTCTGAAAGTGGTGAGATATCTTTTGTTCAGTTATGAGAGTAAACAGCAATCAGCTATTTTGCCAAAAGATAATGTTTGCTGAGAATTTAAAATATTAAATTTCTATTTAAACAGTGCTTAAAACATCTTCCCATGACACTGGCCACATTTTTCAAGCAACAATGACAGCAAGAGGTCAAAGAAGCAATTGAAGGATTGAGTTCCAGGGACAAATATATGCTTCTGAAACATCACAGAGTGCCAGGACCCGACTATATCTCCCCCACTACCTTTATAGGAAGTTGCTATCCTTCTTTTAAATGCACATGGCTTGATGATCACAAATGGATGGTGTATAGTATGCATCTAGATGGCACCTTTTGCATCAAATGTTTTGTTTTGCAATAATTACTTGAACAAAGGTCATTTTGTCAATAAACCTTTCACTGCATGGCATTAAAAGTCAGAAAAGTGTAGAGAACATGAACACAAAATATCACGAAGAGGCACAGCAACTGCCAGATGAGATTTTGAAAGCAATAGAGCAGCCAAATACAAACATACAGAATTTGATGGACAACAGGAAAGCAGATAATGTGCAACAAAACAGAGATATAGTTAAAGCAGTTGCAGAAGCTATTTTGTTTTGTGGGCGCCAATGTATAGCACTTTGAGGTAGTCACGAAAGCTTGGTCACGCCAGGTAATCCTAGCAACTTTTTGAGTATACTTGGTCTGATTTCAAATCACAACACCACTCTTAGGAATCACTTGTTATCTCCATCCGTGAATAATGCAACATACATTTCACCAAACACTCAGAATCAAATAATTGAGATTCTTGGTCATGATATTATCCTGTCAGAAATAGTGGATGAAGTAAAGGAAGCCAGGTTCTTCACCATCCTTGCAGACAAGGTCACAAGCCACAATGCAGACATCTTGTGCTTGTGTGCGGTTCATTGACAAAAGAGGAGATATCAGGAGTTCTTAAGGTTTATTCCTCTGAAGCGGATTTCCAGTGAATATCTGGCTCAGGAAATTCTGCATGCACTTGATGAACTCAGTCTGATTGTGCAAAATATTCATGGGCAAGGGTATGATGGTGCTTCAAACATGACTTCAAGCAATGTTGGTGTGCAGGCTTGAATCAGACAGGTGTCACCCCTTGCCACATACATCCACTGCAGTGGACATTGCTTGAATTTGGTGATAAGTCATACATGTGCCATGCCAGAAGTTCGTAATATGATTGACAGACTTAAGCACTGCTGTACTTTTTTCCTCTTTAGTCTCAAGAGATCAGGACTTCTGGAAGAGATAATAATAAGAAGTGTTGAGGATGGCAGCAGAAAGTACTTTTGGATCTGTGCAAAACTCACTGGGCTGAATGTAAAAGTGCATACCAGCACTTTTACCAAGCATTTGTATACCTGGTTGAGGCACTTGAAGTAATTGGATATAGACACACCCTGATAAGTACCAGCTTTTCACTGACTGGGATACAGTGAGTAGAAGTGAGGCACAACAAATTCTGGCAAGCATCACTTCTTTTGACTTCATTGTCATATTCCTGATGATTTATAAATACCTGTCCCATTTGTCAGGAATCACCACTAAGCTTCAGAGTACCACCTTGGATATTATCCATGCACACAATGGTAATACCAGTAATTTTATCATTTACAATTATAGTGTTCCTACTTATCCAGTAAATGATAATATTTTCATGTTTTTGTTACCTCTGAACAGATGTATTTTCTCTGCTACACAGTTTACTCTGTAGATTGTTGATATCAGGGAAGTATATGCGACAGAGAGTGAGTGAGTTGATGAATCATTTACAGTAGTGTATGACCAAGCTGTCTGCATGGCAGAGCATGTAGGATCAACACCATGCTGACCTTGTATTTCTCAATACCAAAAACATCATAACAACATACCTACTGATTGCATTAGTGACCACTACAAGGTGAATGCAATCATACCATCCCTGGACCATGTGATCAGTGACTTAGATGCACAATTTTCTTGTAAGTTCATATGCAAGGAATTTTTAAAATTTTTTTTGTTTTCTTCAAGGACAGCTATCATGTGTATTTTGTTACAAGTTATTAGCATTTAACACTGTAGATATACATGAGACCACATTAGTCCATGGACATTTGGAGACTGATATTACTTTTTGTTAGTTTAGGACCTAACTGAAATTATGTGATCAATAAATTTCTGCTTGCTCCAGTTCTGGCTGTCACTGCTTCCTCCCTTCTGGGGTTAGTTCCAGTGGTTGTGTGCCAGCAACTGTCTGACACATCAAGGATGGTAGAAGTATATGCGAAGGATCTCCCCTCCACAGATCTTGTTCTACAATAGTTCACTCGTTGGAAAATGAGGTAAATTATCTTATTAACAGTTAAACTACTTTAGATGATTACTGATAATTCTTGTGCATTTAAACTGTGTTTTTGATATCTCTGCAGGTACGACAAGGTCCCTGAAGATAAAAGACCCAGCACAACAGCTGCTGCAATCAAAGAATGTGATGCTATTATGTATCCAAACATCCATACGTTACTGCAGCTTGCATGCACTTTGCCCATTACCTCCTGTGAATGTGAGCATAGTGCAAGTGTATTGAAGTGCCTCAATAATTACCTGAGGGTTCTGATGGGGAAGGAAAGATTGAGCTGTCTGGCATTTTTGCATATTAATTATAATAAGGACATATCTTTGGATAAAGTTGTAGATATATTTGCCAAAAAGCACCCACAAAGATTGCATCTTGACTGCATCCTGTCAGATTAGATTCACAAGATTTAGGTTGAGACTCGTTTATACAAGTCTGTAGCATCCAGCCCCTGCCAAGGTAGGGCAAACATTCCTTTTACACTACAACAAAAGTTCCTATTTTCATTTGAAGCTGTTGCAGGTCTAATGGAAAGTTATATGTCTCTTTTTAATAATTACAGATAAAAGAAGGTTTCTGTAGATAGTTATTATATAATCCTAAGTAGGATGATGGGCTCAGTTGTATTGCATATAAAACAGGCTTTTGCTTTGAACTTACAGATCATAAATTCACTGCCATTTTACCAGGTTATTCTTTTTATGTGGTACATCCAATAATGTCATCATAACGTGTACATGGACATAACAGTATTTCATCCCATCATGTTGCTCCTACTGGCTTATTGTAAAGTCTATAAATGCACATTGTATTGTTTGTGTATGTTTGGTCTGGATTATACAATCTACATGCAGTGGTTATTGCTTAGTATGTTTGACTGAAAAGACATTCTCACAGTTGCAGAACTTGTATCCATATTAACTCTGCCATTGTGTTTGTGATAAGAATTGCATGGATAGTATTGTTTTGAATATTTTGTTGCTCTTTGTTATATTGATGTAAAAATAAATACAGTATGTATGTTCATTTTAATCACTTCATGATATAGCGTGATAACGGGTTACATTGCATTTAGTTCCATCCTTTGCAAAAAGAATCCCCCCTCCCTCTGCTCAGAATCCTGGATACAGGCCTGTTATTCATGTGCATATCTCAAGGATGAGTTCTAATTCTATATGCAAATTTTTAATATAGACTGCATATGTATAATATAGTAGTGGAAATAGCTATACACACACCAATCAAATTACTAATTTAATAAGTATTTTGTAAACATAAATAATAAAGGAATAGTACTATTTATTAAGAATCTACATGTATGAATAAGATTTAATATTTAGTCTGACAGATAAAGACATTCCCTTAATTTTTGTCTTCATATTTCTCATGAGATTTTTCAGCTAGGAATAAATTGTTCTGTACTGTTAATACTATATGCCACTATTATATACTCAGTAGTGCCTAATTATAATTGATTGAAGATTGATCATTTGTGCAACATATTATAGCTCAAAATTAAATAGTTCTCCAAGTAATATATTCAAAACTATAAAGAAATAGAAAGGTGAAAGTAATGTTGTAATAGAAAGTGATTAAAGAGAAAGTAAAACTATTTGAAAATAATAAGGATTACTAAAAGATTACATCCTTAAGGGCAGAAAGCAGACTAGCAGGAAATGAGTAAATGAAATTTGGAAAAGTAGAGGAAATGTTGCTAGTTTAAAGTTGGCTCAATGGAGGCTAAGTGAAGACAGTCTTAACAGAAAGGATGCTGCTTATAAGCTATTACTAAAAAGAAAAATCAAACCAAAAAAAAAAAAAAAAAATTTTCTCAGACTCTCCTATCAGTGGATAACATTAGAAATCTAGTCAGAATTCACAACAAACTAATTGCCAACAGTTAGAAACAAATCTTTATTAGGTATACTGTTTCATCATGAACGAGATCAAAAACTTTTAAAAAATGACGACGACAAACAAGCATACTGCTAGAACTCTTCCCATAAGCATTTGTACAACCGAATGGCTCTCTCTGACCACTGATATAAATATAACAAGACTATAGCAATACAAAGACCAAATGTATTCAGTGAGTACCAGTACAAAAGGTACTATGGAAAACACTTAAATATTTTTAATGAGAAGCCATAAGAGTTTATTCAAAAGCTTTAGAAAAATATGTAGACAAGAGTTAAAACACTGTAAGCAAAAGGGAGAAAGTCATACCAAATATTAGCTATTATTTATATATATGTTTTAAAGATATATCTCTGAACACTTTAGATGAACTTCATGTGCTGCATTTTCAATATATGTGATGAAGGGAACTATTTTTACATCCACTACTCTCAGTGATGTTGATTTTTTTCTAATCTCTAAAAAATCAAAAACCTTTTTCTGATTCATATCAACATTGCACAAATAACTTAAACATTGTTATTCTTTTTGTCAATTTTTTTTTGGTCATTCATGCATAAAAATTTATTTTAACAAATTGACTTAAATAGAAAAAGAAAAGGATAAGAGAAAAAACAAAATTCCAAATAAAATGTGGCCAACTTGCTAATATAAAATAAAGAAAGTAAACGTTACTTGATAAAATACAAAAGCTGTAAAATATTCCAAATATTTTTGGCTTCTCATCACCATAATTTCATCATATAATCTGCAGACAATACATATATTTTGTAGTAAAAACTCAAGAGTGAGCAATGTGAAAGTGCAAAACAGTACCAGTGGTTTACTTGCAAAAATGCACCTTGAAAAATTGAAAAATAAAAACATGTCAAACATGCTACTTAAAAAAATATTGACTGACAAGATATTTCTGATATAATAAGATTTTTAAGCTTTTTCATATGCTTTTAGTCAAATGAAATGAAGATAATTGATTTATTCCAACTCTAAATCAAAAGTTAAAAACTGGAAATTTGAAATAAAGGCCTATTGTGAGTGCCAAAAAATTGACATAAGTCAAAGTAATTTTTGATAAATTAAAATGTGAGACAGTCAAATCTGATAATTGTATCATAATAACTTTTTCAATGTATATCTTTAACATTGTACAAATATTTTTTATTAATTACCATAATAATTATTTAGCCTACCTACTCTAGACAGCCCTTTAGATATTCAGTTTTAAATTTCATTTATACTATGATTGACAAAGTAAACATCCAAAAAGGGTGATACTTTTTGTTTAGTAAGTAAAGCAGAGAACTAAAATCATATAAATAATATCAAATAGACATCTAGTTTTATAATGTAATATTTCCAGCTCATAGCATCTTGTTTTCCACTAGAAATAAACTACTTGTGTCTAATATTAAGATCTTTGCAGTCCTTTATATTTTCTAAACCTGAAATAATGAATAGATATGGTATGATATTTTCAAACATTTAAAACAATAATGTAATCTACTATCGATAATTAAAAAGTTAATGATTGTATCAGATCACTTGGACAGCATGTGTTTCTTAATTTAAAACTAAGTTGTGCCTGAAGCTTTACTGTTGGAACTTAAGCAGAATTATATTTGCTGCTTTTGAAAAAAAAAAAATAAAACAATGGTATAAAATAAAATGAATTATAGTGAAGTCAACTTTTATAATCTAGTATCAAAATTAAAATATTGCTCTTAAAATTTGAATTTAAATGAGCTTGCTTTCTTATGTAGTTTTTTTTTTGCTAGAAATAATTTAATTGTTTCCTTTATTTCAGTTTTTTTTTTTCATTAAGAACTTTGACAAATAATTTTCAAAATTTTTTAATTTATAATTTTTTAATTCTAAGATAATTTATTGTACAAGGAAAGCTATTCAGTGAAAGTAAAAAATGCTTAGACTTCCATTAGAAACTGATGACGACTTATATAGCACCATCAGAAGAAACTAGTTAGAATTTGAGATTCTGGTGTAATATTAATAAATAAAATATTACACAGTTACCACCACTTATCTAAGTTAATATTTATTTATTAATTATATCAAAAGAGTAATAAATATTGTGTCAATGGTAACAGTTTAATAGTTTTTTTTTTTTCCTGTTTCTTGGTGGAAATTTCAAAGTAACCTTTCTCTCAGAATCTCAAGAATAATGGTTATTAGCAATAAGATGTGATATCTCTGAATAAAAGAAGTTAATTGTCTTTCTAACCAAATAAAGATTGCAAAATTTTCTGTTTAAAATTAATTTAAATTTAGTGCAGCTAAAAAATGGATGCATAGAATTTAACTACTTTTCAGTTCCAAGAGTTGTTTCAAAAGGCTGTGAAGTAATTACTAGTAAATTTTATATCCAACAATTTAATGCAGGCTTATATGAGTGCAGGCAGTAGGAAATAATTATTTTTTCCAAAATGAGTACTTTATTTTGTGTGTGCAGAATAAACATGCATACAAAGTATACATGTGCAGTAAGTCTGTTCTTATTTTGTAGGAAATTGCTGTACAGATGAATCCAAACATTCTATTTTGAAGAAAAAAATTCTGAAAGCATAAATCTATTCTTTCCATACTACTTCTAAGAGATTACCTCATGGATACTATAGTAGTAGGATGTTGTGCTCATGTAGTTTTAGTTTTATGTACCTTGAATGTTTCTGTTATAAATCCAAACCCACTGCTGTATTAAGTACAATCATTCAGCACACATGAAGCTAATACATAGAGATGAGGTGACAAAGATAATGATAATTAAATCATTTGTGACATAAAAACAATGTATACAGATAGTTATACATTGATTTTGAATTTCAGACTAGTGACCTACATCATTACAAATACAGATGTCTACCAATTTTTTTTTTTCTGTAACATATCTTAAATTGGTACAGTTTTAACTAAAAGCACAAATGTATAACTTATAGATCTATCCTTTTGTCATGGCATGCAGTTTTTACACTAAACAGATTATTTTAGATTTCAAAAGAAATTTAATTCTTAACCTCTCAAAGTTCTAACAGTAAAATTTAACATAAAGTGAAAAAGTGTATACATAAGTAGTATTTATCCACCAGTCAATAGAGCTAATGTCTGTAATTAATTAATTGATATACTAAACATCTGAATCCTTAAAATGTGATTATCAATTATGTAATTCTAATTTTCCTAATAAAATGTCATAAAAGGCATAAAAAATTTAATTTATAATACATAAAAATCTAAATTTATAATGGATTCATGAAACTAGGTAAAGTTTTAAAAATTGTTGCCTTGATATTTTGACTTAATAAAACTGCTCAAAGCAAAAGTAAAATTGAAATTGCCTTAACAACAACAACAACAACAACATAGCTTTAAGCTAAAACTGTATTTTAAAAAAAATTTCCTTTAGTCACAATTAATCGCTTGACCAAGTTTTCCAATAATTTGGTAGTTCAATGGTTAGCTTATAACAGCTTTGGAAGGCTTTTTCTAGAGATAGACAGCTTAAGAAAAAAAGTAGATAATTGACATCATGAAAGTACAGTTTTACATGTATCACAATCATTCTTAATAAATGTCAACAAACTTAGTTTATGCACAGAATACTTTCTGCAACCATAGTGCTAAATATTGTTGCTCGGTAATTCTTAATTTGTGAAATATTGGTGTAAAATAAAATTCAAAACAAAAATCCACCATCAACTTGAAAAAAAAATTTTTTTTATTCATATCTATTAGCATGCTAAATCCAGACTAACAAATGTTTATCACTATTTAATCTATTCAGCACCTGGAAAAATCACCAAATCTATCCAAAAAGATGAATGGTATTCAAACTGCAAAATACACTTTTTAAAAAAGATAAAAGTTATATACATAAAAGATCTTCAACTTGTAATTTTTATATTATTCTACACTGGTCAAAACAATATAGAAATATTGTCATGTAATGTGTATGAATTTATTGATGATAAAATATTGACACTAATTCAAATTGACTATAAAATTTGGCATATAGAGTTAATTCTGTCAATATCTACACATTGTTTGATGCATTTAGTGAAGTCAAAATGAAAACAAACATTCATGACTTATACACCCTAAAACCATCACCATTAGTAGTGTGTATGAGCACCTCTGGCTTGTACTGCAGCATTCTGCCTGCATCTCATACTGATGCAGTCTTAGTGGAATCCATTACACTCTTCTATCAAAGGTTGACTGTTCTGGAATGGTTCCAAGAGCATATTGTTGCTGTCCAATGCACCTAAAGAGCTCATCCCAAATATGTTCTAATGTTTTGTATAAGAAAACAAGTAGATCATACAAGATAGATACTAAATAATTTTTACTTGTTTTTTTTTTTTTTACTATTCTTACATAATTGGCCCTTGCATGTATTGATTACTATGACTCTACAAACAGTATAACAGACCTAACCACCTCATCCAGGTAGCACTAACCTGTAACATTTCCATCAAAGAGAATCAGTTCACCTTTGTGGTCATTTGATAAAACACCCCAAACTAGAACACTGCCATCGCTAGAATGGTCATTCTCTAGCATGTTACAGTCAGCATTATATTAGTTCAGTTCCTACCAAACATGTCAATAACCATCATAAAAATGACAAAAAAGAACCTGGCTCCACTAAGCCAAAGTCCAATGCAAATTAGTCCTGATGCATTCTAATCTAACCCAACATGCTAGTTATAGAGATATGTGAAATACTAATCTAACATGTAAATTAGCACAGTATACTCAACTTCATATAGTCTGGTTGAAGATACAGGTCCCACAGACGTGTCACAATTTGTTCTGCAGCTCAGTTACGGCTAGGTATCAGCAGTAAGTCATCATTGAAGTGCCATACTCAGTGTTCAGTAACTTCATTACATGAACATTTGTGACAGATTTTATATCCAATTTAATCATTATTATACAAATTTAGAATCATTGATAATTTGTGACTTTTGAAAGTATGCCTACCAAGAGACAAAGAGTCTGATGCAGCACTAGAAACAATAGAACTATCACATAATTCAAGCCTTGGATTGAAAAGAGTTGAAGGATCATAAAACACCTATGATGACCAAGGAAACTGTACAGTCATACAAGATGTCATGTAAAACATCTCTATATAGTTTTATTCAGAATATTTCTAACTTCTTTATCAAATTATAAGACAACCTGTAAAAAAAAATTAACAAAACAATTCAACCACATATACTGTTTCTATAAAACATATTTGCACATATAAGGTCTTTTGTTATTAACAAATGTTGTTATATTGTCATTTAATATTTGTCAACTGATAAAATAGACTAAGTCTAAAATATTTCAGGGTTTGTTAAGTTATGTAATGTAATTTGTAAATTTTTTGTTTATTTTGCTTGGCTATGTTTATCATTGCATAAAGTTTGTTTGTTTATACATGTTACCAAGGAAACTATAAAGACTTCCTATTTATATTTCATATGTTCAATATAAAAATTAACTATAATAAAAACATTATGTTTGCTACATTATGTATGTATGGACTATCCTAATCAGAGTCCTTTTTCCCTATATCTATCTATCTTTTAATAAAACATTTTTAAAAGTTGTAAAAACATGACAAAATCATTTTTGTTGCAGCATCAGGAACTGGTATTTGTTGACAAAGGAAATCAAAACTTCATTTCTAGAACTTAAAATTTTTTATCCAGTAATCACCATCATTGATGCTCCCTAAAGTAAAGTTAGTTAAGTCTGAATACTGAGTATTGATTTCTAAAATTTGATTGTACCTGATTTTAAATTAAATAATGTAAACAGTAAAAGAAGGGAACTCAAATGCTTTGCCAAGCTGAAAAAGTAATCAGCACATAGGCAGCCATAATTAGCCATGGTCAAGCTGTTCAGACAATGGGAAACCTACAGAATTATTAAAATCATGCCTTCTCAATTTTCTACATAGCACGCGTATTTTCCAGACTGTGTAATCACTAACAATTCTATTGTCTGTCGATCAAAGATTGTTTTGGAAAATGGCAAAACGTGTAGGCTATAGCTCAGCCTTGGTAGATTTAATTTAACATTGACCAAAATTGATGCGGTAATAGCATTTTTCTGAAGACATGCTCATCTAAGCATAATGAAATAGACTGAGTAAATTCTCAAATACCATGTCTTCTATGGATGTAACAAGTTTACTGGTGACACTGAATGGTCACCAATGAAACATCATGAGAAGATAATTTGCCGTTAAATTCAAAAGCTCGTGAACTCAAGAGGAGGCAGACTCATTTTGGTTTACCATGGCAACCAGTGCCAAATCTCAAGATACCCATTAAGTTGTCATGATTCAATGTCATAAGTTGAAAATGAGTGTACTGTAACTTCAATAAAAATAAAGCACTACATTTATCTTTGAATTTTTGTAATCAGTGGCATTCACATTGATTCTGAAGCAAAAATTACATTCCAACTTTTGGTACTATACTGTTTTCAAGACATGATTTATATGTTAAAATAAGTTCTTGTAAGAAAAATAAGAGATGCACAAAAACACCAGTAAAAAAAATTTAGTTATGAAATACAAAGCTTTGTCAAAAAAGCAGTTGCCTCATATCTATCTATAAAATTCAATTTTAACCCAGTTGTAGATTCCAGTCAAATGAGAACGTAAGGTTTTAATTACAATTCAGTATAAAACAATTAAACAGCATTTAAGTAATAACCGAAAAAAGAAAAAAAATGTGAATAATACAATCATAGCCATTTTTTAAGTATAAGCACTCATTCCATTCTCTTGCTCTACTGCCAAATTAGTTTCTGCAGAAATTTCAAGATGAATAACTTTTTTTGTGCATCCATATTAATTACAACAAAAGATTTTCACTGAATATGCTGAGATGTTTTACAGTGCAGATAACAATATCTATATTCTGCCAGCCATTTGGGTTCATTCTGGCAAAAAATCCTGGAGGAATCAACAAAGTAGATGATTTTGGTTTCCCTTTCAAAAGAACTATGGGAGATATTTTTCGCCCATTGTCCATCGCACTAAGCAAACAAAAATTCAATGACCACAGCATTCAGAAAACCAGTCATTATATTTTAATCTATTTCAGCTTACATTTTTTCACCACCCCTAGGTAGCCACTTTTTTGTCTTTGGCAGATCCATAAATAGTTTTCCCTTGTCAGCTTGTTGTATTCTTTTTTCTGTCTAAACTAAATTTCCTCCCTAACTCACTTGCTGTTGTAGATTTTGCATAGTTTGTAGCATCTAGCTTGAATTTAATTATGTAGCCTACCATTTTTAGCATTGTAATTTTTAATTCTAATTTTTCTAAAAACATGATATATGATGCTTGTTATGGGAATTTAAAAATGAATGAATGCATGAAGAAAGTGGTATTGTGGTTTAAAAAATCCAATGTGGCAAAAGCAATGTAATGGATGATCTGACACAATCTTCACACACACACATATCACTTAAATACAGAGCATCTGATCAGTGATGTGATAATCCAATGCTCAGAGGAGTGCTTTCCAAAGTATTACTAACTAAATAAGGTAATATCCCATAAATACTGTGAAGACACAATGTAAGAAAATAAATAGATAAATGCATCAGCAGACAATAAACAAATCTTATGAATAAACAATCCATGATTATTGCTGGTGCAGATACTCCCAATAGTGAAAAGAACTTTAAAGTAGGCTACAACAGAATCAAACTGATTTGGCTGATTTCCATTTAGTATCTGCAAATGCAATCATCAAGTGGCATTATGGCTACAAAGTAAATCAAAGTAAATTTTTTGACATACAATATTAATGTGTTAAAATATTCCTAAAGAATGATTAAGCATTTAGCAAATATATTTAAGAACACAGTCAAATAGAGGATTATTTTGTTGGATTTTTAATATAGCTTTTTAGTGGTGAAATACGGAAATGGTCATTTAGTGGAGCCATGGGTGGAAATTAGAACCAATACTTTTATGTGATTAATAACTAAAAAGAACAATATCTCTAAACCAATTTTATATTACTAAAACATGTTCAAGTTATGTCATGGCTATTTAAAAGAAAAATATGAGTATGAACATGTAGTTGTAACTTATATGCAAATCTAGATAAATAGAAAACTATTTAAAATGTTCAACAGATCTCTTCATTTTTAGATGTGAAAGGAAACTAGAGTGCCTAGAGAAAACCCACATTGTAGCTGATAATTTTGTCTATGACTATACAAAAATGCAAAAAAGTAAACAAGTTTTTGCTAACTTATCTATTAAAAACAAAAAAATTAGTAGTTAAAATACACATAAATATCAGTAGTTTTTGTTGCAGATGAAATTACCAAAATATAACATTTAATTGTTATCTGTAAATTTATGATTAGCTTTAGTTTTCTCTTCTTGCAGTCTTATGAAATATATGTAAGATACTATAAAAAGCAAACATCCAAAGCAACAGGATTAAAGCCAATAGCATAACCTTTTGTATTGTCATGGACTTCCAAGAGCAGTGCCAACTTGGAATAATCAACTGATCAATTTCTTTTTACAGAGTCACACAAATCTAGAACAGGATAAAATCAAAACTAAAATCCCCATAGACATTGTTCATTTCATTCTAGTCATTAAGGGAAGGCAGTTTGCTATTGGGTATTTGAGAGAACATTTAAATTGCCTTCCATTTAATGGTTAATTATGACATGGCTAGAGGACAGTATGCCAAATAATGATCCTATGAAGAAAATAAAAAATTTTTTAACTTATAGAGAATGTTTTCTAAATACTGTGATTTTATTGAAAAACTGCCTGTTCCTAAAAAAACAAAAAAAAAAAAAAATATTCTCATGCAAATATTTACAGATTTTCTTCATAAAAAGCAATTCCATTTGAGTATTTCTTACAGAGTAATAAAACTGAACATGATGCCCAAAAGAGACCTGACTTTTATATATATTTTTAATAAATGAATTATTATTTTACTATGTAAAAATATTCAATTATCATTATAGTCTTTGATAAGAAAATGAAAAGATTAGATGTTTGTATTTATGTTAAAATCGGTTATTTTTCTTTTTAGTTTTGTAAATCTGAACATATTTTAAAATGCTATTACATGCAGTAATTAAAAATATAAAAATACCTTTCCATTTTCAAGTCATTAGGTTACACTCAATAAACAAAATAGAAAAAATAAAATAAAATAAAATATTGTATTAATCCTCTTTTGTTCTATATCTAATGTCAAGTGGTAGTATTCTAATGTTCACCTTTAAGTAGTCACAATGATTTTAAAGATGGATACCAATGGATTCATTAATGAGCAGTTTAAAAATAATTGTACAACATCAAGAAAATAAAATAAAATTGTTTTTCTAATAGCATTTATATTTAATATTTTCCTGACATAATAACAAATTATTTTCAAAACTAAAGCCAAAATTTAGATTCAGATTATGGAAAAGACTTCAACTAAGTTTGTTTTTATATTAAAGAATTTTCAATCAAATGAATAGAAAATTAAATAAAATTCTTCAAAGCAGATTTTCTGTAATTAACACATTAGCAAGGAGTAAAGAATCACATTTCAGAGATGTTCATGAAACCAATCAAGATACATTAACAGCCTTACTGGACTGTAGTGCCAACATTTATTGCCAAATATGGCATATATCTATCTCTCAGATAAAAAACTTCAGAACATTAATCAGGCTTGAAATAAATTTAATTTTAACTAAAATGTTTATCTAAAAACATTAGAACTACAAAAATAAGGTCTTACACTCAGAGTTTTTATCCAAAAAAACTTCATACTGAAAACGAAAAATTCTTACCACATTTCAGAGAGAATGAAGAATGAAAATTCTGTACTCTTAATGACCAAATAATTATGAATGTCGCCATCTTCTTTAAAAAAAAAATTTAGCTACAGAACCCACTGCAATATCTGTAAATGAGTCAGTACTTTTTTGTCAATAGTATAATGATGTGTTGTATATATGTTTTCAATATCTCAAGATACTGAAAACATACAAAAAAAAAAAAGAAACCAAGAATTAGTTTTTTTTAAAAAATGTTAATGTGTAATATTATTGGGCAAAAAAAGTATTATTTTCAGTTCATCATATTTTCTTGTTTTAAGAGATCACATTTGGTTTTTACATAAACATTCAATGACCTCTTTTCTTACAAAGACTCAAATTATAGCAGAGAGCAAGAAATGTACACATGGTATAATTACCTTGCATTGATAAATGCTTAATGTATCTTTATAAATGTCCTGCGCTCAACTAAGTAAATATATCAACTATGAACCTGTGTGTGCAATTTCGATATATATATATTTTAAAATTTGCATATGAATTCAATTCTAAATGTCAAGAAATGTAGCAAGGTAAGTGCCAACAAAAGACAAGAACACTGCACTTTTTAATATTATCTCTGTTTATCTATGCAAGTGTTTATTAGCGTTATAATTTTCATTTGCTATTTTTAATATCAAAAAGTATTCGCTTTTCAATTTAAAAAAGCAGCTTATAAAATTTTTAATGCTATATAATTAATTAAACTCTTTGATTGTCATACATATTCTAAAAATATACAAAACCTAAATATTGTGGACACCAACAAGCACCAGTGGCCAACCATTATATTAAAACAGTACATGTTAAGAGGATTTTTTGAAAGTTGTGACACCTGTTTATTATAGGTAGATACTGCACATGATCAATGGTATGCACAACAATAGGTATCACTATAAAAATTTATTTTAAAAATTAAATCAATAAACAAAAATATCTTTAAAAAAACAAAGTTGATAATAATAATAATAATAAATATTAAGTAGAACAAATGTGATCATAAGCTTTTTTAAAAGAATTTCTTTAGATATCTTTATGAATATCATACTAAATTTAGTTTTTATTTTGTTTTAAATAAGACAAAAGAATTCAACATTCATTAACATTTCAAAATAAAAGACTTGATTTTGCATTTAAAAATGTGCTAAACATTTTGTTATATTCTGTAAAATCTGCATCTCAAAAAAAATTTTTAACATCATTTTTTAGAAATTTTATCATTTATATCATGACTTCAATAAAGAATCAATGTCAAAATATAAACTAATTTTTTGTTTCTTTTTGTTTAAGTTTGGAATATTTAAAATATTTGAACTTTTTGCTAGAAAGTTTGGTTTATATTTGGAGAATTAATTTCTTCATATGAAGATTCGTGTAATCATATAAAACTATGGAGAATCTAATCTACTTACTTTGGCATCTATCACTACATATGTGTTCATACTGAGATCATAACGTCTTGGCTAATTGACAAAGCTGAAAAATTTCAGTACAAAATTATCAATCACACACCACCAGCTTATATTCTGAGTATGCTATAGTAAGCCTCAATTTAATGTTAAAAATTCCAAAAGAAATTAATAGTGAAAATATATATTACTGAAAATCATAAAATTATTTTAATAGCATTTCTCCTTTTAAGTAATTTCTTTTTTGTATAAACAATATATACATAACAAAAAACTTGTTTAGCTATTTTTCAAATCAGAAAGAATTTTAAGGAAATACTATTTTAAATCAAATAAAGATTAATTCTCATATTTTTAGCTAAAGTTCCCAAAGGCAAAAATGAGATATAAACAAGCAAACCTTAAAGTAATAAAAGCTAATGTTTACATTCATATGTTTGAGTGCTTCTCTATATTTCTGCCAATGTGACATTCATACAATTTTAAAATTTCACATTTTCTATCCAAATCTAGTTTGCTGAGAAATATAATGGAACTGGCTAGATAGATTAAGTCATTATAATTACAGTAATACTGTATACTGTTTTTTCTAAACATTTATGCAAAGTACAAATATATTTGCAATGTTGTAAATCCTGAGCTATAAAATGCATATAAAGTATATGATTTATCAAGTCATTTTATCCACTAAATCTCAAGAAAATTAAAAATGCAACAACAAAAAAAAAACAAAAACATTCAGAGCCTGAAGTTTTTCAAGGTGGTACTTGCTATTCTCAACCTACCTAAGGATTGCAATGCCTTTAACTCTGGCTTGGTACTCATGAAATATCATCTGTTAAATTAAATAAAAAATATATGTAACAAACTCATACTATAAATCAGAATTCTACACAAAAAATACAAGTGGAACAAATTTAGGACCAAATTAATAACTCTGATACTGAATTTGACTATTTTTTCCCACAGAAACTTGTTTCAATCTCCAAGCATGTTTGTATTTGTGCTGTAGCATGTGCAAATGTGTTGGCAAAAAAAAAAAAATATTAATTTTTCTTTAAACTACATACTTCTACTGGTGAGATTCTAAAATGCCCAAATATTATCATAATTTTATGCAGAGCATGTATAATACATAGTATTTAATAAACGTTTGTTTCTGAGATAGTGAAAATAAGATCTATGGCAGCCATAATACTGCAGTTAAGATGTATATTATTCTTAAAAAAAAACTTCAAACAATGTAAAAAGTATAGTTCCTTAAAATTTCATAAATAAATTTTGTTTATTATAACAATATATATATATATATATTTGATATAACTTAATACATCAAAACTTATTCTAACTCAGTTTTCTTAAAATTGGACATTATCTCTGTAGTACAAAATGCCTTGCAAATACAATAAAATCTTGATAACTCCAACTTGGTTAACTAAAAAAATCTGCATAGGTTTAAAAAAATAAACACTTATTCCAATAGCTAAAGGCATAGACATAACAAGAATTTCTGAACCAGTAAATAAGATATATTGAACTTTTGTTTGGCACTGAAAGAAAAACAACATTCCAGATTCACCCACCACCTTTCTTGGAGTTACCACAGTATATGTAGTACATGACTTCATTATCCAGCACTAGTGCAATGATAGCAAACTGTTTCAACCACACTGGATGTTTGCAGTCAACCTTGGACAACACAGAGCTAAGAGGACACAGACTTCAATATGGAAGGTGACCAGGCCCTGTTCAACTGACTGCAAGAAACCAATATGGATGTTGTACTGCTGATGATTACTGAGACTTATGCTGGTTAAAATATGTTATGAGAAGCACCATGGAGCTGACATATGCAACCATTTTAGATGCTACATTCAATGGTCAAAGACACTAACAGTGACCCTGAGAATGACTGCTAGTCCAGTGAGTTTGATCTCATGCAGAAAAGCTCAAAAGCTGTGGAAGTCTTGTGCTACAGCTAAAATATGAACATGTATTTGATCATGTAATGACTTTGGAGACTTCATCACCATTGTATGCAAACAGCAGTTAAAGCAAAAGATTATCAGATTTCTGACCCTGATTCTCTTTGGTAATTCTGAATCTCTGTTTCTGTTGCATTTGTAACAGAAAATGTCAGTCCATGTAATTCTGTCATTAAAATTCTATGTAAAAGGAAAATTTTACTCAAAGTATGTACAGGAGCATCTCAAAAAATTAGAATATTGTGGAAGATTTCAATACTTTTTGTCAGTTATTTCAGAAAGTGAAAATTGTATATATTCTAGACTCATTACATGTAAACTAAAATGTTTCAAGCATTTTTTAATTTTAATTTTGATAATTATGGCCCACAGCTCAAAAAATAGAAAAAAGTTGTATCTCAAAATATTAGAAAATTCCATTTCAAGTTTGTGTAAATCACTATTTATGCAGTATAAATACCACGAATCTCTCAGTCTGGTTCAGTACACACAACCACAATCATGGGGGAGACTGCTCAGTTGACAGTTGTCCAGAAGACATTCATTGACACCCTCCACAAGGAGGGTAAGCCACAGAAGGTCATTGCTGAAAGGGCTGGCTGTTCACAGTGTGCTGTATCAAAGCATATTCATGGAAAGTTGACTGGAAGGGAAAAGGTGCACAAGCAAGAGGGATGACCACAGCCTTGAGAGGATTGTCAAGCAAAGCTGATTCAAGAACTTGGGGGAGCTTCACAAGGAGTGGACTGAGGCTGGAGTCAGTGCATCAAGAGCTATCACACAGACATGTCCAGGAAATGGGTTACAAGTGTTGCATTCCTAGTGTCAAGCCACTCCTGAACCAGAGATAATGTCAGAAGCGTCTTACCTGGGCTAAGGAGAAAAAGAACTGGACCGTTGCTCAGTGGTCCAAAGTCCTCTTTTCAGATGAAAGTAAATATTGCATTACATTTGGAAATCAAGGCCCCACACTCTGGAGGAAAGAGTGGAGAGGCACAGAATCCAAGTTGCTTGAAGTCCAGTGTGAAGTTTCCACAGTCAGTGATGATTTGGGGTGCCATGTCATCTGCTGGTGTTGGTCCACTGTGTTTTACCAAGTCCAAAGTCAACGCAGCTGTCTACTAGGAGATTTTAGAGCACTTCATGCTTCTTTCTGCTGACAAGCTTTATGGAGATGCTGATCTCCTTTTCCAGAAGGACTTGGCACCTGCCCACAGTGCCAAAACTACTAGTAACTGGTTTTCTGACCATGGTATTACTGTGCTTGATTGGCCAGCCAACTCGCCTGACCTGAACCCCATAGAGAATCTATGGGGTATTGTCAAGAGGAAGATGAGACACACCAGACCCAACAATACAGACATTGAGATGAAGGCTGCTATCAAAGCAACCTGGGCTTCCTTCCATAATACCTCAGCAGTGCCACAGGCTGATCACCCCCATGCCACGCTGCATTGATGCAGTGATTCATGCAAAAGGAGCCCCGACCAAGTATTGAGTGCATAAATGAATATACTTTTCAGAAGTTCAACATTTCTATATTATAAATCCTTTTTTTTATTGATCTTATGAAATATTCTAATGTTTTGAGATAGTGGATTTTTGATTTTCATGACCTGTAAGCCGCGATCATCAAAATTAAAACAAAAAAAGGCATGAAATATTTCACTTTATGTGTAATGAATCTAGAATATATGAAAGTTTGTTTGAATTAAATTACGGAAAAAAATGAACTCTTCCACGATGTTCTAATTTTTTTTAGATGCACCTGTATATACAATGTTATAATAAAAATATTCATTCTTTAAAAAAATGAAAACAAAAACTTTATCATGGGAAAAAAAACTTTTGAAATTTGTGTTTGTCTTGATTTATTCAATTTTTTTTTAAAATTTCAAATAATGCTGTTTACTGAAAATATTAATAAACATTTTGATTAAACTAGTAATACACAGATAAATTGGTTGAATTTCTGCTTAAGTCTATTTATAAGGCTTTTTAACTAGTGGAGAGGGCAGAAAATGTGGATGGGGAAACAAACTAAATGCAAGGACTGAATATTTTTCATTTCTTCAAATTCTAGTCTTGGAAATATTCACTTTCAGACTAACTGTATCAAAAAAGTTATACATTTCTAGCTTTTAGTTAAAAATGCAGTACTCTGATATTAATTAGATATATTATTACCAGTTACAATTGTTGTTTCATTTTGAATTTGCAGTTCTCTTGCTTTTTAATTCCTTTATTACAAACAATGTGTTGCATATGGAACACATTGTGTTTCTATCTTGATAGTATTGAAAGAAACAAAAAGAAAAAATGTACTATAAAAAATAAATGAATATGTATAAAATTTTAATCATCATTATTTCCTTTTATTTGCTGCTAAGAACTTTTATGCAAAATAGTGCATTTTATTAAAGAATGTTTTGATAGGAGATATACAAAATCTCTGATGTTACTAACAAAATAAAATCTCTTAAAATAATAATAATTTTTTTAAGGTGATAGGAAACTACAGGTAGCACTAGCAGAAAATGGAAGGAAAGTATAGTCATGACATTTTCTTATATTTCTCATTGTCTTTTTCACACATACATACACACACACACACACACACGCACGCATGCGTTTAACAGGCACAAAATGTGGTTAATACTAACACACGAAAATTGAAAATATAGCTGAAATATATTTATTGTTGGATTGCTGTGATATTTTTAAAACTAGTCATTGAAGTGAAATAATGTTTTAAAAAAAAATGTTTAAATCAAATTTCACAGCAAAAAAATCAGCAAACCTATTAATACATAGCATTTAAGTGGAAAGATAGCTGAATTATCAAAACTCTTTTGTGAGTTCTTAGCTAATCTGTAGATTTTTGTATCATAGTGGTCTTTTTTCAGGATACTTTGTAGAAAGCTTCATTGGCTTTGTCACTGCTTTTAATACAAATGAACTATGAGGACTAGTTCACACATGTTTAAGTTAATTTGAGCAGAAGAATTGCATGGTAGAATAGACTTGTTCAAAATTGAAAAATTTAAATATCTTCAAGTTTGTAGACAGCTAAGAAGTGTTTGAGGAGCATTTTTTTGCAATTTTAGATTGATAAACTTTAACATATATTATATTTTAGCTAGAATTTTGTATTTTCAAAATGGAATTGCATTTAAGCCATTTGATACTAATTTACTTCTAGACATACAAGGAAAAGTAACTTATGAAATTTAAAGGTTTGAAATACTTTGAATAAACCATTAAAATTTTTTCAATACAGTAAAACCTTGATTTAACAGACTAATGGGAAGAAGGGATGTCCATTAAATCCTGACATCTACATACACTGTTTACATACACAAGTGCAAAAGGCACCCAAGCAAAAAATATTTTGCACAACTCAACGTGGACTTTTGTCATGAGTACCAGACAGCATCCGTTGAATCTAGGTTTTACTGTACAATTAAATGTTTGTGATGAAAGTTTTTTTTTTTTTTAATTTTTCTTTCTGAGATTAAATTAGTTAGTTGAGAATTAGCAAACATGGTTAATGAAACAATTATTTTTTTAAGTTTTGAAATGTCATACAGTTTGTAATCCATCTTAATGACATACATCTGTTCATAATTTTAATTCAAAAGAAAACAACCCAATACATGAGAGAGCAGTTATGAAAATATAAATTTAGTAATTCATTGGTCAAACAATAAATTACTTAACAGAAATTAAAATTAAGAAATATTTTCTGTAAGAAGATTTATTTGGAAAATTTAATTTTTGAGATTATAGCAACAATGTTATTAATATGTAAAGAAACAGTTGAATATTTTGGAATTTCAATTTTACATTTAAAATTTGCTAAAAACACATTTAAAGACTTAGTTCAAAGTTTGTAAATTTTTCTGCTATTAAAAATTGGAGATGTGATTAAAACTGAAATTTCAGATATTAAATTAATGATTGTAGAGAAAGTAACATATCTTTGTCTGTTAACCATGCACCAAATACACTAGTGTATCTTATGTAATCAAATGAACATTTTATGATTGAAAGTTATTGTATATTATTTAAAAGGAAAATGAATTTAGCTCTTTGTATATGACCTGAAGGGCCATTTGCACCCTACTACCCTTCAAATCTGTATTTCTCATCAGGGCTCTGACAGTATTTTCTTTGTTAATATAACCCTTTGTAATGACACATTGGTATCACTTTAAACTCTTGTTGAATTACAAATTAGATTAAATATATAGCTAACTAAACATAAATACTAGTGCTGCTAGGCTGGGATACAAATGCACTTCACATGGTATAAGGTAAAACTGATGTGATATATGGGGGGGGGTTAAGGAAATAAAGCACTTGAAATGAATCAAATGAATATATGTACATTGGAATCCTGCTAACTTGAATCTTGAGGGAACTGATTTAAAATCTGAGAAAAGCAAAACTTTGAGATAATAGAGAAGTAGCCTTGGCAGTTATATACATTTTGCAATGTCAATGATGATAATTTCTAGATATTTGAGTGCATGTAATAGACATAACATAGAAGTTTATATGGATATTAAACATATTGCTATGCTTATTTAACAGTAGCCATCAGCTCAGATAGTGAAGTATATATATGTGCATCTCAAAAAATTAGAATATCGTGGAAGAATTCATTTTTTTTTTGCATAATTTAATTCAAACAGTGAAACTTTCATATATTCTAGATACATTACACATAAAGTGAAATATTTCAAGCCTTTTTTGTTTTAATTATTACGGCTTACAGCTCATGAAAATCAAAAATCCACTATCTCAAAATATTAGAATATTTCATAAGATCAATAAAAAAAAAAAAAGGATTTATATATAGAAATGTCAGACTTCTGAAAAATATGTTCATTTATGCACTCAATACTTGATCTGGGCTCTGTTTGAACAAATCACTGCATCAATGCTGCGTGGCATGGGGGTGATCAGCCTGTGGCACTGCTGAGGTATTATGGAAGGAAGCCCAGGTTGCTTTGATAGCAGCCTTCATCTCAATGTCTGTATTGTTGGGTCTGGTGTGTCTCATCTTCCTCTTGACAATACCCCATAGATTCTCTATGGGGTTCAGGTCAGGCGAGTTGGCTGGCCAATCAAGCACAGTAATACCATGGTCAGAAAACCAGTTACTAGTAGTTTTGGCATTGTGGGCAGGTGCCAAGTCCTGCTGGAAAAGGAGATCAGCATCTCCATAAAGCTTGTCAGCAGAAAGAAGCAAAAGTGCTCTAAAATCTCCTAGTAGACAGCTGCATTGACTTTGGACTTGGTAAAATACAGTGGACCAACACCAGCAGATGACATGGCATCCCAAATCGTCACTGACTGTGGAAACTTCACACTGGACTTCAAGCAACTTGGATTCTGTGCCTCTCCACTCTTCCTCCAGAGTGTGGGACCTTGATTTCCAAATAAAATGTAAAATTTACTTTCATCTGAAAAGAGGACTTTGGACCACTGAGCAACAGTCCAGTTCTTTTTCTCCTTAGCCCAGGTAAGACGCTTCTGACATTGTCTCTGGTTCAGGAGTGGCTTGACACTAGGAATGCAACACTTGTAGCCCATTTCCTGGACATGTCTGTGTGATAGCTCTTGATGCACTGACTCCAGCCTCAGTCCACTCCTTGTGAAGCTCCCCCAAGTTCTTGAATCAGCTTTGCTTGACAATCCTCTCAAGGCTGTGGTCATCCCTCTTGCTTATGCACCTTTTCCTACCACACTTTTCCCTTCCAGTCAACTTTCCATGAATATGCTTTGATACAGCACACTGTGAACAGCCAGCCCTTTCAGCAATGACCTTCTGTGGCTTACCCTCCTTGTGGAGGGTGTCAATGAATGTCTTCTGGACAACTGTCAACTGAGCAGTCTCCCCCATGATTGTGGTTGTGTGTACTGAACCAGACTGAGAGATTCGTGGTATTTATACTGCATAAATAGTGATTTACACAAACTTGAAATGGAATATTCTAATATTTTGAGATACAACTTTTTTCTATTTTTTGAGCTGTGGGCCATAATTATCAAAATTAAAATTAAAAAATGCTTGAAACATTTTAGTTTACATGTAATGAGTCTAGAATATATACAATTTTCACTTTCTGAAATAACTGACAAAAAATATTGAACACTTCCACGATATTATAATTTTTTGAGATGCACCTGTATATACAAAGTAAGAAATTTTACCATATATTCCCATCAGTCTCCACAAAGAAATAGTTGAAACTTTCTTTTTGAATGATCTTACCCAATTAATGCAAATGTTACAATTATGAAAACCTTTGACATTTGCCTTTGTTTTTTTTTTCCTTTTTAAAAAAAAAAATCTCAACCTTTTAAAGAATCTGAAATAAATTTAGTTTGTACATATACTGTTCAAGACTTATTTGCTATATACAATTTTCAAGTAAAACTAAAATAAATTTCAATGGTTATTTTTAAATGAACAGAAAGATTTAAACACTATGTTATTTGATTTTGTGAGGGTAGCAGTGGTCCAGTGATTAGACTACTAGATTGCCAAGATTGAGGGCCCAAGTTCAATTTCTGGCAGGAACCTGTTCAATTTGGCATACCTCCCTTGGCATGGTTTCTTCTTGCTCTTCTCCACCAGCTGCTCATGTGGTTTTCCTCAAGTACTCCAATCCTCCCCCCTCCCCCACATGCCTAAAAATGAAGAGTTATAGTAAGGCTTTTCCAGGCAAGACCTTTTCTCTGCAACAAAATTAGTCCTACAGACTCAGCAACTCAAGTATGGGCTGCTGAGGGGAGTGGGTCTAGTACCTGCTATTCACCTGTTTCTTAACAGTAACCAACTAACCAACCAATAATTTTGTATCCCATTAACTGTAGTATAAAAAGGATTGTTAACTATCTGCAAAGTTTATCATCAGTTTAACTCCACAAGTAAATGTCTTGCCTACTGTTTTTTTAACAAATAAAACAATATAGTGCTTTGAAATGTAGCAAAACTAGACACTAAATAATTAAAATTTAATGCTGCATTTAAAATGCCAAATTAATTTTAAAGATGATCCCATATAAAAGATATATATGGTGTAATATTAAAAGTAAACAACAAACTTCATTGGCTTGACTGCAAACATAAAATAGATGGTCTTATAACAAATCACTTAGTTTTAATCAAAGTAATTTTATTATATAATTTAATCAAAACAACTAATTAAAAATAATCATCAATAAATGAGTGAACTTAGGTAAACTACTTTCTAAATTTACATGGTAGATCAAATAAGTTTTTCAAATAGTTCTAATCATTGTATGAAGAAAAGTACAGAATTCAGGAAAACATTTTTAAAAAATAACAGAAAAACTTAATTAAGATAACCAACCATCATTGCTCTCTGAACGTGTGAATGCTCATTTATATCAGATTTAAAAATTGGCTGATTTTCGTTTTTTTTTACAAATTAGTCTTTGGCAATTTCCCTTAAGTCCACACATCTACTTACATAAAATGAAGCACTACAAAAGCTTGTGAAGTTTGATTTGAAGATTAACTATAATAAACCTGCTTCTCTAACCAACAATGATCTCAACTACAAACACTTATATAACCACATATCTTCTGGTTAATTTCTCCCCAGCAAACATTACCTGATGCTTCAATAGGTACATGATTTACACAACACTGATGTAAATAATCATTGCTATTCATTAACCAATGTCTTATATTTGAGACTGCCCTAGGGGAAATTCTGCTAGGTCTAAGTCTTTGATTCATGTTTATTCTTAGTGAAGGCTGAAATTACTACAGGTTCCTACCATGATTGATTAATCACACCTAAACTACTTATATTTGTAAAATTTGAACACAATACAGAAGATCAATGTGTCAATGGGCCATCAGACAACTACACAGACTATGCACAATAAGCAAACAAACAAAGAGACTATGCTGGTTGTGTACAAAAGATTTCCAGAACAATGGCTATTTGAGCCAACACTAATAACTGATTAAGATTACAACTGATTCATTATAAAAAAAACTAAAGATCTAAATGTATTTAAGGTTGTAGTTTTGTTGTATACTAATAGATGTTATGTCAATAAAGCCTACATTGTAAAATTAGATGCTAACAATAGTACTTTGTTAATAAAATTAATTAATCTAATATTGTCAACAAATTTAAAGATTAAACTTTAAATTTTACAATCATTAAATTAAAGAACATTTCATTTAGCCATTTCACTTTAAATTTTGACAAAAAAAATTTTTTTTTTTAAAAAAAATATAACATACTTGCCACTGTTGACATATTAAAGCTCTAAATGTTTGAGAATGGTAGTCCGGTTAATTCTCGACTTTTTTATTTTTTTTTAAATTCAGAGGCTTCAGAGAACATTTCAGACCAAAAGATTATAAAAAAAAATACATTATTGAAAAAGAGCTTTTTAAAGCTTGGAAACTGATATTTTTTGTATATAAAAATGTTGACCTATTTATATCTTACAGTCTATATCAATCTATAACAGATATATTTTAATTAATAAACAAATACAATAGTTGTTTATATCCCTCACCTTCTGAAAGTGTAAAGCTGCAAACTGGGTATGTGAAAGATGAAAATATCTAAATGTTAATATTTTACCAAACTTTTTAATCTTTAAAAAGATGTATTAGCTAAACTATTACAGCAGATATCAACCTTTGCTAGTATGATAAATAATTAACTATTATTCTTACTTTTGTTTTCTTTTTTCATTAAAAATATATTAATTGTTAATGAACATTAAAAATAGTTTGTTCTAAAGGGGTTTTCTGTTATAGCTAATTTCAATATATCCAAGTTACAAACATACAAAAAATAGAAGCTGGCACAGACTTGAAAAATAATCCATAATAAAGCAATTTACCTTATACTGAAGTTGTTTTTTTTTTTTTAAATTGGTTTGACTATATGCAGAACAGTGATAATAAAAGCAACTGACAGTTTTACTTGGATTGCTGTTATTGATAATGTTGTATAAAGGTGCCTTTCTACTTTGCATAATACATATAAAGCATTCACTTCTGCTCATGTTAATAGCCATCCCATTCTCAGTAAGCTAAAGTGACCGTGTGATGATTTCAGAATGTCATACATGAACACAAATAGTAGTATACACTGGATGAGTGGTTTCATCGCTTAGAAGCAACATGGCCAAACTTGTTTTCAGTGATTTTTACATTTCAGTTTCATAGACATTTCATATATTTAGTTTACAAACATTTATTCACAAAACTGCATAGCTATTTTAGCCTCTGAAGTTGGGAAATTTTTTATCACGTTTGGTGAAGGCAACTTCATAAACTCTGTAGAAGGTAGTATAATGCTCATATTATTCCATATCAAGATAACAGACTGGTAAATATTAATACTAAGCTTTAAATATGGCCACACCACACCCACCATAACATGATCAAATGCCTTCTTTGGGTCAAATTTGTAACAAAACATTGTCCTAGGAATTCAAGTTTCATGGTAATAGTTGTTTTGTGCTTGCAGCTATTGATTAATGAAATGTGGATTAAAGCATCATTTTTTTTTACCCAAGTACCCACTGGTTGAGGCTTCTTGGAACTAGTGAGAGTTGGGGACGTAAAATTTTACAAATCTTCCTTTGACCACTCAATGCACCTTCAATAGAAGTTTCATCAAAATCAAATGGTGCAGTAAAGTACTTTCTCAAAATTGGATAATCCGATGCAGAATAACCCATATGTGGAATGATAAATACCTAAAGTGTTATGCTGCTACTAGTTCAACCTTTATATTAATTTCTACATCTGCTTCACAGAATGTTTTCTTAGATATTTTTATAAGTAACAACTTTGCTTTGCAAAGAATATTCAAAACTAGTTTCAATGAAAAGATAGTTAACATTTAAACATGCCAGCATGTGACCATAAAGGTCATATAACTTTCACAGTTAAATACTGATGGGTGATAACAGTGACATGAATACTGGCTTATTGATAGTAAAAACATTCCTTAATTTTAAAATGAGAGAAAGGCTGAAAATAGGCCTGTAGATCATGCATTTTATGGCTAGCTACCAAACTTTGTCTCAGTTAAACTAAATTGTCAGACATTATTTTAAAATAACTTTGACCACTTCTTACTTCGAAGATGATACAAAAGTATGCACATTACCAACAAGCTTGAAGGTCAGAAACCAATAAAGAAATATATTTCCTATTTCCTAGTTAAAAGATAAAAGCAAATTGGCAATCTCCCTTTAAGTCTTGGGAGGAAAAATAAATGACCATTCCATCATCAAAAATAAAAGGAATAACTTCCGAACTTTGAGACAGATTTAATAAAATGTAGCAAAGCCAGGAAAGAACATTGTAAATTTACATTACCATGAGAATATTTTCCATTGCTTGATATATATAACTAATAAACGAAGTTGTCCTGTCCATATACATATTGATTTTGTAAAATGTGCTAGAAGACAAACTAAATTTCTAGCTGCCAATATGAATAAACTAGTGAAAATTAAAATTGAAAAATTTTTAAAAAGTGAGATCTGTTTTCATTGTAGGGGCAAATCTGCAAAAAATATTATTAATATTTATTGAAGAAAAGATCTTAATATGTGAAAATTACTTTAAAAGAACAAAGCATATACATTCATGCATACACACATCTGCATGTTCAAAAATTTTTTTTCTAAAAAAATAAAACAGTAAATTAGCTGAAAAGTGTTTATTTTTTTAATTGATCATAATACCCTAGGTGTACATGTAATTATTTAAAAAATCATTATCAGAATTTTGAAACAGATTTTCTCTAATGAATTTTTTCTTTAGAAGTGAAACATCAAACTGATTATAGTGTAACTTCAATGAACTATGCATTAAAAAAGAGGATATAAACTTTATGCAATTAGATTCATTAAAATTAGTGTTGTAAATTTCATGCCACAAATGAAAGTCAAAATGATATCTTAAAAGCATTATCCTCATTTTTCTTGTATATATTTTAGTATAAAAGCATTTCCTTATAATGCTGGTTATATTTTACTGTAGATCTCTAAAATAAAAGTAAACTTGAAATATACAAAGTTAAATATAAATCAACTGCAAATGACTGGAAAGTTAGAAACTCTGATCGAGCTGTTGCTTTTTATTTTTTCTTTGACCAAAACTGTGGACCATGATGACAACATATCCATTTATTAGTGCATGTAGTTACATAATATTGGCACATATCTGTTCAAAAATATATATAAGACAAAAAATGTGTTACAATAAGTTTATTTTGAAACTTTTATCACACAAGACAAAATATCATCCTTTTCATTTTTATTGGTAAGTCCACAATTATGGATGCCAATGTATTATATATTAAATTTAATGGAATTTAAGGGGTTTTTTTGAAAATACTAAGGTACTACTAAAAATCTGGATTTAAAAACATGACAATACATAGGAAGATGTTCATTGAATTAAAATATTTAGAAATTATTCTGAAGATTAAATATTTTTAAGTCAGAAAAAGAATCTAATATAGTGATTTTTAATTTTTTTTTAAAAAAGAAAAAAGCTGCAAGCTGTGGTTTAAAAGTTAGATTTAATCAACATTTCAAAAGTTTATCAAGACTATTTTACCCAATTCAATCTTCTTGTGGCTATTGGACAAACAAAGCTCACTCACCACTACTAAAAACTTAAATTATTTTTAAATATTTTTCTTAACAAAAATTTGACAAATAATTTTTAAAATTGAATACTGAAATAGTCAATTATGAATTTGCGTTAGTAAATATTAAAAAGTGAAGATACACAAAGAAAATACAAACAATTAACTTCCTTGCTACAAACAAAAACATCATGTCCATAGAAGCAGCTTTTCTACTCTTTTCCAAGTTAGCTAAGTATCACAGAAAATTTCATAGCATCAGGTAAGAAGTTCAAAAATTGATGCAAGCTTACAAAATCATGAAAAATCCACTACTTCATTTTGGTTGCATAAATTGCTTAGAAAAATTAATGAATTAAAATATTTCATAAAAATAAAATGTTTTTACTTTGAATAAAAACAAAAATTTTAATAGCAAAAATGCTTTAACTTGACTGAACATAGGTAATGTTTCTAACTTTTGTTACTATGGTATCAGATTATCTTTGCTAAGAGATAGTAACTCTGTATTGTTGACATTTTTCTTAATACCATTGTAAGCATAATTTAGAGCTGAAGCATTATTTACACCCATGAAATAAGTGCATGGCACTCTCCTGTGATGAGCATAATTTAGTAAGCACTTGTGCCCTAAGTCCTTTAGACTTTGATTTTAGCTGGAAATTGCAAACTGTGAAGAACAAGCTTTTGTACATTCAAGCAATCAATAGTCAATTTAAGGCAGTAAACTTTAGATGGCACAAAAAGGAATTCATTAAATCACTTTCTTTAAGGCAGTGAAAAGCAATAAATACAAGCCTGAAGTTACATAAGTATTGAGTCAACATTGGGTTGGCTTTTTTTGGAGGCATCAGTTACAGCAGCTAGTTATATAAGGGGACCTGAAGCTGGGGAGAACAGTTTACTGGAAACTTATTACAATCCTAAAGAAAATTGCTTTCAAAGTCTTCCAAATTAAATTTTGAGGGCACAGGCAACATTCTGCTAGTAGCATGCATGTTTATTAGAAGATCTGTAATTTACAGGGGGGAGGGGGTTGTTTTGTTTTTTGGAAAAATAAAAAATAAAGGCAGAATTTAAAGTTTAAAGTACTGTAGCTCACAACAAATATGTCTGCAAATATGCCCCAGCTTGACTTTCATGAATGTTTAGAAAATTTAGTACAAAATTTGAAAATACATCTTAATTAATAATTAAAAAATTTTTAAGGTATTGTCTTACTTCAGTTTTTGCATGGGTGTATGCATGAAAATGTTTGGTATTAGAAGCAAAACTAATATCATTTAGGCCAACTCCACTAGCACATGAAAAATTATTTGAGAATGTAATAGTTAGCAAAAGATTATAAGAGCAGATCAAATCTAAAATTGTATCAATATTGTATGGTTAGTCAATAGCTTATGCTTATAGAGTTTTGTTTTAACAATATCTTGTTTATAAGCTATTAGATTTTAAATGTAAATTTTTAACAAATATTAATTACACTAGGTAACAAAAATTTAGTTAACTTGATTTTTTTTTTACATTTTCCATGGCTTTTTTGTATGTTAAATGCAGTTCTAGCATTGGTGTTGGGTGAATGTCAAGTATATTAGGAATAATTATACTATTATAGTTGACAGAATGGAACACCCAAAAAAATTCCTAGATTTTTTTAGAACATTCTAGCACTTTATAGAATTTTCATCCATAAATCAAGGTATAAAAACTCTTGTGCACACTCAGCCCAGTATGAAATAAAAGCATTTAACAGGTGGTTTTTTATTCTATTATTAGATAAGAATGGCTGCAAATCAAAAATGCAAGCTCTATGCAGACTCATTTTGTTATATTTGTGGATTCTATATTGGCCCAAAGCAAGAAAGACATATGATCACACCAAACAATACATTTTCATTGACCTATGAATCATACTTTGGAATGAAGATTGTTGATCAAGATAAAGCATGGGCACCTCGTGTGGATTGTGAAACATGCAGATCAGCAATAGAAGGATGGCTAAGAGATCATAAAGCATGCCATTTGCAATCCTTCGTATTTGGTGAGAGCCTAAGAATCATATAGGTGACTGTTACTTTTGTCAAATGGATGTGTCAAGATCCAGGAACACCAAAAACCAATATGATATTGCATATCCAAATATTCTATCATCCATTGCACCAGTTCCACACAGTGATGACCATCCAGTGCCACAGCAACATTCCAAATCCAAAGAAATAGATTCATCATCAGAAAGTGAAAATTCACCTACAGATGAGAACTATGATTCTGACTTAAATTTAAAGCAGCCTCATTTTCCAAATCAGCAAGAACTGGATGAGTTAGTAAGAGATTTAGGTTTAACAAAATCTAATGATGAACTTCTTATATTAAGGCTGAAAGAATGGAATCACTTGGATAACAGTTGTAAATCTACATCTTCCAAAAAGAGGCATGAAAAATTCTCAAGATACTTCTTGTTGAATGGCAAATTGTGCTTCTACAGTGACATTAACAGCTTGTTTTACAAAATGGGTATTGTGCATAATCCTACTGAATGGCGTCTCTTCATTGACAGTTCAAATCAAAAAGTAGTCCTTTTTCACAATGGAAACAAATAACCATCGATACCAATTGGCCATTCTGTACATATGAAGGAGGATTATGAAAATGTTAAGTTTCTGCTGGAGACAAATGACTACAAAAAATATAATTGGGAAGTTTGTGGAGATTTTAAGATGATTGGTTTTTTGAAAGGACTGCAAGAATGATTCACAAAATACTCATGCTTTCTTTGTCTTTGGGATAGTCATGCCACATCACAGCATTACAAAAGAAAAGTATGGCCAGTCAGAGATCAGTTTATTCCTGGGACACAAAATGCTAAATATGAGCCCTTGATGAGATCAGAAAAAATCCTCATGCCTCCACTGCACATAAAACTGGGGCTTGTGAAGCAGTTCATTAAAGCTCTTAACACAGAAAGTGAAGCATTCCAATACATTTGTTAATTATTTTCAAATATTTCAGAAGCAAAAGTATAAGTTTGGATTTTTGTTGGGCTGTAAGTTTGTCAAATGCTCAAATCAGAAGAATTAGAAGTTGGAACAAGAAGAGCATGGAAGGCATTTCGTTTAGTTGTCAAAAATTTCCTGGAAAACAGAAGTGAAAACTATATACAATTGATTGAAGATTTAATCAATGAGTATGAATAGCTTGGATACAGAATGTCTCTCAAGCTTCACATCCTTTATTCTCATCTAGATTTCTTCAAAGACAACATGGGAGATTTCAGTGAAGAACATAGTGAGAGATTTCACCAAGATATCCTAACAATGGAAAAGAGAGATCAGGGAAGACGGGATGTCAGAATGATGGGTGACTATATTTGGGTCTAATTCATGATCATTCTTCAATTCATAGAAGAAAAGCCCAAAAAGTTGTGCATTTTTGATTTACACAACTGCAAGTTAGATTTTTTACTGTACTTAAGAATTAAATAAATGTAATGAATAAACTTTTTTTCATGAGCTAAAATGATTTTCTTTTTGGTTTTGTAAAAGTTAGTTAATTGTACACATATTATCAGTAATGATGATGTTTAAAGTAACATTCTGAGTGAAAACTGACATTTTAGAAAAACCAGTGCTATGTTAGTAATTAACACATCAAAAATGACCGTAACCAATTGAAAAATCAGGATAACTGAAAACTTTTTGCACTGTGTTATTAATGCCAGTAATGTTGTAAAATAAATAAACCTGATAAAATTAAACTGTTTAACATAAAAGAAAACAGTCAAAATAAGAACTGAGTGCAAAACATTTTTTATGCAGAGATGATAGCATGATAAATAAATATCCAAATCTTTACTAGATTGCTAATGACATTTTTCACAGTTAAACTATTAACCTATTTTTTATAAAATCATATAAACAAGGTTTGGACTAGTATTTAGATGTAAAACTAAAGAGATTTTTTAGCTATATGATTAATGTTTACTCTTTTTTTCCTTATTTATTCCCTTCTACATTGATCATGCAAACTTGTTTTACAATTACAGGTTTTTGCCAGACTTGATATATTAAAAAAGAAAAACTGTTAAATCAGGAATTTATGGAAAAAATAGAAACTTAATGGGTTTGATTTTGAGTCGAGTTTTGTTTTTGACTCACTTAAATAATATCGATAGTATAGTAGATGTTAATGTTAAAAAATATGCTAGTGTTAATTCTGAAAAGAACAAATAATTTTTAGGCAAATTTGAATAATTTATCCAAACAGGCATTAAACATAATTATCATTATTAAAAAGGTGATACTAAATTTAAAAATGAAATTTCAGAAGAGGAATCTAGAGGTTACTGTTAACCAAAATCTCAAATGTAAAGAACCAGAACATAACTAGAGTATGAGTATCAAACATAATAGTAAAGAAGTTTTATTGCTGGCATGTAACTTCTTGATTCATCCATATCTTGAAGCTACAGAAGAATAGAGTCTTTATTTGAGAAAAGATACTGCTTTATTAAAAAGATCAAAGCAGATTTACTAGAATATTTTTGTCTTAAACATTTGGAATATGCTAAATGATTTAAAATATTATATTTGCCTAGTCTGAATTTTAGACCATTTAAGAGGAGACCAAATAAAGTTTTTCAAAATAATTTAGAGTTTTAAGCATGCAGATAAGGAGGACAAATCTTTTTAGTTAACTACAAATAGTAATATTAGGAATCACAATTATAGATTAGTTAATATTCTAGTATTTTTAAATATCAGAAAATATTTTTTGTGGTATTAGAATATTGTAATAAGTTAATAGAATTACTAGCAAGTGTAGTTAATAATGACAGTATTAATCAATGTAAGAATCATACTTATGAATATTTCTCTCTTTGAGGGCCCTTGCTTAAGCCATATCGGCTTCTCACCTTGTGACAACTAAACCAAACAAAATATAAGTAAAATGATAAGGTTTTTTTTTACTTACTATCAAGCTTAGCCCATGTTCAGTTTTTTTCATTATATCAAACATGTACCAACCAGTATAAATCACAAAAATTACCTTAAGTCACAATGCACAAAAAAATAAAACCTACCCAGTATAGCTTATTTGAAAATTGTTGTTTGTACTTCTACCTACCTTTGAGAACCTAGAATATTTTCCAAATTATTATTACTACATTTTATTTCTGTTCATTCTTATTAAAGTTAATTTTATGCATTTATTTATAGCAAGATGCATTTTCTTCTATTTACTTTATAATTAGGCATAAATAGTTTAGCTTCTGTTCAACATAAAGATCTGTTTAGCATATCATCACTTTTGCTTAGTTTTAAATTAAAAACATCTTTTACTGTCATTTATTAAAATTAAAAGTTTTAACAACCTATTTAATCAATTGAATATTTATACAGAATTCAAAATACATATTAAAACAAACAAACAAAAAGACTGGAGTCCTTCAAGTATAAATGATACCCTAATACAAAAAATAAAATTGCAAAAAAAAAAAAAAAAGTTACAATTATAAATTTTACAAAAACATTTCTTACTTGGCAATTTTTACTACTCTTTGTTAAGGCTATGTTTCAAAAATAATTTTCTGCTAATATAAACTTGAATCTACTAAAACCATCGTAAATGTATCTTTTGTAAATACTGTTCACTTATCTAGTAGTAGAATTTATACAAAGAATTTGAAAATTGTACTAATCATTTTAAAAATAAAATTTAACAATTTGATATATTTTGTTCAAGTTCACTACTATAAATTTTCCAGTGTCATTTGGAATCCTATACTTAACTATCAGCATTCAAAATAGTAGTGTTTTTACCAGTAGGAAAACGGCAATATACATAAGATAATAAATTCTAAAAATGAACTTAAAAAATTTCTTTTAATCAGTAAGATTGTTACTGATAATTAGCTTAAGATACAAAATATTCCAACAAATGCAAACAAAAAGAGACAGAAAAATAAATTCCAGAAAAAAGATTAATGGTTTCAAACTGCTAATACTGGACAATTAACTTCTCTTCACTTTTTACATATATTTCTATGTAAACTAATAGACTTTTAAAGATTACAGAGCTTTCCACTTCAGAATTTAGGGTCACTGTTTCTCCTTTGCTCATAAAATATAAAAAAAAGTGACATTTTGAGAAAGTCATAATGTCAATTTGCTAACCAAACACTTGGAAATTCTATTTTTGTTCTGACTGAAAAGTTGTAATAATGGACAAAGGTAGGACATTCTGCTATAAGCTTTTAAGTCCTAGAAGCACAATCAATAAGTTACTGAGATTCTGCACTGTTAATCACTAGGATGTGTAACAGAAATCTGCAACAGTCTCAAGGGGAAAGCTACATCAAACCTACCTTTGCCTTTGCTGCTAAAAAAATAAAACAAAATCTTAAAATTCTTCCATCATGTATGCATTAAAATAATAAAGATTAACGTTTAAGATGCAGCAATTGTAATTCGCGATACCCATTATGTGCAAAGAACAACATTTTTTTAAAAATAGGTAGACAAATGCTCTGCTCAGTCTCTTGACTTCCAAAAACAACTCTTCCCTTGAGAAAACTCAAATAATGGTGGGGGAAAAATAGTGCTTATATTTACGTGCACCGCAGTTTAAGGGTTAAGACAGCTATATTGCTAAGACAAGAAAACTTACAGTTATCAAAGCATACAGTTCTAAAGTTTCTTTTGCATTATGCAGTAGGTCAAAGAATAAACAAATTTTATTGTCAATGTAAACTCAGAACTAATTTCAGCAGTAAACAAATTTTAAATGTTCGATCTGACTAGTTCAATTAGTGCGGCCAAAATGAGTTACTCTTGCTTTCAATCCATTTGA
The DNA here is from genome assembly GCA_018389105.1 of Nautilus pompilius. Lineage (NCBI taxonomy): Eukaryota > Metazoa > Mollusca > Cephalopoda > Nautilida > Nautilidae > Nautilus > Nautilus pompilius. Next base: position 731,375 of record JACATO010000314.1, on the reverse strand, counting down.
AGTTAGTTTAAACTTGCCCTAAGATAAAGTGCAATATTTCTTAAGACCAGAGTTATAATTACTATAATGTCTCACAATTTCCAAAGAAATAAAAATTACTTTCTTTATTTAAAATTTTATTAAATTACCCTATTATCAAATTTTGCCCAAATAAAAAATTAATCTGAGGCTGATCTTTCCACTCTGCATAATGTTATTTGTGAAAATTTTGCTTGTTTTCATACCCTTTCTCTTAAACAATAATATCTGTAACTATTAATCATTATTCAAATGACTAGGTAAAAATAAATTATATTTTAGCTTTTTCTATTGTGTAGGAAAAAAACTAAAAATTATGCTTACTAACTTGCCAAGCTTATAAAAGGAAGTACAGTACAACCTCATGTATCCGGACCTCACTTATCCGAACTTTCGCGTATCCGAACAATCGACATGTCCCCCGAACAAAATCTCGCATAACCGAACTTTCACACTTTTTTTGTTCAGTTGTCAATGTTCCATTGTAATTTCTCTTAGATCTTAACCGAACAAAACATGGCCTTTTTTAAAGTGAACAGTGGGGGGGGCATGCCTATATAAGTGATTCATATAGTTTAATGAGGTCTGACTGTATATATATATATATATATTAAAGTGATCGGGTGATTGATTGTCAGTGAATAAAAAAAAAATAAAATAAAAGTCGAGAGCGAGTAAGTTGAGCCCATTTTATGCTATCGAGTAAGCGAGTTTGTTTCTTCATTTTTTGCGCGTGTGGTCGCCTTTGCTCATTTATCTTTATTATTACGCGTATAGTCAGACTATTATTGCATACTTTTCACTTGAAAATTTGAATCAATCACAATTTTTTTTTTTTTAATCAAAGGGGAAATTATAATTATTTAATTTAAGTAATTTATTTAATTTAATATAATTTACTTAGAAATATTTTATCTGGTTTTTTCGTATCATCTTTGAAGTGTTTTAATCTACATAGCATTTTAGACCATTTTAGACTGAACTGTTCACGACTCTCACGTTCAAAATGTCTGACAAAAGTTTGAAAAGAAAACGCAATGTTCTGTCTCTAGACGACAAAGTGTAGATCTTGAAGAGACTTGACTCTGGTGCAGTAGCTGCACGTTTAGCTGAAAAATATGGTGTTTGGCGATCTACTATCAACGACATCGAAGAATGGTGTGAAATAGACAAGACCTTGACAACAGCTCACTGACCAGGAGATCATGCACAGCGTGACAGATGATCCTTCGTCCGAATCAGACTCTGATGATGAACCATCTCCTGATAACGCTAATCCTGTACCATCCAATGCCGAGGCTGTAGACATCATGGACAAAGCATTGTGTTGGTTAGAGGCAGACAATGACGCTGAGTCAGTGCACTTAAGCATTCTACAATCACTACGCGAGAAGGCAGCAGGAAAAAGATTGTCTAATCTTAAGCCACAATCAATTAAGACATTTTTTAAGCCTGTGTAATAATTTGTATTTTTGTATGTGTATTTTTTTTGTTTTCATTTTTCAAAAAATCATTTTTAAACATTTATTGGGTTTTTATTAAACATCTTGCACTTCATCAAATTACATCATTAACCTTACAGTATTATGGCAAGCAAGACTCATTGATCATGTGACCAAAATTTCTGCAGCCAGACAAAATGGAGGTTAACAAAGACGCACATGCAAACATTTTCACTCAAATTACATTGAAAATCTACAGCAATTAAGTAATACAGTACTTCACTTTGGGTTAGAAAGGCATTGTTTCGAAACAGTTTACACAAGTAACAATTAACATACATAGCGTCTATTGTTCGGATAGGGTGTCAATTGGATGTTCGAATTTGACCATCGGCATGCTCACAGCAACACCTGCATTCGGCTTTTTCACGTATCCGAACAAATAGCGTGTCTCCGGGCTTGTTCGGATATGTGAGGTTGCACTGTAATAGTGCAAATGTGAAAATAATAAAGCAAGCATTTCTTAAAAAATACTTTGAAAGATGCATAAATCCATAAATTATTCTACTTACATTCATAAACATAATCTTTTGCATGTTTACTGAATTTATTCTGATAAAAGTTGGCTATTAGGTTATAAAAAATTACTTTAAAATGGTTAAAAATCATTTTAGTTTTTAAGAGAGTAATAGGGAAAATTTCATCAAAGAAAACAGTGGAAAAAATTAAATAAAAATCTCCTCAATCAAAACTTTTATTGCCTATCAAAAACAGTATTATAATATACTTCATAACAAATTCTTTGGAATCTGCCATGCGATATAGAATAAATTTCGATGGTAAGACAATCTCTAAGATTGTTAATTCATAGAAAATCCATTGATATTTCCAGACAGAAATGTTGTGCAACAGTTTGATTTGAAACCTGGGCCAATTTTACCATAGTTAGGTGTTAAAGCAAAAATCTTTGTAATAAATATAAAAGTATTTTATCATTCAAACAAACTTTTTAAATTAAATCACAACTTACTAGCACATACACACACTATATAAAAATTAAAACAATCTACATATTTCTTTTAGATTTTACTTAAAATTTCTAAACAAAAATATTATTAGAAAAGAAAAGCTTTCCTAAATCTGCAGTTCTTTAGAAAGTAAGCTATAAACAACCAGTTCCATATCAGATCAAGTTTATCTAAGAACATCCTAAGCACAAAAAAGAAATCAATATTTTTAGTGGAATGTTCCACCTGTATCAATATGAAAGCGAGCAAAAGCTTGTCACCAACCACATATCCACCCCTACACCACTCAAAAATGGCCCCAATCTAATAAACACCATCTCCAGGCCTCATATGAGCTTCATTTAACTCTGGGTAGCAATGAAGTGACCAGAATCCTTACTTCCTCTGTCAATATTAGCTGGCCCACTACAAAGGCTCACATAATAGGGCTCAGTATTGACTTATCCTGAGCAAGTTCATATTGACTTGCGGCAACTGCTTCCCTAAAACCCAAAGCAGCTCATAAAAGATTTGACGTAGTGTTGATATTGAGAACAAATTGGTTGCAAGAAGCTATCTTGGAATTTGAAAATTGCTTATTCCTTTGAAATAATCCAGAAGAAATTATTTATGCATGATGACCTTCTCTTGAAAAATCTATTTCAGTAGCTAATAAACTTAGTTTTAAAAGAAAATGACCAAGGATTTCATAGTAAAGTGTAAAAAAAATAAAAGATTGTTGTAGCTACCAAAATTTAATTTTTCAAAAATAACTAGAATTAAAATAAATTTAACTCTTTTCATCCTGCAAACTACAATAATACACAAAGTGCTGAAAAATATTAAAAGGTAACAAATAAAACACCTTTAGTTTAATTAATTGAATAATATTCTTTCCTCATGCATATTTGATTGTTTGAGTTAATGAACAGTATTTACTAAGGAAACCAAGAGTTAATAATAAAAAATAAAGAAATTCTTTTTAAAAAATTAAAATATATAAATATATAATTTTTTAAATTGGTATTTTAAGTAGCAAAAAGTGTATTAAACTGCATATCTATAAGTCCTTTGATAAAGATGGTCGTACTCACTATTTGGCACAATAACCATGAAAACATTTAATAGCTCAAACTTAAACTAAGGGAGAAATTAAAATTTTGGATTAGGTATTATTATTACTTGTATTCCATGCTAATCTGAAGAATTAAGCAGTATCTTCTTTTCATCTATTTGATATTTAATTATTGAAACTCAAAGAAATGTTAGGAGCATTACAAGAAATAAGCAGGAATTTCAACCTATTTATGAGTTTGTACACTAATCAAAACTAAAAGCTTCTACTAAGCTAGAAAGTTTTATCCATGTTATTTGTATACGTACACTGCATTACTATACATACTCAATGAGAAGAAAATTTTTTTGTTTTAGAGAAAACAAATACAGTAAAAACTTTGTTCTCAGAAATTCCTAAAAAGAATATTTCTGTTCTCTCCAAGAATCTCAGAAAGTATCTTTATATAAATGTCAAGCCATACTAAAAATAAATTTTAAAATATATATTTGGGTTATTGTTTGTTGGCATCTTTTTCAAATTTTCTTTTTACATTTTTTTAAAATTAAATTAATCAAAATAATTTTTTAATTAACCAGATCTCTTTTAATATTAAGAGACTTCTACATAAATAGAGTTATGTTTACAATGACAAAACAAATTTTTCCTCACTTTCTATTCCAAAAAATTAATTAATTACAAAAATTCTGAACAAAAAATACACTTTTTAAAGTTAAACTATGCATTCTGTAAATAATTAGATTTTTTAAATTGTCTTTTTACAAGAATTATAACCTGTACCAAGTGTGGAATATTCATTCACACATTCTATACATGGTTTTTATTAATTTCTCCAACCAGAGCTTTAGTTGTACAAAGCTTTTATTAAGGAAAATTGCTTTAAAGATAAAATGCTGGATAGCAAATCATTTCCTTCAGATTGAAAAATTCAAATGATGATTTTACACTAAATTAAAACTACCTTTCATCTAAAATGTACATAATTGATATTTTCAAAGCAGCAAAATTAAGCATATGATGACAAAACATTTTTCTCCAGAAATTATTGCATTGAAAAAATATATAATACTATTCTATTCTATCATTGACTAAAAATGTACCCATGGACAATGACAAATACCTTAATCTAAGACAACTGCAAATAAACATTTGAATTTCTCAGACATAAATGATTGAGTTGATCCACATTTTCTGTCACACTAAATTAAATTAGCTGTTTCTTGTACTGTAGAGATGTACATGAGATATGTTAAGTGTGTCAATATAATAATAATAATAGAAACAAAAGATAATATTTCTTTTTAAAGGAAGGTAAACAGTAACAGATAATTATTTAGTTTTGGCTAACCAATGAATATTTAAAATAATGCTTTTAAAAATGTTCGAAAACACTTTGAAGATTTTTTGTGTTATTTTATTATAAACAAGTTTTTGACAATAAAAAAGAAAAAAAGATTTTGAAATCTTTGCCTATTGCACCATTACTAGAACAATAGAATATTGTTTTTAGAAAGACAAAAAAAAATTATTGGTTTATCTTAGTTACTATAAACAAATGATCAGACAAAAAAAATTTCTGAGTGGGATTACATCTAAATCTCTTTCTTTTGTGATACAAAAGAAAAGTGGCTACTATATTTCAAGGCAAACTTAGATAAATGTAAACTGAAATGCTTGTAGACCAACTGTTTATGTATCATCAAGAAAACACCATAAGCTACAAAGTTAAAGCCACAAATCAATCACACTTCCACAATCTAAACAAAATGCTTATTAGAGATGCAGATATTTCAAAAAAAATATTTTCAGGATTAACAAAAGCTTACAAAATTCAAACTTAAAACACCAAAAGTGATAACTAAATGGTTTTGAATGTTCATATACTACTATATAGTTTACTTAACCCTTTAGCATTTAAACCAGCAATACATATCTGTGTATTTTGACAGGTTGTCTTTAGCAACAAAAGTAAACACCCTAAGTCAGTCGTTCCCAACCTTTTGGACTCGTGGACCTTTTTCTAATATTCAGAAGACCTGCGACCCCTTGCTACACTTCTGAAATTGAAAAAAATCAAAGAATAAATTCAGCAAAAAAAAAAAATCACATAAATAAGAGTTTTATTTGAATATATTGACAGTTCTGAGAGAAATTCACCAGGAAAAAACATTTTAAACTCATCCTTCAACACATCTTCCTTCTCAAAATTTAGTAACCTGATGTGATGCTTGTTGTTTCATCTGGGCAGCCAGCTTGGAAATTTGTGGCTGTGTATTTGCCAAAGCCAAGTTCATGTCATCCTCAACATTCAGCCTGTTCCTTGCCTTTGTTTTGATGTGAACAAGAACATCATCTGCATATATAGTAAATTCACAACAGCTAAACAGAAATCCACTGGTATCAGTGAACTCTACCTCTGATCAGAACAGCTGTGTGGTATGTCATGTTGGTGCCCAAGTTTGCCTAAAATCGAGCTGGCTAGTGTGCGCCAGCTGAAGTCACAGTCCAGTCCTTATAGCTGGCTCTGCCCTGGGTGTCGTGGTCCAAGTCTTTTAGCTGCAGTCCCCAATGGCATTAGCCAATGGGAGCGCAGCTCGATTACGTCACTCCTACTGTGGTAACAGTTCGAGTTCTGGCCTTTCTCACCAGCGTGTATTGTCTGTGTATCTATGAGGGTAGCAGAGCCACAGGAAGCCAGGGGGGGCGGTGATGCAAGTATGTTACCGCAGAGGCCTGTGTTGCAACCTGAAGTGCCTGCCATGGGAGACAAGCCTTACACCTTTGGCGCTCAGCGTCCCATCAGTGATACCGGCATATTGGACGCAAGGTAATTTTTGTATACTTTTTTCTGGAAAAAAGTGCATCATATAAGCCAGCAAATATGGTACATATAAACAAAACAAATACATACTCATGAACAGTTTCTTGACTCAGTCATATGACAAAAATTGAAACTTCCAGGGTTTTGCGACCCCCCTGGAAAAAACTTCGCAATCCCCTTAGGGGTTATGACCCACTGGTTGGGAACCACTGCCCTTAGTCATGTAGGAAATTTTTTGATGAGATTTGAAGTACATGTTTACATCTGCTATTTTTAGTCAAAATTTTAAGTGTAAAAAAGCCAAATAAAAAAAAAAATTATTGCAAGTAAAAATTGTGTTTATGGAGGTGGAGACAAGTGACAGTGGATCACATTTTGAAGGATTTAATAGAAATGAAGGACAAGAAGCTGTAGATAAATCAAAGAGATGACAAGAGAAAGCTTTATATAAATAGGATACTGATGTTTCTGAAACAAAAAGTAAAGATGACTATCAAAATTCAGATGACAAAATAGACACTGATAATGACTGTGTTGAATAATTTGAATCTTATGATCTAAATGAAAATTTACCAGATTTTGTGAAAAATATGGACCCTGTGCACAAGCTAACATTGCATGCAAAGCCTTTAGATTGTCTATTTTTTTTTTTTACCTCAAAATTTTTTTAAACACTTGCCATATCAACAAATACATACATTGATCAGAAGGAAAGACAAAAAGGACCAGACTCAAAATGGCAGCCAACTATGGCATTGAAAATAAGAGCATACATTACAATCAATGAAATGATGGGAGTTTTAAAAAGTCCCACATATTTAATGTTACTGGAGCCCAATATGAAGACCAATATATTTCTGAAACTATGCCTAAAACAATTTCTGAAACTTAATCAGCACTTTCAAGTGAGACATAATTTGGACACACCTGGACTTGACAATTCCAGGTATGACCTTATTTATAAGGTGAGACCCATTCTTCATGATATCGTTCAAAGGTTCAAGTCTACATACAAACCAGAAAGCTTTGTCTACACTTAATTCTTTATGATTGGCTTCAGAGAAAGAACAATATATGCCTGCAAAACCTAAAAGATGAGATATAAAAGTGTGAAAAATTTGTGAATCATCAACTGGTTTTGCTGTAACTTTGATGTTTACACATGTAACAAAGGTGGTGGCAAACAACATGGTTTGGTTATATTGTTGTTTAGGACCTTTCTAAGCCATTCCACAGGAATATTATGAGAGATTCTTTTTCTTCTGTTATTTTAACTAAACACCTGAAACTCGTGGCTAATTTTGAAGGTCTGCCCAATGAAATTAAAAGGGCAAAACAGAAAAAAAAAACAGGAAAAAATTTTTGAATTTCAAAAGTGAAATACGCTGGCAATGGCATACAAGAATAAACAAGTAATTTTTTTTACCAACATTGCAGTCAATCCGTGAAGAAAAACCCACTTGTAATTTAGCATACAATCAACATTGGCTGGGTTGACAAGTCTGATCAAAACAGATACTGGTATCCAGTTGCCATTCTGGCAAAAAATGGTGGAGATATCCAATCTGGTTTATCAATCTGTCAACTGTGAATACCTACACCATTTGCACCAGGTCAAGAAATTAGCCCCCACCACCAAAAGATTATGATCACCTATGATTCCAGGTGAATGTTTTTTGACCAGTTAGTAGCAGGGTTCACCTGTAAAAAGCATCGAGCAGAAAAGAAGTTGAGAGGGGCTAATCAGAATATTCTGGTAGATCAGATGAATCTTCATAATTTGGAAAAGATAGGTCACAAGAAGATATGGCAAGAATGTTCACAGCATAAAAGACCTTGACCTGCTGGCAGACCTGTAGAAACATCATTTAGGTGTGCCTTTTGTAACATTCCTTTGTGCAAAAATGGTTGTTTTGGCACATATGGTGACAGAAACTCTATAAACCACTAAGAACATATCATTTTTAGGTTGGAATACCTAATCTGTGCATATAAACAATAAAGTTCATTATGAATTACCATTGTTTATCTGTAGAGGTGTATAGAAATATAAATTTTGAACTTTCTGATTTTTATGTCATTTCAATATAATTTTAACCTTGCCAATGTATGATCAATTCAAGACAACCTTTAACAAATACTTACTCTACATTGAAGAATGTGCATAGGAGAACAATAATACAGTCGATTATTTACCTGTTTTTACCTGGAAATGGTGACAACATTCAACCTAATTCTAAGTAGGTTTCCAAAGTTTGTTAACTTATAATCTTGACCAAGAAGTATTTAAACTTTTCTTAAATTAATTTTTTAAGATAAAATACTCACAAATCTCTTATTTACCTGTAATTATCACATCTTGATGTAACTTGTGTCACTTGGAGACAAAATACATAGGTATTATCATTCTATACCATGTCAAAATTCCATCCATCTATCCTGCTTGTATAGTTATAATGATATGCCTTAAAAACTAAAGGTACTTGATTTTGTTATTTTCATCCTATTTTATATGAACAAATGGGCTTACTTAAAGGATCAGTAATGGAAATCCTCAAGGATTAATTATTAGGGAAAAAAATGATAAAGTTATTAACAAAACTACCCAATCATTCATGACAATATCACTGGTAAATTATTTTAAAATCCCAACACCAGATGTTATTTAGGGTTTCTTTCATTTTAATTGAAAACAAAAAACTAAACTAGCAGTAAAAATATAAAATAAAAATTAGGGATAGTTGAAACTGTAACTCACTCACTCCATTTTCATTTTTTATCAGACAAAAGACAACTCAGGCATCAAAATACCACCTAAAAACAACAGAAAAACTATCAGCAGGAGTTGGATTTCCTTAATGACTGAAGATTAATAACAGTTGCAAATAACATTGACAATCATATACATCCATACCTGATACCTCAACTCAAATATCTATGAACAGTTCCTTTTCAAAAAATACAAAAAGGTTTATAATCTTAAGCTCTTTAAAAATCCTACAGAACCATCTGAATCTTTCTTTTTTAAGGAAAGACATGCACAAATATCCAGCTTGTTAAATGAAGGCCTTCAGATAATGATACTAATATTATGTTTGTTTTGTTTTATGCTACAGTTATTATTTTTAAAATATTACAAATTATATAAAGTAACTTACAGGCATATTTTTAAAAGATAATATATATATATTTTTTTTTGATTATCATGTTGAAATGATGAGAACAAGAGCAGCTGAATTTTTAATGAAGGTAATCTGAAAACAAAAGAGACAAATATATTCCATCTCAGGATAACTGTGTAGAAAAATAAGTTGCTTCACAATATTAGTTTTTTTTAATAGTAAATTACTTTAATTTAAAGAAAAAACATCTCCAGAGGCATGGCTGTTCAAGATAACTTTTATTCATTAAAGAAACTACCTAAAGAATATACCAAATAACAAACATTTCTATAAAATATCTCTTTTATAAATGCACTTGACACTTCATTTCTGGTTGTTCATGTTTGCCTCTCAGACCTTTTCAGGACAGCAATAAAAACGTTTTATAATTATGTTTCCAAATAAAAGTTGTTGAGAGTAAATTTCACTAAGATTACACATAAGACCGCATCAATTTTTTACGCTTTATGGTCAGTTTTATGTCTTGTACCCGTGAAGTATGAAAAGGCCTAATAAAAGACATTGATGCACAGAAGCATTCACAAACAGAACAAAATCTTGTAGAAAGCCACATCTTAATCACGGGTCACATCATCACCGTTTCATTTTCCAATCAAACACCATCAACCTGACTTATTGGCTGGCCACGTTTCAAGATGACTTTATGAAACTTCCATTTAAATATGGCAGCACAAAATTGGATCTTCTCACATGATCAGTTACCACAAACCCCAGGAGTGAGCTTTTCATATCAAACCATTGATCAAGAAGCAGAAAGATGCTAGATTTAGAATTTAATGGAACTGTAAGACAGCTGATTATCTTTTAACCATGTGTGCTACAATTCCAATATGTACACTACTGCACAAAATTATGTAATTCTTTTAAATTACTGTTAGATTACAAAATAAAAATTACTATAAGACATACACTGTACAACAAAATGTTTTTTTCTAAAAACCAGATAATTAAAGTAATTAAAAGATAAATTAATTCACATTTTCAAGATGATTTTATAGCTTTGATGAAATTATACAATCCCTTTTCAAAATTAATTAATATTAGAGTACAATAAAAAATAATATTCACCAAGACATTCACTAAAATTTCCTCTCTAGAATTACCAAAAATTATTGCCATATGAACATAATCTGGTTCACACAGCCTTATTTAAATTTTGCAGTTTGTAACAATTTTTCATGTTTCATGGACAGCTTTGTGTGGCATTTGTGATGTGTAACAAAGACCTAATAAGTGATACCAGTTTATGAGAGTTCCAGACATTAATAACCATATTGATCAGCAGTCTGCACATCTAAAAAAATGCCAAGAGTTATCAATAATAAATATCTAAATCAACAAAACAAAGCTTTCAAGTTACATTTTAGAAGCTCAGTTGACATGATATATCTTGTTACAGAATAAAAATCTAAATATCATTCAATCAGAAATTCGAAATAAAGAGGAAAAAAGATAATTATATGTGGAAAATTTTACAGAAATAATAAAATATTGCTAAATCTATAAAATTATATTCAATCCCAATTACCAGAGAATTTAATACATTTTAAAAATTAAACTTTCAAATTAGTTTTATGCAACATATATTTTATAGGAATGTATTTTAAATAATAAAGATGACAATAAATCATCAGACATGTAATAGGTCCTTGGTGAGATCTAGGGGCTGAGCACAAGTGGAGGTTCAGGAGCAAAGCCCCCACAAAAAAAAAAAGAAAATTTTATGGGGTAAAAAAAGACTTCCTTAAAATCTGGACTGCTAGTAAATTTATCCTCCTTGCCAGCTGAGGCTCCTGTCTGTCTCTATTTTTCTCTTGTCTGTAATGCTTTCTTCCATCTTTTGGTATCTACAAAATTATTTTAAAATCTGTTTAAACGTTTCCACATACCATTTGCAGGCATCTGCATGAAGATCAAATGGAGTCCACAGATTTTTTTTTTTAAATTCATTTCTCAAATATCCACCAAAAATCCCCAGAAAAATCTGGTCAGGTCATCAGTATCTTCAATACCATGTTAAGTTTTTGATGTAGTTCAGTGCACTTTGTCCATATCCTCTATAGTTTATGCACTGTTTATAGATAGTCCCTCCTAACATGGCAGTTTGATATTTCTTATTTGATCAAAGAACTGTTGAAACTTCACTCAATTTGCTACCTTCAAATCTCCTCCAACTACTGTCATTTTGTCAAAGCAATTTAAGATGTTATTTCTGTTCTGATGGGTGATGTGTTTATATAAAGAGAAGTAAATCTACTTACACCAGGTCTGTTGTCTTTCATGAAAACATTTCCAGCCATTCAAATATTGTATCTCATGCCTGTAAATTCAATGAGAGTTTTTAACAAAAAAAAAAAGGATCTTGCCATGTGTAACCACAAAAAAAGCATAGATCCATAAAAAGTCATCATATTTGACTCATAGATTTTTACAGAATTACTACAAAAACATTTTTTTAATGACAAGACACTTAAATGAACTAGTGTTTTCCATTATGCTATCCACTGCTTAGTTCACTTAGCTAATAGGTTGAGGATGCCATTAGTTGCTATACTGAAGAGCATTAGGTGGTTTTTAATCCTTTTCTTATGACATAGCCCCATCACTAGTTCTTTATCCCCAACACAATTCTTTTAGAAAAATAGAATTTTTTCTACTAATACTCTCTTATGATTGCTTTAATACGTGACTGTATATCAGCAATGTCTTAGAAATTTCTCAAAAAGCAATGAAAAAACTATTCTTTTTTCTTGCCTTGTGTCAGCAAGATTAGGGCTATTTGCAATGGTAACACAAGAAAAGGTTCTTAGATTCCATTTCCAATCTTCTTTAGAATTCTCAACTTGCACACATTCTATTTTTGGTATAATTTTCATCAGTTTCACACAATGATCTGGCCTAGCATTCTTTGTGGTGTACCTCTTACAGATAAGATCTTTTTCAATTTTGATGGGGCATGTAGTGGACAGTTCTAACAATGAAGTGTTCACATCTGCAACAGTTCTCTATTAGTTCTCAAAATCTAGATAGAATTGGAGCTATTTATGTGCAAACTAAGGTGGTCTGATAACCTATGCCAATATGTTTTATAACTAGCAAATATCATTGATGTTTTTGGTACTTAAAGATCTGTGATTTGTAGTTAGCTGGATATTTATAGTTGCTTTAACAAGGTAAGACTGGTGATGCTTTAACCTGCCAAATTCAAAGACTACAACATTGGTAAGTTTTCTATTTCAAACTTCCGTGCTATTAATTGTCCTTTTACTAGTGAAAACTTAAATGTAGATGATTAGTGCAATGGTTTTATCATCGTACATTAGTTGTTTGTCAAAGTTTTAAACATGCAATTTTGTTGCTAGCATCCATACCATGTTACTTAAAAAGTCTAGGTTTTTCTTTTTTTAAAAAAAAAAAAATATTTCTTCTTTTAGTATTTCAGCTTTTGGTTATAGTTTAGCTTCTGTTCTCTGGTATTGATAAAACTTTTTTTTTTTTTGGTGTATTATTACCAATGTTTGTAATGACTGCAAAAATTTCATTAATGATATCACAGAGAGCCAGATTTTTTAAATAATGCATTAACCCTAAAATTTTCTGCTTTAAAATTCTAAAAGTGTAATCAAATTTTTTATTCTCAACAAAGAAAATTAATTATATTTTTTTAATTAAATATTTTGAATGAATGAATATAATGTTTAAATACAATTTCTGGAAAAAAATTAAAAATTTTTTTTTTTTCCATTGTAACTCACTCCTAAATATAATTAAGTAAATAGCTAAGTAAAACTAAATAAAGTATATTTATTCCATCATTATACAACTAAATAATTAACATGACAATTATTTAAATGCTTAAAATTTTGTTAACAAATAATTAGTAAAATGGTCCTGGCATGTGCAATTTTTGGTTTCTTCATTTAGGTTTCACAAAAAATTTTTTAAAATTTATTACCTGGAATTTTTTTAAAAATTTACATTAAGATAACTTCTTCAAATAAGGAAATGCTGCACAGAATTTCATAACAACTATGTTCCAAATAGTTATAAAAGTATGATGCACCATCATTCAATATAATAGAGAAAAACATTCAATAACGAAAGGCTGAAAATGTCTTTGGTGATTTTGAAGACATTTCTGCCTACCAAGAACAATACTGTATTTTTTTTTTTTATATTCACACAGTAGATAGTTTTGGAGAAATATGAAAAAAATAAATCATTTGCATATGCTCATCTCTAATTAGATTCCCAATGAGAAAAGGGGAAGGGTCATTCTTTCTTCAAGTCAATCAATGTGCTTTATTATCTTCGTGGAACACTTTTTAGTAAAAGCAAACACAATGATGAATAAAGCCTAAAGCTAGTTGCATTGCTTTAATCCCAAGAATCTGATTTGCTCACTGTAGTTCTTTGATATCTTTTGTTATCTTTACATGACTTGATAAACTTCTTCCCTCTGAACTTATTAAAGAAAACTGCTTTTATAAACATTAATCAAAGATATTTCGTATGACGTGGACAATGCACTATAGTGCTTTGTTAGCAACTTTCTGAAATAACCTGAGGTAGTGTTTCATGTCTTCAAAAATATTCAGTCTATAGCAAAAACAAAACAAAAATAAACTTTACAAAGTAATGCAAATTTAATGGAACTTTACTGAAGAAAAATTCTATGATTAGCTGTTTTTGGAATGGTTTGAAGACTTCTGTCTAGTACTATTAATAAAAAGTCTTGGCAAAGAAATTCCAACAAATCTTAGGAAAAAAACAAAACAAACTTGAGACTGGTGGTAGTATAGTTATTGATTGATTATACAGACAACAGTCTAGGTTTTATTCTATTGCTAGCCTGATGGGGCAGCATACTGGTAAAATCATTTTCCTTATTTCTCCCATCAATGCTCATTTCAGCTGGGTACTTTGATTATCCACCGTATCTTTAGCTCAGCAAAAATTCAGCTAATCAAATATTATGTTCTTGAGAAAGAAAAAATTACCACAAATGAAATTAAATAATCTCTAGTAAATAAATATCTTTTATAATATTTTCACTTGTCTTGAAAACACTTGTTGGCTATTTAAAATAATAAAAATTAAAGTCTATTCTTTAAAAAAAAATAATAGTGATGGAATTATTTATGAAACAATATGAATTAGTTTTATTTTCTGATATTTACATAACTCTTCTTTATAATTTTTCCCTCATTGTAAACAAATGTAAGTAAATGTTTGCTTGTTTTTTAGTAAAGATATATTCAAATTATTCATTTGCTCTAAAAATGTTTCCAGATATAAAAAAAAAAATAGTACATTCTGGAATATTTATAGTAAAAAAAATCGTTTCTTCTTTCAACAATTGTCAAATTTAGGAAAGTAAAAAAAGGTAAGGTCAGGTCAGTTTAGCTTATTAAGGTGTGCAAAGATGAGTAAATAAAAAAATATTGATTGATGTAAATTGTTTTTTTTTCTTAAAATCATTTTTTTCAAAATGCACCAATCACATAGTATCTTTTTTGCTTTGCTTGACACTGGACAACAAAGGATAACTTTTTGTCTGCTACTGAAGTATATGTAGGTGTCCTTTATCAAATCAAGCATGCTGATTCCAAATCTGAAGTCAGAATTGACCCAGCACATCAGGATTTGTAGTTACAGAAAAATATCATTGTGAGTCCTTGTTTATTAATAAATCAAGCACATCGCAAATTGCAAAAAAATTCATTTCACAATATAAACACATTGTATATTGTATAGTAGCTGTTATCCATAAGCTCAAACACATTGAACAACATAAGCACATTGTATAAAATATACATTAGCTATTTATAATGTTTTATGTTCTTGATTTTACACTTGTGAATAGCAGTGATTTGTCTCTGAAGAAACCAACAATAGTCCCCCATCATTTTGGAGTTGAATCTCCTCTGATAGCATGTTTCCATTGCCTTTTTGTGTTGGTAGACCTTCACCATGCTCATCGCTCCCAAGGTTGGCTGGGAAGAAATCCAAGTGTAAATGAAGAAAATGTAACTTCAGCAACATACAGCAACCCATTTCTTCAAAGGCTTTTATCATGTCTTGAACCAACTCGGCATAGTTGTCTGCTTTGTGGTTCCCAAGGAAATTGTGGACTACCAGTTTGAAAGCCTCCCATATAGCCAGCTCCAGTGGGTTAAGTCTTGACTGGAAGACTGGATTGGAAAATCACAAATTTGTGGTCCAACAAATATTCCAACCTTCAACTTGGCATCAGTTAAAATCACTTCAAATTTTTCTTTCAGATAAAGAAATCCCATACCTTCAACACTCAATGCCTTTACAGAGCTCTTCATTAGGCCCAGCTTTATATGTAGTGGTGGAAGAAATTCTTTGTGGACCTACCAGTGGTGCTTGCACACTGAATTTTCCTGGAGTATGGTCTGTTCTTGATGGCCATTCATTGAGCTTACAGTGATTTGCATCATCTCAGCTATTCTACAAGCACAAAAAGCACGTGTGTGTACATGTAAGCAGGCAACCACGTGATTCTCCCACACAACCTGCTGTGTGTACACAGTACTAAAAAGAACACTCAAAATATATAACATTAGAGTTCCATTTATTTCTGCAACTAAAATCCTTATGTATTGGGTTAATTCTGATTTCAGATTTGAAAATAGCATACTCAAATTAGTCTAAGACATACCTTTATCTTAGTAACAAATTGGTTGTTGTCTGGTGTTATGTATCTACTTGAAGAAAATATAAAACCAGGTTTATTTTTTTTATAACATAAATTTAAACTTTATAACAAATTTTTAAAATCTAAAGAGAAAGCTACTCAAAAGTTCCAATCATAAAAAACTTAAGGCAAGCTCAAGTTTCAAGGTATTAAACTTGCACTGAGACAGTTGATTTTGTTCATAAGAACAATGGCTGTTAATCTGTTAAGAATCAACATAATAAAATTAAAAACTAGCTGGAGTACCTGACACTGCATAGGAAAAATGGCTTTTATAAAAAAGATTTTATATCAATTTGAAAAACAGAAACTGTTTGTTTAAACACACAATCATTTAATGAACAGTGAATTGATGCTAATCATACATTTCTTAACATTCTATAATCTGTATACTTAAATTTAACTTTGTGCTATAAAACTAGTTTATTTTTATCTTGAAAAAAAAAAGAATCATGAGAAAACATAGGCTTTTTTGAAATTACTTAATGCAGTGGTTCCCAACCAGTGGGTCGTGACCCCTAGGGATCATGAAGTGTTTTCTGGGTGGGGTGGGGTTGTGGAACCCTGGAAGTTTCAATTTTTGTCGTATGACTGAGTCAAGAAACTTTTCATGAGTATGTATTTATTTTGTTTATATGTACCATATTTGCCAGTTTATAAGACACTTTTTCTGGAAAAAAGTATACAAAAATTACCCTGCATCCAATACGCCGGCATCACCAATGGGAGGCCGAGCAACGAAAGTGTAAGGCTTGTCTCCCACAGGAGGCACTCCCGGATGCGTCACAGGCCTCTGCAGTAACACACTTGCATCAACAGCCCCTGTGGCTTCCTGTTGCCTGACACCCTCATTAACACACACTAGCCAGCTCGATTTTAGGCAAACTTGGCCACTTAACTGTCAATATATTCAAATGAAACTCTTATTTATGTGATTTTTTTGCTAAAGTTTGACGTTTTTTCAATTATGGAAGTGTAGCAGGGGGTCACAGGTCTTTTGAGTATTAGAAAAAGGTCCACAAGTCCAAAAAGGTTGGGAACCACTTGCTTAATGGTTATGTTTCAGCTGACTTTTTTAAGAATCTGAAAAAGTAGCTGACCAATACAGGGTGAGGTGAGCTTATAAGATGGTGATAAACCTGTAGTAAACTACTAAATGCATTTTTATTCTTAGTTTTTCAAAGTTATACCTTGTATGATATCAAAACCTGCTGCTGATAGCCTTCAAGGCTGACTGTTGAAAAGTTTTAATCTGTGGTCACTTCTAAGTTGAAACTGTAGTAACTCTGCACCTTGAAAGGTGGCCTTTGTTAGCCTTTGATGCTAGGCTCTGGTACTCTTGGATCCTGTCTTTCATCCTAAGGTACCTTCATTATAATTTGAGGCTGATAAGTTGCCTATTTTGAATGAATACAGTGAACCAAGTGTAATCTATAAGGCTTTTGAAAAGCAGCCTTCAATGCCAATTTGCAGTAGCTTAAAACCTTGCCCATATTCTGAAGTACCTACACAAAAAATGTGAAGCCTCTACATGCTACAGTTTAGCCGCAAAAGAGTAACAAACAATCACGCAAATGTACAAACACTTGAAAATATGTATTATATACTAAATCTTTAGTGGAAAAGCTATGAATTTAATTTTAAAATGTAATCCTGATGAATTTTTCTATAACAGTAACATTTATTTATTTATTTAGCTGGAAACTTTGAAGCAGCAATGACCTTAGCTTTAGCTGCAAAGTAAATTTCATACTAAACACTGAAGAATCTCTCTGACCCAATTGTCCTCTCGTTTAAACAACAACAGTAATAATGAGACAAGACTTTGCTTTCATCAACTTCGTGTTTGTACAGATTCTAAAAAATAAAAGATTTGAGTTTTCTATCCAATGTATATGTATGTATACACAAACAAACACAAGAAGAACAAACTATCTTTTATAATATTAATTAATTATTAAGATTCATTTTAATATTCATAATAACAATCTATTATATGAAGATAATACTAAATACTATGTAAAAGTGTCATGCCATAAAGCAGGGCTAAAGAGTAAGCTTAACAATCTAGTAAGCCTATTACTTCTGCAGTTATATTAATGTACTACCTTAAACAATCCATGAAAGTTAAAAGACCTCATACATAGTATGCAATATTCAAAAAAGCATTGTGCGTTTCAAACACTATATTCTATGTACCACCAAAAAATCTTTTTCAATAAAAAATTTTAATAACTTAAATCAGAATGCTATTTAAGCAAAAAGCAAACATTAAAATGCTAAAAAGCTTTTTAAAATTGATTCTTACAGTGAATAAATAACTAAATGAAAAATATGATCAAACAAAAACAAAATTTGCAAGCAATATACATTTTAGTATGACTGTTTGAAAGTCTGATGCCTCTGATAGCAGCAAAGTTTTAAAATCTACTGTTTGTTTTATATGTACTGTTACAAATCAAAAAGACAACAGTTAAGTAATTAATTACAACAATTTTACACAATCACTATAAATAGCCTTAATTGTTTTAAATTTTTTTTTAAATACATTAATATATTCTTGACATCATTGAAATTCTAAATAGTCACATTTCTTTGGTCTATAAAAAATGACTTTACTCTTGGTTTTATAGAAAAGAGCACTTTTTAAAAAGAAATTTCTCATAAATCCCATCAAAAATAAGAATTCCAATAATTATGTTTCTAGCACTAATGAAATAAAATTTACCATATTTGGTTCCAAATGTATGGAAATTTTTCCAACAACACAACAAAATACTTATTATTATTTCCAGTGTCCAGCAGAATATAGATTCTTGCATAAGACTATATATTAAAATAATGTAAAATAAAATTTTATATAGTTGGAAAATTATTTGTATGATAGGCTCTCAGCAATAGCTACAAATCATCATCAATCATCTTTCTCACCATCATCACATATGTAGTTTATAGAACAGTAAGCTTTATTAATGACTTAAGAATTTTAAATAAATATTTTTCTAGGATTTTGTCTTAAAAACTGATTCACCTAATAATAAAGAAAAATTTACAAAATTATCAATTAAATACAGTTAAGTACAGTAAACAAAATAGTATATAGTATTTCAACTTTCAACATTCATAAATAATTATCTTTAACACAAATATACTGCTAAAAAATACCTAAAATACCTAATTCATCTAATTAAAATTTATTGTATACAATGTGCACTTACAGAAAACAATGTTAAATTTGATAAAAACTTTCGATAAAAACAGTAGCTACTATGCTATACAAATTATCTATATATATATATGTGTGTGTGTGTGTGTGTGCGTGCGTGTGCGTGTGTGAAAGTAAACCTACCTACCTGTCTCCAGTACTGATATATTTATAAATAGGACAGTTTTAACTATTCAGAGTTATCTCCCATTAATTTGCTTCTGACTGCAAAAAAATAGAATTATTCTTTCTTCACTTAAAACTACGATTAAAAATAGAATAAATTAGATCATCTTAAATGCACAACAACATTTGTCAGTATCAAAATCTTCGGATTTCCTATTTTAATTTTGTAGCTAAGCAAGATTTCTGAATTCTAATGATGGTTCATATTTGTAAGCATTCTCTCTTTGCAAAGAAACAAAAAATATTTTAATTTTTCAGTTTAAATAACTTAGTATTAAAAAGTAAATGACTTTTAATTTTTAATTCATATTTAAGCTTAGACATTATGAGAATTTTTTAAAGTTCTTATTACAGTATTCCATAAAAATATTTTGCTACATCTCTAATAATACAAAACATGCCCCAATTAGATTCATGTTTGTTTTTTTTTTATTTTTTAGTAATTGGTTTGAAAGATTAATATTCATTTTTACAAGAGTATAATAAAAATTAAACAACTGATAAGTCACTAAACATTTGAAGAAAATTAAAGTTCATAAATAAAGCTAGACAATTTTTATTGTAGCAAGAAAATTTTTTTTTTTAAATCTAGTTTGCTAGAAACACAGCACATTAGCTACAGTGAATATGTTACAAGCAAAAAATAAATAGTTTTAAATTGGTTGTAAAATAATAATGTTGCCAATATAGAATTGTTTGATCATTTATGTGTATCAATCAGTTGTCTCCCTTGTTCAGTTGGCCGTTTATCAGACCAAATTATAATCCGCTTATTAATTTCAATTAATATCAAAATCTTAATTCGTGTCAGCATTTCAAAAAGACAGATTATATTAAATACATACGTTTTGTAACTATTATTACATAATTTATCATCAATAATTAAACAAGTAAGAGTTTTTTTTTAATTTTATGTTTTAAAAAAATTATATTAAAAAATAATAATAAAATAACCAAACATAGAATTTTAAGCAGATATGCTGTAAACATGAAATCGTAACACACTGTTATTAGCTCATTATGGAAAAGCTTAAATTTAACAGATTCTAATAACAGAATATGATAATTTTTAGACGTTTCATTTTCATCATCATCATAATTTTCTCTTGGTTACCATCTTAACCAAGTCAGTATATATTTATATTTTTGTCAAAACAAGTGTGTGGGTATTTTTTGAATATTTAAAAATTTCTTGTCTAGGTAGATATAAATAGTAAATATTGAATATGGGCAGAAAATTGGAACTTCTATGTTGCATCATTTAAACATGTATAGTTTTAATGCAATAACAATAAAAAAACATTACTTTGTATATTACATTTGATAGATTGATTTTGAATTTAGTTAAAAATGGCAACTTTTATGTTTTCTTATTCACACATGCATATACAATTTCCTTTAAAACGTACATTCTCATTTTTATATATCACTTTAAAGTCTAAGTATAATAAAACATCAATGCAATGAAAATCAGTAGTCACTATTGCATTTGTTACTGTTTAATTTCAGCTTAAAACATTAATACTGATTTCTGCTGAAACCACAAACAAAATTTGTTATTAATTTATTACACTGAGTCTTGTGCATGTATCACATGCCCATAAACATTCTCTCTTGTTTTACATGATGTGTATGTATATACTTATTTAATTCTAAGACATTTAATATTCTTCTAAATCACTGAGAGCTAGTTTTTTTTTTTTGTTTTTTGTTTGTTGCTTAACTTTTGGAAGTGTGTGTGCACACACATGTATAGTGTTTTGGAAATAATTATGGAAACAGGATTTGCACAAGGAGCAACTAAAACTGAGAAATGTATATAATACATATATATATATATACAGCGTATTAGTATTTTGTATGAACCAAATGCTTTATGTAGAGCATGAATTGTTGTTTTATGCCTCATTGAGATTATGAATGTATGACTGGAATGTTTTTTTTCAAAATATCCTGTAGCTCCTCTTTCCACAATTTATCAAAGATGCTTGGTTGCCATTTGACTTTCTCAGTAGCCACATAATGCCATGTAACTTCTGTTCATATCAAAATTTTGTGCAAGCCAAGGCATCTCTGTGTTTTCAATCAGTGTGTTCCATAGTTTTTCACCACAAGAGCTTTTTGCTTGGGGTCATTGTCATATTGGCAGATGATTCCCTGCCTAATCAAATGTCTTCTTGAGGAAATGACATGTGAATGAGAACCTGCCTGTACCTGTCAAAAGTCAGCATACCTTAGATTTTATGCAAATCAATACCTTTGGCTGATATGCAACCTCACATTTGTAATAATCCACCCCATACTTTGCTATAGTTATTGTACATTCACTGTTATATCATTCCCCAGTCTGCCTTAAAAAAAAATGCTGTTGATTTGTGCTAAACAGTTCAATTTTGAACTTATCTGTAAAGAGAATCAGCTTCCAAGTTTGTGTTTCATTTCTGCTGCCCATTTCAATTGTCATTTGGTTGCCTCTCTCAGCAAAGGTTTTCAGGCAGCTACACATCCAGTGAGACCACTTCATATTAATGTGTATCTTCTGTTCTTGAAACTTCAATGCATTAATTCTTCTGAAACATGAATTTTAGCTGCAATCTGCCACAAGCAGTAGCCTTCACTAGGTAAGATTTTCATTTATATGTTTGTCAAGTGATATTTCCTTCTCAGAAGCCATAGTATTTACCTACACTACAATGATATTCTTACTTATACTTTTGTAGATCTCCTGCAGGTGTGGCACTTTCTGATTTTTTGCATGACAATAAATACAATGTATTATATCAACAAATGATTGTGCTATGAAGCATTTCAATTTCACAAGATGTAATTCTATCATGTTATATATTTTATACCCAGTTTTTCCTAGGGTTGTTTAAATTAAACCTAGGTGAAACAGAATATTTGCAAGCATATCCAGCCATGTTTCCTCTAAACAGTCTTAGTATATACATCAAAATCTTCTTAGATCCCACCAAAAAATTAATGAATCAAAAATGGTTTAAAAACAATTCTATAATTGTTTTTTCTTATCATAATCATTTCACTTTCTTATTAAATATACTGTCTTTTGTCATTTTTTTTTTCAGAAAATCTTCTTCTTTCCTGTTTTCTTTAGAATTATAAAAATTTGCATACTTACTTTGATATAATGCTGCTGTAACATTGGGGAACCTAAAAATTCTGCTTGATCAAAATTTATTTATTATTTATTTTAACTAATCCTTTTATAGTTCCAGATTATTTTTTGTATTCAACAAAACCACGATTAAATTCAAAGCTGTGATTATGCAAAGCTTGCAAGATATGCAATCTTTATTGTCACTTACTCAAATGTACAACCATAGCAACCATAGTTTTTTTTTTTTAAATTAAAAAATTTTAGAAAACATATACCATTCCTTTAACTATTTTCCCTATAATAATTTTGTAAGATACTATTCTTAGCACAAAATCAGTTTTAAAGAATTACCAGATAAACTTCATAGTAAGTATTTATCAAAACTTTATCTTTAGATCAAAAAGTTAAACATCAGGAGTTATCTTTCTTTCCAGCATGAATGCAAATCTTCAATTTTATTTGTCTCCCTTGGATCATTATCTTGGTATTCGACCTGTTTTTTTTTAAGATTCAATAAAACATTTGATCTTTTTTCATGTAGTAAAACATGTTATTTGCAAACATTATAACACAGAAAAAGCAGAATATGATTAAAAATAGATAATAAACAAAATAAACAGGTGTTTTCTCTATTTGCTTCACATGTGAAAAACTTACAAATTTTACAACAATTTCTGTAGATACTTACTGTCAGTTGGGGTCTCTGCCATCTTCAAAATTTCTCGTGTTTGGTCAGCCAGACCTGATGCTATTCAGCTATATCAGCCAACAGTTTATTCTGAAAGTTAGTTTTAAAAACAATCTGATAATCGGTTTTGTTCTGTTCTATTATACTTAAGTAAAAGATTTTCATTAAAGTTTTAACATCTTTCCTTTTATTTTTTTTGCTTGTTTTTGTCATGTTAAAACCTTGAAAAAAATTTAAGATTAAAAAATTGCCAATAGAGATAATATAAATTTATTTAAATAAATTATTTTTAAATATAAATACTAAATTCCTTTTAGTTTTCAAAATGAATAGATAAAAAGTATAACATTTTTATTTAATCTTTAAAAAATACTTTTGTACTGCCTAACTTTGTTTTTTAAAAAAAACAATTATGACCTAATAAATTTTTCAAAAATTGCACAAAAGGGTACCTGTTTCATCAATTGTTAAGTGACAGTTGCTTTAGTGATAAGTTCAAACAACAAATTTTTGTGATTGCACAAGTCTTCATACTAGAAAATATATAATTCCCAAATAAATTTTGATTACAATACATGTATGTTATGAAATGAAAATAAACAATCCTTGTTGATATGAAGAATTATTAAACTTTCTTTCATATAAATGAATTTATTTTTTAAATAGTATAAGATCAAAATAAATATAGTTGATTATAAAATTGTTAGTAAATTTATTTTTTTTCAATTTAACTTTTACAGTCCACATTTTAAAAAAATGAATAGATTTTAAATGGTTGGTAGTTGTTACTGCTTTCTGACAAATTATATTTTTTGTAATTTTCAATGTAAATCTTCTCAACTGCTCAAATAATAACTGACTTATTGAACAATCCTAATGACAATTTATTTACAAATGAAAGCATCCTATATTTTAAAAATAAAATAATAACCAAAGCTGTTTTTTTCTTCACTGAAAGAACAAATTAATATCAGTATTAACTAATTTGTGTCATTCAGAATTTCTTAAATGAGAGTGTCTACTGAAATAACTACACCAATATTTTACAATCATTAAACAGAAGATTTTGAGAAATCATTCAACCACCAAACCATGTACTGTAACAAACATTAACTTCCTCTTACCAGAACTGCTGCTAAGAAATCAGATAAAAAAAAAAACACAAACATTTTATTTTGGCTGGAGAATTAGCCATCAAGATTTATAATTTATTTCCATTTAATCAACCACAGAAATTCCTTCCTCCAATTAGTCTCTTATGTTTTCATTTCTTCATATTACACTAAAAATACTAGTAGTAAATAACCTAAAATTTAACACCAGAATCATGCTTTTAAATATGAGATTTATTCAAATAATTGCACCTTCTGTAACCATGAAATGTGGTCTAAACTAGAGATAACTACAACAAAAGAACCATCTCAAATAATTCCCTATCACCTAGAATGACTAACAAAACTATTTGTACCACTTAGCACATTTATTTGCCAGATTAGACATTAATTTAAAATAGACCTTTTAGTGCAGCTTACACACTTTTTACAAAAAGTTTGTTTTGTCAAAACCTATAAGTATATATATATATAGTATATGTGAGACATTGTATATATGTACCCTGTCTATTTTTAGCAATCATACACAATGTTTTTAGACTCATTCATTAATCATCAGTTATTTCTAGTACTTTCACTTTTTAATTCAGAAAGTGTAGAATTTTTTTTTGTTAAAAAAATATTACCATACTGTATTGCTTTAAGAGAGAGAGAGAGAGAGATGAAGCCTCATAATAAAAATTCCATTTCTTTCATGTAGATAACTATTTTTTTTATTTTTTATAGGGGGAAAGCCACATCATACCTGGCAGTATCATTGTCACACCTTCCCACAATCACCTATGACACTACTGTACTATGGACATAAAGCAACAACTAGTCTTCTGCCTCTTGAAGTACTTTTTTTAAAACTGACTATTATATAGGTCTGATTTCCCTGTGGTCTGGTGAAGTCTCTCCAACTCCAATGCACTATACCCAGGGACAGATTGAACTGCACTGGGCAAAATCCTGGTGGGCTGGTACCACCTGGCATAGTCAGTAGGCTGATAACCTAATTGGCCTTTCTAGTTTCAATACTATTATGTGCTAATGAGCAACCTACTGCACTCTACACTAGTTGTAGGTGTCTGTATATGTGATTTTATGTCGGAAGTTATTAACTGTATAATCAAATTAATATCGTCCTGGCCCCTAGGTCCTGTAGGTGAGAGACAAAATAGGTTCCAGCAAATATACTTGAAATTTGACGTTCTGTACAGTCCATACTGTACTCGTATACCCAGCGTTCTCCTCTGTGGCTTGCATCTAAGCCTCAATTATATTTTTTTGTTGTTGTAAAGAACAAACTCTTTCAAGGGCTGAGGCACAGTGATTACTAATTTATATATAATATAATATTATGCTAAAAAAATTTTAATGAACTATAGTCATGTGCCACGATGGTGTTCCCATAAGATTGTAATGGAGCTAAAAAATTCCTATCGCCTGGTGACGTCATAGCTGTCATAGCATCGTAGTCACGTGTTTGTGGTGATGCATGTGTTCTAATACTCATTTCATATGGCCTCAAAATGTCCCTGTAATTGGTCAAATTTCAAAATTTTCTCGGCAGCTTACAGCACTCGCCAGAATCATAGCCTACATTAATGGGCTGATTTTAGGTGTTTGCCTGGGCTGTTTTGGGCTCCCAATCCACCCCTGACTGTACCTGTGGTTTCTTAAGATCTGTATCAACAGATAGCAGCAGTCTTCTTTGTTATGTCTATACATGCTTGTGTATGCCAAATAAAGGCAATAAAACTAGTAAAAAAATTAATTTCCTATCCAGTCTGCTTTGTACATATGCACATGTAAATATAAATGCACTCATTAATTTGTTAGAGAATAAAATGTCTGGTCAGCAAATGGATTAAATTGGTGATTTACATAAATTTCTTATATCAATCATTCTTTCACATACACAATCTTTCAAGGAAAATACCAGTTGATATTAAGACCAATTCCTTGATTTTAGTGAATTTCCTATCTTTGTTTTAACTGTTGTTATCTTATTCCCTGTCGCAACCAACGATTAACGTAGGCTGTAAAACAGAACATTGGCTGAGTTTAGAAAAAGGGAAGGCACATGGCACCGAAAACAATGAGTTGCACTATAGTGAACTGGCCTAACAAAAAGGTCCTGCTAGAACTCCTGTTTAGCTGTGGAGAAACCAGAGCACCCCAAAAAAAAAACCTGTACCACTGAGTAGTAAAGAAGAATGAGATTTCCATCTTTGTAGTTGAGATATTTATTTTCACAATGTTTAGAAGAGTTACTTTGTATTAATTTCATTATTCAGAAAAATAAATGATTACATATCCAATTTTGTCCAAATTATACAACTTATAATGATGTATAAATTAATCCTTATCAAATGAATTCTGTTTATCTGGAAATCTGACCAACCCTAACTGTTTGAGAGTTAATAGAATATTCAGATTATATTGTATATGCATGTATATATATATATGAGAGATAGACAACAAAAGAGCCAGTATCCCAAAATTATGGAACCACTGGACTATATTTATTGATATACATCTCATAAAATTAATAGTCTCTCTAATTTTAGATGCAACTATGACTCATAGCAACTTACGGGAATAAAAGATGAAAAATGTTTCCTTTTACTAGACCAGATAGTAATCACTAGTCTGTATAGAAATTTAATGATGTAACTAAGTTTTGCAATCTACAGATGGGTAATTGAATCAAATATTAAGGAAACCAGAAGTATCAATGAAAAGACACAATCCAAGCTATTAGCAGCTTTTCTGGAATCCCTGTAACCAACTAGCCTCCAAAAAAAAGGAAGAACCAAGAGATTGGTCAGCAGAAAACAGCATCAGTGAAAGTTCCACATCTCTACAAATTCCATCTGAAAGAGTTCTATCGTAATGATCAAGATAAGACAATTGAGTTTTGTGAATAGATTAAGCAAAATCAAAACCTCAACATTGTCAGCTCCATAAAATTAAGCGATGAAGCAGTTTTCCACCTTACAATATGAATGGTAACTTGAATTGGCACAATGTAAGATACTGGTCTGACAAAAATCTGGAATAGATAATGGAATATCACATTCAAATGATCCAAAAATTTTTTGTAAGTTGCCATGCTTTGGGATTACCAAATAGATCCATATTTCTTCATAGATAGTATAAAAGAGTATGAGTTATTTCTACATATTGCAGAGCAAACACTCAAATTCCAGAACTAGAAGACATTACTTCATCATAATTGTAGCAAATTGGATTTCAAAAAATACAGCAGCACTATGCAGGTCTCCATAGTCATTTTCAGTATAATTTTCAAGCCAAGCCATACTTTATTCAGGCTGTTGATTTTGAGAATGTGCTGGGCAGTTATTGGCAATAATGATTTCCTTTAGTTTCTCTCATGCTTCTAGTTTCATTTACAAACCCAAACCTCAAAGATGTTGGACCTCATCCACAAGATCTTGTTAACTTCATATTACATTGGAAAAGCCATGTTAGTGAAACCCCGCAGCTTCTATGACTTCCCTACCAGTAAAAATGAAAGCTTCTTGCTGAAATTCATGTTTGCACAAATCATCAGGCTCAAGCACTTCTTACTCTTTTTCCCTCCTTTGTACTCATCCTCCTTGAACTAATTGACTGGTCATCAGCACTGAAAATGCTGCTTGGATTATAATCCTTCATAAACAGAAAGTTCTGCTTGTAACCAGAGCCATGTCTTTTGTCATGGCCAACCCCTCACCAATTATTGAACAAAACAATAATGTGGCACAATTTGAAATGGTACAACCATCTGCTGGTGTAAGTGAAGTCCAGGTGACCCAGCATCTTCTCCATGATAAGCCCAGAAACAGGAATGTTTTTCAACCAAACTACCTTGAACCAGGTAGGAGACCTTTCTCTTAGAATGTACAGCCATCTTCATTCTCTTCCTCGTGCAGAACTGGCAGGAGAAACAAATTCCTAGCCAGGCATTAAATGTGGTGGGGGGCACAATGATTTTTTAATGCAACATAAGAAAAATCATAATAGAAAGACAGGGGCCAGAACTCAAACTGTTACCACAGTAGGTCTGATGCAATCAAGCCGTGCTTTCATTGGCTAATGCCATTGGGGCCTGCAGCTAAAAGACTCAGACCACAACGCCTGTGGTAGCATGCCACAAGGACTAGACAGTGACTTCAGCCAGACACGCACTAGCCAGCTTGGCTTTAAGCCAACTTGGGCACCAACAAATTGATGCAGGGGGCTATAGGCCCAATGAGATTTACGAAGGTGGGCCAGGCCAGGCCGCTTTGCATAAAATGAGGAGGTTGTTACATTGAGGGCAGGCACAGACCCACAATGCCCACCATTGCCACCAGGTGTGTCCTCGTGGAAGACGAGTAATTGTTGAGTTGGTCTTTGATTTTTACTTTGTTTTTCAAGATATCAACATTTGCTTTACATTCTATCCCTTGCTTCTCAACCTGTTTGATTAGTTAACTTTTTCTGAAAAGATTACCTTTTATTTTTTCTATCAGCTTCACCATTCTCAGAAGCGCATGTGAATAATGCTTTTACTAGCACTGGATAGGGTTTGCCTTTCATGGCCACCTGACTAATGAGTGATCCATGTAGTCATATGATCTTGACTATGATGATAAGCCCTCTGTATTATGCATACTATAGTAACTCAAAGAAAGTGAGTCTAGCATTCTTTCTTTTGGTGCCAACAAAAATTCAACATATTTGGCCAACCAGTTCAGAAATTTGTATTATTGCAAAATGTGCCTATCGCTTATTTTATTTAGCAGAAAGGACTGATTGCTTCATGCTAAGCAGAATTTTTAGTCAACCAAGTTAGACTTTATGAGATTACAGTGTGTATATATATCTTCATTAAAAAGTTACTGTAAACTTCAGAATAATTTACTCAATATGAATTAACAAATGCTCCTTTAAAAAAAAACTGACTGAAAGGTCAAAATTTCGAAGAAAATACAGAGTATCTCTGCACACAGTACACTAGATGCATACACCATATACTTCCATCTTCTTCAAATCTTTGTGCCAATGTTGACACAAAAGATGTCCACCAGCATATACTTTACTTTTAATAAAAAGATAGTCTTGTATTGCTAATGAAAAATCTATTTCAATTCATCATACTATTAATTTTATACAAACAGCAAAAATATTTAGTAACCAAAATTTCATATTTAACAAATTTTTTTAACAATATTTTTACTAATGGGATTAAACAAAATTATGGGTGGAACTATAAAGACTCACTTTGTATTAAACAGAAATTTATATTAACAGAATTTGTAATGAGAGTTTTCTGAAGATTCTTCTTTGAATTTTAATGTATGTTACTAATTTTCCTACAATAGAACTCTTTGTTTTTAATCAGCTGGAAACTATAAACAAATAAGCTATATCAAAAAATGCATGTTTTTGTTGTCCTTTTTTATTCTAAATGCATACGTTATGAGATCTGTCTTGAACCAGTATTTATCTTCAAGAAGCCAAGATAATGTGTTCAGCAAAATTAACTGATGATCAGTTTTTTGGAACAAGTCAATAGCAAATAGCTCCTATAGACAGAATGGTAAATCTTTTGAGAGATTAACCTGAGAAAAGCCATGCAATATATCTTTGACATTATGTTTGTTTCCCCCTCCCCAAATGGAACTTGATTTTCATCATAATTCTAGATGGAAGCTTATACAAAAGATATGTCTAACTAACTCTCTCTCTCTCACAGACAGACAGTGGTTATAATTTTTAAATATTCTTGAAAATATAGATCCTCTTTCATTTTTTTCTTTAGATTTTGATCCTAGAAAGCAGCATTACTCACCACATAGTGTTATACATAGAGACAGTAACATCAGTACAACACATTCTATCATAGATTAAATTTATTGATCAACTAACTATAAACCACCAGCTCTTGGTTTAATCAGGCTGATGATTAAGTAGAGTGAATCATTGTGTATAATTCAACACACCTCACCTCCCCATAACCTGCAATACATAATCCATTACATTAATATTTCATGTTAGATAGATCTGTTTCTGCATTTAAGGCAAAGAAAGGAAAAAAAACATGTAAAGTGCAACTAAAATTTATCTCTACCATAAATCTGTAGCTTTGGCAGAACTCTGTCAAACTAAAACAGACAGAATCAGGTCAGCTAATTATTAAAGACACATTTTTTGAAAATTATAATATCAACAACATAACTATATTTAGCATATTCATAGTTTCATTTTATCGTAAATAGAAAATTATACATGAAAGATGAATGTTACAAACTTTCATATTTATGTAGATACAATAATATGCCAGTTGTTTCCTTGGCAATAATCTATTTGTTTCTAGTGCTGTAATACAGGATTCAAGATGTCTAAATTGTATGCTAAGAGACTCATCCTACAATTTTAAGTGAAGATAGTCAAGAAATATTTATAAAGATATGGCACTTGTGGAAATAAAGTTATTTTAAATCTAGAAACTACATCATAAGTGTAAAATCTAAAACAAATTTATAAATCCTAAATGCTATTTTTTATTGTATTTCAAACTAGAATAAAAAGCTTAGTACATAAATGGAGGAACAACAACAATGTCTAGTAGAGAGCAGCCAAGTACAATTACAGAAATTCTATTTCAGTTGGGTTTCATTTGAATGTCTCTAGTACTTAATAAAATTTTGTCAGTTTTCTATTAACCTAAAACCCATTAGAAAAATGCATAATTCTGCATGTAAAATATACTCCCAAAAATGTTTTTACTTAATTTATTTGACAACAATAGTATAAATAACTCTAACATATCTATCGTTACAGGTTACATGCAAATTTTTAAGTTCCATAAAAATCTTCATTTTTATAAGTTATAACTTTAAAAAAATTTTTTTTAATTTTTTTAAAATTTCATTTGTGTATTTGCCAATTAAATATTCAAAGTATAGCTATTTACATCTGTTTGGTGCACCATGTCATATGATATGCTACCATAACCGTGACACATAACCATGTATACAGCAGCATTCTTGAATGAAATGGTCAAATATGTCAGTGATGAATTAGATTTTGAAAAATCTCTCCTAAATTGTTACTCTGTATAACTGTTAATTGAAATGATAACTGTGATAAAAATTCAATAGTAGAAAGTCAGTCTTACTTGAGTATAGACAGACTAAAATGACTAGCAAAGCAACATACCATGCCTGCTTATTTAATTAAAAATTTTTCTAAACACTTGCACTCTTGTGATTAACTTCCAGAGGTTCTCAATAATGGAAGGCAGCATATGGAAATTTGTAGTTGTACACTTGTTTATTTGGTATTTCTTTTCTTAAGTTATACTCAATTACTGAGCCTCTAAATTAGAACAGTACAGCAGCTAATTAGTAATAATTTTATTGTATTCAATTTCAAATTTATACTTGAGTTTAGTCTACAAACAGCTGAGATTAGATTCTACCATAAAAGAAAAGACAAGTTATGTATAGAATAGTAAAGATATTTCACTATCAGTATTAGTGAAAGAAAAAGAGCAACCAGAACAAGTAAATTCAAATTTACTATAATATTACTTTCTCATTAATTTTAAATGAGGAATAGTGTTTTCTGTGTAACTATAGGCTTTAGTTTATTTATCAACTGATTCTATGACAAATTTATTGCTATCAAATTGGATAAACTTGTTGAGAATAAAACATTTACACTCAATTTTAAATTAACCATAAAGTTTGACAAACAGAAATTCTTTTATGCATTTAGTGATGTCATAATGACAAATAATTACCACCTATATACTCTCAATTCACATCTTTAATAAAATGTATGGCTGCCTCTGGGTTGTACTACAGCACTGCACCTGCATCTCATCTGCTCATCAGATGTCTGGCAATGCATTACTCTCTCTTTTTTCAAAGCCTGACAAAGTTCCAGAATGATCCCAGAAACATGTAATTTCCATCCAATACAAACTAGAGAGTTTATCCCAGAGATATTCTTAAGTGTTCAAATTGAGAGAATAAGATTATGGCAAACATTGGATATTTTCTCCCACTGAAGACAGTTCAACAGTTCCTGCACAATGGGCCCTTAATGTCCACAAAAGTGAAATAATTACCTTGACTTCATACAGTGGATGGTAAATTTCATCTAAGTGCTAACCTGTAAATAGTTCCATCAAAGAAAATCGCTTAATTTTTGTAATCATGATATAGCACCCACCCAAATAGTCTTTAACATGTTCACACCAAACACTTAGATGAACAACACAAAGGTTTAATTTGCTCTCATTAGAGAACCTGGCTCCAGTATGCCAAAATCCAGTGCAAATGAGTCCAAACTCAATCTAATCTTGCCCTACAGTGTGCTGGTTTTACAGCTATGTAAAATGCTGTGTCTAGAGCACAACAGATTTCATATAGCCTGATCAAAGAAACAATTACCATGTACCTGCCACAATTTGTTCTGAGTGGAACATGCTGGGTAGTACAGTACTGAGTATAATGAGAATATAGACATTTTCCTGTGTCTTTTGTTTACTACTAATTTGTAGATAAAAACACGCACTATATACTTCACAATACAGCAAAAGACAAATTTAATTTGCAATAATTACACTGGATAACAAAATGAAACTTTTTGTCTGCCACTGAGCAAAACATGGGTGATCATAGCTAAATTTTGGGTGCTGATTTCAAATCTGAAGTCAGAATTTGGCTAGGATGTCAGGTTTTTTAGATATGCATGAGGAGGAATTTCACCACTAACGCTATATTTTAATTTATGCTATATGAGCTATATAAAGCTTGAACAATATTTGGTATTCAAATGTTTAATTTGGAACATATTTGCCGTGATCAGAAAACAGATGCATGAGAAAGACTGATAAAAGCAGTATGGAAGATATGGAACGCATTTAACTTATATAATAGGTACATTCCTATTGTTCAAAGATGTTTCAGACACTTATTATTGTGCTTATGTGAAGTATCAGTCTCCCTTTGGAGGAACCTACAGTAATCACCCATCGTGTTGAGATTGAATTTGCCCTGATATCTACTTTGCATCACCTTTGTGTCTTGGTGGAACCTTTCACCATGCTCATCACTGAAAATCCCTAGATTGGTTGGAAAAAATCAAGATGCGAATGCAGAAAATGCATCTTTAGAGACATCCCGGCCTCCATTCGCTGATACATCATTAGCATGTTTTCCACATACTCAGCATAGTGCTCAGCTCTATATTTGCCAAGAAAGTTCTGTACAACTAAAATAAATGCTCAGCTTATTTCTGAACCCATCATCATGCATGAGTTCTCGAATTTCAGGCCCCACAAAAATTCTTTTTGAGTTTAGCTTCACTTCTGTCAGCACCAACCTTCTCTCTTAGGTACTTGAAGCCATCACCATCTTTATCTATGGCTTTCACAAAGTTTTTCATAAGGCTGAGTTTGCTATGAAGTGGCGGAAGGTAGACATTCTGAGGGTTTACCAATGGCATATGTTGCACATTGTACCTGCCAACTATAGGTTCCTGTCACATAGGCCAGTCTTTTCAAGTGTAATGGTTGGCATCATCACATCTATTCCAAAGACACAAGAAACACGTGTTTTGTGTACCCTAGCTGCAATCCAAGGAGAGAAATAACTTTGAGATCACCACAAATTTTCCATTATGAGCCGAATAACTCATCACTTTCAAAGGGAGTTCCATCAACTCATATGTCTCTTTCAAGCCAAATGCATAAGCTATAGGAAGTGAAGGTTTTTGGTTACCATGATGTAAAAGCACAGCTTTAAGGCTTAGTTTGTTATAGTCTATGAATAACCTCCATTCATCAGTCATATGCCATAACTAAAAAATATGATATCCTAGAGCAAAACAGTTTTTAGATTTGAAATCAATGTGTGAAATACTACAAAGCAAGTATGAGTGTTTTGGTGGCAAAATCATTGTTGCCCAGCGTTATCTATTTAGTTAAGTAGCAATAAGATCTTTGTGTTTCACATGTATGACAAAATTCTGCAGAGAGGTTTGAACAAATAATAAGTTGACCAATATGGAGGCAGTTTTTTTAAAACTTTTCCATGAAACCTTTGATAGATATATAAAGATTAATGTGTCTCATTTTGTTTTAATAATCAAATGATATATGCAGAAATGGGTGGAAATAAATTTCAGTTGAGCAATTTTTATTTCAGTTATCATCTACAAATAATTTACTTAAACTGCAAGTGCATACTTTCTTTCTCTGTCACCAGTGCCTTCATTCACTTTCTCTTGTTCTTCTACATCAACACTATTCATATATATATATATATATATATATATGAAATCTTTCTGTACAATTTTTTTCTTTTTTTATTTAATAAGGGTCCCAGTGAAGACTCAGTGTTGTATTCTTGAACATCCTGTTCTATTAACAACTAATTCCATTTGGATCTACTAAGTTTCATTTACAATTTCTTATGAACTTAAATCAACTTTTCCAAAATATACATGGCTTGTCCTTAATTTATACATGAACTAAGAAACAATAACTCAAGAATAAATAACCAGAGGTTTATAGCTAATCTATGTGAATATCAGACTGAGTAATTTACAAAAATAGTTTCCATTAAAATGTGATTTTCTATCTACCCTGCAGTGCCAAAAAAATGCCACTGCCCATTATCCAGGACCAGTAACTAATTTGTTTCTAACTTACTTTATTAAAAAGACTGACTGCTAGAAATATGTAGAAATTGTCTAATTCCCTACAAGTGTACTGAATTGTATTTTTTTGTATTTAAAAAAAATCTATGAAAAAGTTATCTGAAATATACTTTTTTCAATATCCATTTTTTTTTTTTTTAAATTGCAACATTTTTTAAATCATAGAACATGAAAATTTGTAATAATCTTTATGGAACACCAAATGCCTGGTGTAAGCACATTACTTTTGCTTTTTCTTTTTAGTAAACCATGAGTGCAAAGTGTACGTATTATAACAGTTGATCACTTCTGTAGTTAGCATTAAAAATTATCTAGTTTCACTTATTAAAGTTTTTCTTTTAATGTTTGAAAGGATGTACCAAAAAAATAACTTAAATCCTGAAAAAAAAAAAAAAACCACACACACGTACGTTATAGATATAAAAATATTGCAGATATGATGTTACAGAAGAAACTCAAAGTATATTTTAGAAATACCTACCAAAAGACAAAACAATGAGTTGATAAATTATTGCTGGATGTTTCTGTGATAGTAGCTGTCTTTAAAGTGAGCATCTGAATTTTAACAAATTACAAATTTTATTCTTTGATTTCATCAGTGTTAAGCATGTTTAACCCAAGCAAAACAAAAATATACAGGAATAACATTTTAGCAATTTATGGCAAAACTATGAATATAAATTGTGATTACCATACTGTCTTCAATATATTTTTAAATATTAAAAAAGGACAATTATTTATTTTTGTTAGCATTTGAAGTGTTAGATTTTGTTTTGTTTTTAGCTATACATTGATAAATATTTTAAAATGCAATTAGAGCATATTTCTACCAAATTCTCATCAATTCACATAAGTGTATAAAAATAATTTAAATAAATAAAAAAATTCATAATACACAACTAATGCTGTTAAATAACTCAGCAACCATTGCAAAATGACTTCAAATAGGGAAAATGCTATTGCTACTATAATCAATGTTTCCATAGGGCTATCACATGCTAAAGAAAAATAAAATACATTTGAGATCCATCCATCAAACTTGAATCTTAATAAAACAAAAACTTTAACTAATAAAAATGTTAGATGCACTTTAAGAAACTCTCTCCTGGATCCACAAACTTATTCTATTTAAGTTTACTTCTGTAGTGTTTTTATTGTTGTTGTTTTTTGTTTTAAATATTTGTATTTGAATATATTTCACACTGCTTATAATGAAAATATCTTTTATAAATTCTGTTCAGAAGTAAATAACAATGAAATCTATAGAAGAATCTCATTGTAAGCACAGATATTGTTCAAATGAAATGGTAATATTTTTTTTGAGAGCTTAGTCAACTAGCCTCCATATCAGCTACTTCACTATAAAATGAAAGCTTTTTCAAGTGCCAGAAGTAAAAAGTGAACATTTCTTTGTATATAAAACATTGCCTTTTATTATATTACATAAATACATACATATAACTATTTTAAAAATCTGCATTTTTATAATTCCCTTAAAAAAAAAAAATAGCACAAATACAAAACTAGTTGTTGTTTTACTGTTCCTCTTAAAGCATACTACTAGAAATACTGGAATAAAATCCAGGTAAAAATATAAATGCTATAATTGCATCTGGCTTGGTTTCATTTGAATATCCCTTACACATAAAGGTAAGCCAGAAGCAGTGTACTGGATAATAAAATATAATTTTTAAAAATTTTTTCCTTAGTCAAAACAAGAAATGATAATATTTTATACTGAATTCTTTGTAACCAGAATATCTACTAAATTATTTTATTAATTGTTTTGTCTGTTTTTTAAAAAGAATTTCACTTAAAAACAATAAGAGATTAATCAGAAAGTATGCGCTCACTGTTTAGGAGATAATTCTGAAAGTTTAAGACAGACACAAAGCACTTTTTTAAGTTCACTTTCTGACTATAAATTTATAATTTTCATTATGGAAAATTAAAGTATTACATATATGAATGTATTCTAATGTAATACATGTTAATATGATAGTTCTCATTGGAGAAAAACTATATTTATTAAGCCTCAGCTTTCAAAAACATTTCAAATTCATTTTTTTATTTATAAGAATTTCAAGATTAATAATAACAGATATTAAAGCAATTTTTTCATAAAATCTTCATTTAAAAACATATAAGACACCAATGGATTAGGCACACAATTAACAATTAAAGAAAAGTCATGCAATCCATATATAAGAAGCAATGGCAGTATGCTGCTTATGTATCTACCATTATGTTTGCTGACACTGATCTTTGATTTCCACAACATTTCTTGGTTCAAATCAATCAATATTACCAAACAATGTATGATATGTATCCAAAAATTATGCAGGTAATTTTAGCCTTTCTGGTTTATTAGATAATAAAAATTAGTAAATACTTATACATAAAACATGCTGTCTAATTGTCATTACTATATACATAGTTTTTTTAAAAAAAACTTACTACCGCTAATAAAAATACAAGACTGTGTTGTAGTACATATTTTATTGCATTTTGGCTACAAGAATGTTAGAAATGAAAGTTAATAATAAACCTCTCTTACAGCCCTAACAATAATAAAAGTACCCATTATAAATGGGCAGTCCAAACTATTTTCGAACAACACTAATCAACTCTCATCTGAAAAAGTGTAGTCGTAAAGTTTTGTATCATGATTATGTAAATTATTTAAAATTGCAGAAGTTGTTAAAAAAAAAGAAAATTAGCAGATATAATATATAGAACATGGACAACAACTTATCTTCTTACCCTGTTAGCACATTCAATCAGACCCCTTCCTTATGAAATTTAATAGTAGATAAGCAAAGAGGAAAAAAAAAGTAAACAAAAATGTATGGTGGAGTGTGTGTTCTGTTATTTAGTAAAATAAAAAAAAAAAAAGTGTCATGGTACAAAAGTTTATAATATGTCAATGTCCAAGAAAATACTCTACAAACTTCCAAAACTTCACCCTGAGTGGTGGGCAGCCATCATAGTAATTTCCTTATTTGTCAAAAGAAAAAATGCAGAGATTATGTTGAACTTGAAATGTGTGTTTAAGAAGGAAAACTACTGTAAAATTTATTTTAATGCAATTTTTGGTATTAAAATGAAATAAGAAGAGTGGCCATAATAGTAATAATTTGAATAAAGAATCTCAGGGAATTTATGAGTGAAAATAACACTAGTGAAGACAGACTGCATTTCATACAAGTATTATTAGCTTTTCTTAAACAATTTTCTGAGATCAGGAGTACTCAATTAATGTATCTTTAATTGGTTTGTAAACAAACATCAGAGAGAGCATTTAAACTAAAAGAATTTTCTGCTAACTAGATAATTAAATGACCAGCACAAATTTTAGAGAGCTCTGTGCAAGTAGATTTATTAAAGCATTCCACACCAAAGTGCAGCTTTTCTGAACAATGGTCCATGAAGCCTCATCAGGGGTTATGTAAGATACATTTCAAGGAGCAAAAGATATATTGGGTATATACAAATATGACATATGAGCCATATCCCAAAGTAATCCAAAGAAAAGTATTTATGCAATTTTATTGTTTTAGGTTCAATTTTTTAGTCCCTTCATTTAGCACCTCCCAGTTTTTGAAGCTATAAATGTATGGAGTTATTTGATTGATCATGGGTGCAAACCTGCTAACAATGGCCACAGTAAGTTTCTGCCTTAGCAAGCATGTTTTCAAATGGTTATTGAACACTGGTGATAAACTGGCTATTTTTATATGTACTTGTTATACATGGTATTTAAGTAAAATAGCAACCATAATCTGGGCACATAAGATAACCATCAGTCTCGCTGACTCCACATAGGTATCAGTATTCTGCCTCCATTTTGGTAAGTTACTGAATATTCACTTTTACATTATTACTGACAAATGCTGTATAGGTAACTGAGTATTTCCTTGCTCCAGTACTGGATATGTATTGTAAGTATCTGAGCAGGTCTTTGCTCATGTAGCCTATTTCAGAAACAAGAAACATGTTTTAATTATCTATTGTTGTTGACATGCTTGTAACTCTCCAAAGATATCATCTAGAATCAAAGTGCTGGTTGATAATAGGGAGAAGCAGTCTTTGCACTAACACTAAGTTTTGGCATTATGAGTTGTGCAAAGTATTTTATGAATAGAATAAAGTTTGTGGAATGAAGATTGTATAAAATAAAAAATAAACTTTGTTTGGATTCTCAATAAAGGTTTTAGAGTTACCGTATCTTGCCTTTTTTATGATACACAGTTTAGTATAATAATAAAATGAAAATAAGAATAAAAATAAAAATGGCTGAACCACCATTGAGAGAGGGGTATGTGATGCCTCACTGAGACCAAGGAGTACACTGACCAAAAAAGATTCAGAACTGCCAGTGAATCCATTTTAATCTTTCATACATATTTACCAAATACAAAAGTTTGTACATTACTGATCAATTAAACCTTCATTTCAGGTACCTCTTGCCAACACATCTGAGAAAAGTATTAGTATGGATACCAATAAAGGCACTTTAAGAAGCAACTCCAAACATTAATATTAACCAATAACAGTGCATAATTAAGATATGAAAAAAAATAAAACATTTTGTCACTATTTCTCAATATGATCAGACTGGTCATTGCTTGTAGTTGTGGTAGAACCATTGATTAATTTAATGTTGAAGAGATATGATTATCATGATTAAAACTTAAGATGTTCCAAAACAAATTTTATGTAGATTTTGCCAATTTATTTTATATACTATACAAAAAATTTGCAACCTATTAAAAATTATCAACAGACCATAAATCCAATATTACACCTAATACTACAATTTACTTTCAGTGCAAAATGGGTCCCCACTTAAGACCTTCACCTAATGTGGACAATTCTTTTTTTAGCATATCAAAGTTTAAAATACACATAAATATGGGAACCTTTGATTTATGCTAACAATTTTGCATTAAGCAGTGCCACATCAGGAAATTGATAATTTTTTTAAATTACTGGTTGATACAGAATGACACAACACCAACAGATCCAATATCTGAGGGTCATAAGAAATTAGTATACTGAATAATGGAGCAATTCAATGTCATCAGCATCAGATTTTTTTTAGTGCTGCTAGACAACATGACTGTGAGAGACAGCCAATCTAAGTCACTGTCAAATTGCCAGGATTGCTTTTTTATCTTGCAAGAAAAAACTTACAAAATGCAACAAATGTCAATGTCACAACATAACAGTACTATAATTCACTCCAGGTTAAAGGTTTGGCATTGCAAGATACCTTGTTACCACAAACCTTGTAGATACTTGATGATACCTTGCAGACAAATGTGAAAACCTTGCCCAGATCAACATTCAGACCCATCATAGCCTGAAACACTAGTGCCAAGCTGCCATTTGTGTTAAAGGTTCTTAACCAAAAAAAAAGATCAACACATTAAAAAAATGCTATTTAAATATTTCAGGATATGTAATATCTGAAAAAAATTGTTCTTTCTATCATAAGCTACATATATAGTCAAAATTCCTGTAATAATGGTACTATTTTTTCAAATTAAGTTATGTAAATATTCAAATACTAGTGTTGCTCCATCCAAAATATGTTAACAATTTAATAATCGGTATTTTTATCAGTAATTACTAGGATGAGAAAAATTCAAATTTAACATTTTTTTAATCTTCTACACTTCTCAACAGTCCTATATTAAAATTTGTTATATTAAAGTGTTCAAAAACTGAACAAACATGTTATAAATCATGCTAGCAATAGTTTTTGTTTTTTTTTAAATCATACACTGTATATTGTTAATTCCCACCTAGAATGTTTCTAGCTATATCTATCTGGAAGCTTGAATAAAAAGTTATTTTCTTCAAAAAGAATTTGTTGGCTAAAATGAAAGTAGCTTTATTATTCCAAGCAGCTTTATTAAATAAAATATTTCAAATACATGCCTTAAACAGATAATGAATCGTATACTTACATAAAAATCACACATGCATGCCCATTACTACCTGGATCCTGCTGGCAATATCAGCAGTGGGAAAGACTTTATGAACAAATTCAAACCTAACACAAAGTTAAGGAAGCTGATGAAGACTAAGGAAAATGGTGCTCCAACACTGTTACACTAGCCTGAAAACAACCTTCAAGATCCATAGAAAAGTCAATGCCAGCATTAATGTTATAAAAAAGAAAGTTTCTATTAAGAGGATTTCTACCCTTGAGAAAATTAAAATGAGGCATATGTGCTATTACAGTTACTTTATCAGAGGCAGATTATAACCACATTTCATGCTATCCTGTACTAAAAAGACTGCTTTATATCATGAGTATCTTTGACCACAGGTAAACCAACATGGAAAAACACTACAGTTATCAAAATTCTCAAGGCAAGGCAATGTTTCTTTAGCAGCAAAATAGGTCAATTTGCTTAGCCTCCATTGTGAATTCAAATTCATAAAATGAGTATTCTATGAAAGGCACCAATAGTTATGAGCAAAACAAAAAGTTGAACCACTCCAAACTATCTAAAGAACAGGACATTATGTTTAATTTGGTCCATTGGATTAATAATGGATCACTGGAAAGATCTGCAGACATCTTTCCCTGATTGTTGACTGCATGGCCACATTTGACAAAACCTAGGAACCCAACCCAGAGTATAGAGATATTGACTCTGACTGGCAAAAACACTCATTTCTATTTTAAACATCTTGCAAAACATACATATTAGAGTAAATTACCACTTACAAAAAGGACTACCCAAGATAATGTATTCTAACTAATCATCCTGTGTAGAGTATCTCTAAAAATCCACAAGCATCATATGCTGACATCATGATGCAGTCAAAAAGACTACATCAAAACAAATTAGCTGATCAACAGTCTGATTAGATGAGATGAACAAAAAATTCCAAATCAATCTCTCAAAAATTGTACAAGTTTACTAAGTGCATCATGGTTAGTATGCAGAACAAAGTCATCCTGGCTCAATTCAAAATATATATTTT
Organism: Nautilus pompilius; assembly: GCA_018389105.1. NCBI lineage: Eukaryota > Metazoa > Mollusca > Cephalopoda > Nautilida > Nautilidae > Nautilus > Nautilus pompilius. The sequence continues at coordinate 689,082 of JACATO010000314.1, read as the reverse complement.
TAAAAAACTTTTTAATAAAAAAAAAGTGTTTTTTAAAAATGCTACTAAAAGAAAGCATACTAGCAAAGACTTAGAGAAAAAATGGATTTTAAAACAGGTGGTCTTCATTATTTCAGATATGATAAACAATAAAAACCCCATCACTTCATTCATATCTTGGTTCAGAAAAGGGTGTGTTAAAAAAAAATCTCCATGCTATTAGTCTCAGTTTTCAATAGAGAGGAGACCCTTATATTTGGAAAGTTGTGAAATGCTCTACCTAGCCAATGCTACCAGTTCACAAAACAGTGACTGAATGTGGAGCTAATGGAAATGTGCTCAAATTCTACTACTGAACTCCTTGCCATCAGACATGCTCTTTACCTTATAAAGAATTTCCCACAAACTTTGGACTCCATTGCCTACTATGATAGCAAAAATCATCTGTATGCCAAAATATCTGGAATTTGTTGGTCTACGCAGAAATAAGAAAGCCAAATGGCAAAATTGGGCACTATGCAAGACCAAGCATGTTAATAGCAAAAAGACCATACAGATTTTCACTTAAAGCTACTGAAAGGATGATAAAACATCCTATTTACTGTGTCAAAATTGTATCTTTTGAACATTCATAGATACAACTATTTCTGAATCACTTTACTCAGAACATATCTCAATCATAGAATATATGGATTTAAAAAATTGTTTCCCATGTGCAAGATGCTGGAAAGTTGCATAAGTAGTATGACTATGGAAATATAACAAGTATCTTCAGCTTCACCTAACACCCAAATATCATTCAAGCCAAAAGATTTTTCTAATATCTTTCATGTTATTAACCAACACAACACTTAAACTAGAATAAGACAACAATATATGGCAGAGAAAGATGTAACTTGCATACTTGCCAACTATCCAAAATTTTCATGGGGGAGACTTTGGCAATCCAAGTCGCAAAGTGCTTGAAAATGTAAACAAAGAACAAAGAAAACATAAGCACTCATAATTATCTGTCTCTAAATTTCCATATGGTCACAACTATCAAATCCAATCAGTCATGTTCTGACTCATGTCCAAATGTTCATTCTTTATTATAGGTAACACAGGCTGACTTTGCTGTTTTCAAAGTTGTCCTATTTGGTTTGTAGGCATGACAGTCCTCTGTTCTATTGCATTTACATGTCAACAACACATCCAGGGTTGAATTGTCAAGAGGAGACCAGTGACACAACTGGGAATGTCTGCCGTAGGAGACAAGCTTGCAGAGTGGAGGGTGGCTATAGGGTCAAATGGCGGACGAGAATAGCATGAGCCATACACGACGGGGCGACAGGTTTGCTGATTTCTGATTGGTCAAAATATGAAACTCGCGAAATGTTGACTATGGATGACAAAAAATCAGGTTGTTTTCACATTTTATAGGGAGGGTTCTTAAAAATCGGGAGAAATGAGTCTTTTTTTACGAAAAAAAGAGGGAGGGTGGGAGATTGATTAAAAATCAGGAGACTCCCGCCAAAATCGGGAGAGTTTGCAAGTATGATACAAAAATGCATTTCTTAATAAGCATTTTAGTTTTAGTCAATATACTTCTAATAAAATACTTTATTTATATGTATTTTTCATAAATTAAAAAAATAATAAATAGATATTGTTTTGTAGACTAAAAAACAAACTATATAAAATACATTTCATTTTGTACTTTTTAAATTTAGGGTAATCATATCTAAAATGTGTAGTAAGATATATTCTACTAGGGAAAACCAAATTTATTTAATCATTCAAGTCTTGAGTTCTCATACCATAAAAATGTGCTGGTTTTAAAACAAAAGACAAGGATTCATACAAATAAATTTTCCTTTTCTTAAAAACCCAAACACTATAGTTTAGGCCCAATTATAAGTCATTAACCATATCTGAATACATGCAAGTCATTTTATTTTTAAAGATCAGTAAAAATTAATAACTGTTCTACTTGAAAAAAGTAGAAATATGTAAAATTCTCTGTGGAAAGGTACCAATAATTTAAATGTAAGAGAAAACAAAAACTTATAAAACATTAAGTTATTTGTTGATATATATATACAAAAAAGTGCATTAATTTTTTGAAGCATTCTGACTAATCATTACTGTCAAAGTACTCTTCAGAAGCAATAAGGTAATAAAGCAGAGACCTTCTATACAACTACAGGAAAATCAATACCATGCAACTTGTTCTGCAGGTCAAAAGATGATTTTGCATATAACATTCATTGACATTAGTCCTTAATAAAATACAGAAATTCAGTTCATAAATTAATGTCAAGGGCTTTTCTTTTTTAAATTGTTGTTGTTAGTTTATTTATTTATTTAGCAAATTTATTTTTAAAATCCACTATAATGCTAATTAAAAAATCTTGTAACAAATGTTATTCTAATCATCTTTTTTTTTAATTCACTATATCTGGCCTATAGCCCAATGGATAAAAGATTCAAGGTTCTATCACTAACAATTTTGAGATATTCTGAGAGCTCTTGGAGAGTCAATAAATGTGTTGATGACAATCAGAACTACAAAAATTGCCTATTTTACATAAAAGGTCAGAGAGAGAGAGTGCATGTCTAATTAGGAGCTTTGAGCTCTTGTTTTCAGCTTCCACCACTGGCTAACCATTTAGCATTTATTTCCTACTAGTATACAGCCTCTCTAACTAAAGACTGGTTTTACCTTTTTGCTGCAGTCCTAGCTACTGGGTGTTTTGTAGCCATAAAAGAGTTGTGTGCAGAACTACCAAATGTGTAGACACATCATAGTAGATGTCAAACATCACCATAACTAAGAGAAAAAAAATTGCACACAATGTTCCATTTAGCACAAAAAAATTACAGAAAAATTCAAAATTTGTTTAAATAAATATGTCATCTTTTCAGTCTTAATGTTAGATTTTATGAGTTCTCAAGTTAACTTCCCATTCTGCTTCATTTCCAATAATAAACAGCACACCAATAAGTGTGTTTTTCATTCTATTAAATATAGCACAAAAGTCTACCAAACATTCTCAATTTACTGTTCTCTTTTGATTTAAAACTTGAAATACTGGCAACAACTGATAATGTAAAGTTAATGAGCAATAAAAACCAGAGAATCCCTCCAAGGAATCGTATGGCATTTACATTCAAAGATTCATTTGTTGTCATGGAAACAATTAATTTACAATTACATGAACATATTTAGTAATTTCATCATAAACTATTTATCAGAAGTCCAGTTTGAACTTACACTGCTATTTTTACAGATCTATATCTTTTTTTAAAAAAAGCCTTATGTTGATACACTGCTTATCATTTGTTTTCATAAATAAAGATGCTAATTCTTATAAATCTTAATTAACGTCTCCTGATATTGTCAAAAATAAGCAAATGTTCCTCTAGCCTTTATTTTTATTCAGCCATTTTGTATAAAATAACTATTAAATACCTCTGACTATTTTTTAAAAACTAATTAATGCTAATATATAGTTTAAAGGAATAAAGGTATTACTGTTTATACATGAGGATTTTCATTCTTTCTCAGTGCTCTTCAGTTCAGAAATTTCCTTTTACGATGTCCAACTAGATATATTCACCTAACTTGTTTTTGCTTTGGTTCATATACTTTTAGAAAACTGGAAGTTTCCCAAAAATGCAAACCAATGGGGCTACCATTTTTATTTTGAATGAAATATATTTATTGTAAATTTTATTAAGTAAATATATAACAAAAACCTTAACAAATACATGAGATATTTCATGTAAAACTAACCAGTACTAAAAAAGAAAAATGTTGCTCGATCACTTCATTTATATTTTAATTAAGCATTTTATGATATCATAATTTAAATAGACTATTTTGATTTAAGTCTATAAAAATTGCATTTACGTTATATAAGATAACAAAATGTTTCTTCACAATTTTAAAATAATGTCTGATATTATTAAAACCTCTATTATCTTATCACATTCAGAATGAGAAAAAGTCTAATATTTATAATAATCATATTATATTAATTAAAAAACCAAGAGCTGATTCCTTGATGGCTTTCTAATTTAATTTTTTTTTCAGAATTCTCTTGTCTCAAGAACAAAACTAAGGATATAATTTTAGAATGCTTATTTTTTTAAAAATGAAATTCACCAAAGCTCTTGAAAAAAGGGCAGGCTAAGAAAACTGTCAAATGTGGACTAGGTGAAAAGTTACCAGATTCAGTAATGGCCCAGTAAATATTAATCATCTTAATGTCAAAAACTATATCTTCATTAACACTACTCAGATATGGAATAAAGAGAATATAAATGTATACAAAATAAAAATAACACCAATCAGAAAGTTAAAACATGACACTTTATTTTTCAAATTAATTTTGGATCTATAGTAATTAAATATATAACCAAAATATTATAAAATAGTTGCTACACATCATGACATCTGGTTGGTAGTTTATAATGCTAAAGAAATCAGTCAAGCAAATAATTTGACTAAACTAGAAATTTAAATTAAAAGAATTGCATTTTGCCTTATTCCAAGCCTCATTAAACTTAGTTTTTGTTTCTTTTGTTAAGGTCTTTTAAAGTTTTACTTGCTTGCCTTTCAAAACCAATTTCATCATTTCTCCACCTTAACTAAAGAGTAAGCATATGTAATCATTACAACAAAAAAAACTATTTACAAAGCATGCACAGACTGCATTATAACTAATTAAATTCTTGAAAAACCACAGGTTTTTTTTTAAAATTTGTCCATTAAAAAGGCAGCCAAATCAAAATAGAAATTATTTAGTTTATTGTAAAACCTGCACATACTGAACCTGAAAATAACATCATGCTTAAAACTGGCTGTCAGCATATCAAGAACATAATTTTAATTAATGCAATGTGATCATCTGTTTTAAAAGGTTAAGATTAGCATTTTGATGCCATTTCTCAATCGAGTTTGAAATAATTTGCATCTTTTTATATGAAAAATGATATATGTAATTCAGTTTATCACATATAATGGATTCAATCCTTGTGAAGGATTTTTTTTTCTCTGAATGAACACTAATGTACACATACATTATTCAAGATTAACATAATAAACCTGATAACAGCAGTTCACTTTAGTACAAAAAAAGCAAAGGACCATTGATTGTAGTATGCTCTGTCAAGGGAGATAATTTCAATTTATTCCCTCATTGAAAAGCTTTATGCACTATAAAATTTCAAGAATGGAAGCTAGGCATTCATTCCAGTAGAAAACTACTAACTCAAAAATGATACTATCATTGTTAATAAAGTGGACTGTAATACTTGTAAATGAAAAGGATCTTTTCAAGGCAGTTTCATAAAAATCATGAGACTAAAAACAATACTACACTCATCTGAGAATGCAACAGTAGCTATTCCTCCAAGGTTAGTATAACAGTGAGTAATATTGACTAGCAAGAAGATGCAATGATTTGTCCATGATGTAGTACCAAAACAAAGTAAATTCGCTCATGTAACACCTGCAAAATTTTCATCTGCAAGCAGTGTTTAAAACTGAGTTCATAATAATTGACAGCATTGACCTTGTAAATGATGAAGTACAGCTGACCAAGTCAACAATAGCTAGAAATAACTTTAGGCATCATTGTGGGTTCTAACAATAAATATTAAAATGAAAAAAATAGTTTTCTGAAGTAAACTACCCAGGAGCATTCCCCAAACTTGATTTCTATCTGCATTCATTAGTTATGTCATAGCAATGTAGTGTGTCATAGTTTTAATCTCTGCTTTTATACTTATCGGTTTCAAATGGCTATGCATCGAAATCTTGGCATTTTCACTTTTGTTCAATATGAAATAAATCACAGATATTGGTATTACAGTCAAAAGGCCTTAGATTAGCAAGACTGGTTCACGATACTAAGAATAGTCTTTTTTAATAAATCATTTATTTATACCCAGCCAGTTATTTCTAATGCTGCTGAGTAAATAGAAACAGAGTAAAATGTAATTTAATAGTTACATATATTTAATTTTAATTACAACAAATAAAAAGTGATTTAGAAAATCTGGATCTACTTGGATTTATGTAGAGCATGCTTCTGTTTCAGTTTCAATTTTTGAAAAAAATATTCTGAAAAAAATCAGCCCAGAGTTAACTACAATTATATCAAATGATATTTAAATTAAATTGTTTTTATATACATCATCACAACAGATATAAAAAGTTATAAATCACTTGTTCATAATATCACTTAGCACAAATGTTTAGAATTTTTAATGCTATAAGTAAAGGTTGAAAATTTTTATTTTTTTAATCATTTATTGCATTGTGTTTTAAATTCTTTATCTTTAATTATAATTTAAAAAATTTAATGAAATAAAAGTAAAATGCCACCATATAACTTAGGAAGATGGAGTGTTTTATAGTCAGAATCAAAAGAAGCATTATACACTCAGTGGAACGCATTAATTATATCCAACATTTGACAGTCATATGATCTGACAACAAAGCAAATAAAAACTCACTCAACACTAGCTGAATTCTTAGCACTGAATTATAGATACTGTGAGCCAATGTGATGTAGTGCTCTCTCTCTCACACACACACATATATATACAAAATGAAGCAGTCATATGATCTGACAACAAAGCAAATAAAAACTCACTCAACACTAGCTGAATTCTTAGCACTGAATTATAGATACTGTGAGCCAATGTGATGTAGTGCTCTCTCTCTCACACACACACATATATATACAAAATGAAGCAGTCATATGATCTGACAAACAAAGCAAATAAACTCACTCAACACTAGCTGAATTCTTAGCACTGAATTATAGATACTGTGAGCCAATGTGATGTAGTGCTCTCCTCTCTCTCTCACACACACACACACACACATATATACAAAATGAAGTGGGAAGGAATCAGTCAAGTTGTATCATTTCTTCTCAAAGTAGATTAATATTCTGTAGATTGAATGCTGTTGCACAATGGCAACTGTAAAACTTGAAGGTGGTAGCATCATAAGCTGTTCTTGCAGCTGCAAATTATTGTCAGGGAATCCAACTAAGTTTTTCAATCAGTTACATTGTGGCTTCGTATATTAACAAACGTTTCATACTCCTTTTGATACACAGTGCCTTCAAAGATTATACCAAAGGAAAAAATCTAAAGCATGCCATTAGCAAATCACACATTCAGTTGAATTTTGATATCTCTACAAAATTTTCAGAGAAAAATAATTACGCATATATATTTATTTATATTTACACACAGACACAAGATATTATAAGCTAAAACTATTTTAACTTTCTGCTGAGTGTTATTGAAACTGTGTTGAAAAAAAGAGATGAGTTGGGTAACTAAAGAGAAGGTTTGGGGGGGATAAAATAATAGATTACATAGTTATCTAAAATTTCAACAAAAAAAAAAAACGTCTTCCCCAAAATTTTACATTGGAAATAGTTTTACTAATTAGAATCTGATTGTTTGTGAAGAGGAAGATTTAAGGAACCGTTAAAATAAGTCTAGTAAAACTAATTTTAAAAACTGTATGTCAATACTATGTATTTCGAGAATTCATAAAGCATCCATCTAGGTAGTTGATAATACTTGGGACGTTCATATGAAACCTGGCCAGGTTTTATTCTAATTTCCCTAGCAATATAAAACAGTAATAATAATAATAATAATAATAATAATAATAATAATAATAATAATAATAATAATAATAATACAAGAGTAGCTCTGGTGAACAATACATGATGTTAATTAATTTTAGATTTATAATTTTACGTCTTGTTCCCTCGCCTGCTGTTCGATTTTCATTCATTCTCTCTGCCTCGGCCTTAAGTGAATTGTACAACCACTACTTCCAGGAATCATATTCTAGCCATTCTCATTAACTGGTTAGTGCTGGTGGCGAGAGAGAGAGAGAACAAACGACAGCCATTCTTTACGTTATCTGAGTCGAGCAGGAGATCTGGATCATTCCTGGTCCATCACTAGTCGTCCACAGAAAATCTCGAGGGGGGGGGGACAACACACACACACACACACACGTCGGCTTTACCTGGAAAGACAGCACACGCACCCCCCCAACTTCGAGATGTCAGGAAGGCACCAGCAGCACGATAGTACAGAGTCATGAATGAATGAATGAATGACTGGACTGACCGACCGACCGACCGACCTGGCGACAATCTTAATAATACCGCATCACCGTTGGGGCGATTTCCCACCTTTCCACACCCGGAGAGCAACAATTCGAAACCGCACCCAAGCAGCGAGATAGATTAACGACACGTTCAGAAACTTCCTTCAATTTTTTCGCCCTTAAATTCGAAATTTAGATTTTAAAAATACACATACACGGCATATATGCAGAATGTACTCACCAATTCATCTGCTATTGATCAATCTCGTTTTCTACTTCCGATGCGCGAGAACATTAGTAATTTCGATATTAAAAACGCGATTTATTTTTAGACCTCGGGTGTAAAATAGTTAATTAAACTGTGTTCTTATTTCGTTATTTACTTTTATTTTAAAAAAATAATCATCTTTTTTAAACGTCGATAATGTTTACATACATGGATTTACTTGGGGGGGGGTTAGAGAGTATACCCACAATTCTCCGAGATATTATAAAGGCGGCATCGTTAAATCGGTTCCTACTACTGGATTTTTCCCCGTTTGTCGTTGGAGAAGTTTTCTCGGAGTGGGTGCGTATTTTGCGAAAATATCGCTAACTACTCATTAAACTTGAAAGTAAGGATGTCAGTGGGGGGGTGGTTTCGAACAAAAAAAAAATAAATAAATAAATAAACTCTATCGTTTGTTTTTCTTGGTGCAATTTTTTCCCGATGAGCCGCCAGCCTCAGGTCTCCCCCCCCCCAACAAATCTGGCACCAGTATCGTTCGTTACTGATTGATTGGCGATTGATGATCCTGATAGCACTCGTGATTTAACACACCTCATTTCTTCTCTTTTTCTTTACCCGCTGACCCGAACCACTAATTATCGCCCGACGTGGTTGTCTCCGGTTCCGATCGGACTTCTGTTACCCTGGGCGACCGACCGCTGATTTCAAAAGAACTTGGTTCTCGCTATCATTTTCAACTTAAAAGCTAAATATCAGTGAGCAAACTCTTCTAAAAACTCCCCCCACCACCCCTCCCCGATTCGCTATAACTAGCCACTTGCCGCCCCTTTTAGTCGGTAATTCGTCCATCTGAACTGGAGACTGGGACTCGTACCGTTGGCTTCACCCCCCTGGAGTAAAATGGTCTTCTGTTGACAGCTGCTTCACTAAGTATTTTTTTTTTTTTTTTAACTTTTAAGAATAGATGTGATTGATAGATTCTTTAGTCTTACAGGGAGGGGCCTCTGCCCCCTTTTTGGATAATCTTTTATTTTAGGTAGAAGTGAAAGTGAAAACTTAGTTAAAACTCGGAAGAAAAAAAAAAAAAAAAACCAATTTGTTCCCAATATTAGGAGTGATGTGGAGATACAGGTGTGTGTGTGTGTGTGTGTTTTAATATCCTTTAAGAATAGTAACTGCTCTGTGTATGAGTCTGGTGCTATGCTTTAACATGGTTGGAGTGGATGGCTTAATGACTTCTCCAATACTAGTACTATCAGTTTCTGCTGCTGTTAAGTTTTCCTGGGTTTGTGTTATAACAAAACAGGATCTTGCAGTGGATTAGACTTTCTTTATTTAAAAAAAAAAAAATTGGCAAAGGCATGAAATGACTTCACACAATGTGTTACTAGATCTGCTTATTAAAAAATGCACTTTAAAGTCATCTGTATTTTTAAGTGGTTACTATCTTCAGCATTACTGCATTACATTATCTACTAACTCAACCATATTTGGTTTGGTATTTTTAGGATATTTAGACTATGACCTGCTGCAAAAACTACTATTTTAGCCATTGTGTGGGGGGGGCTGCAAAACGGCCACTGTCTATATACTTTGTGTGGTGAGTGATTGTACTAATCTGCATCAGATTTTGGCATGGTTCTTCCTGATGCGCAGTGGAACTTTCACAGATGTTCCTTTGTCAAATTATGGCTCAGCATTGGTTTCTTACAATGGCAAAGTAGTTGTGTGCCCTCTTAATGCTTGGTTTATTGTGTTTTTTTAGGTGATGATAATAAGCTTTTTTTTTGTCTAGAGATTAAATGACATTGCATCAAAACTGTTGTCACATTATGCTATAGTTATGTGCAGAGAAGCAAGTGCAACTTTACCTTTTAGAATTTTAAAAGTGCCTATAACACCTCCAAGCAATGTATAACATGCAAGAGTGGGAAGGTTAAGTTTTGCTGAATGTTTGGAATCTCTATGATTCTTCATTTCCCAATACACAAAAAAAATGAGCACCAAGCTTTTGTTTTACTAATAATGTTTTACAACAGTAGAGTGAATGTGCAGTATGACCAGGATAAAACTGCACATGTATAAAGACTCCAAACATTAATGCATCAGCCGAAGGAAAGAGAAAAATGCAGATGAGAAATACAATTATATTAATGAAAAGAAAAAAAAAATTATTGTTTATCTAGATTGTAGTGTTATAATCATTTTTTCAACCTTTAATATTGCATTATCTTTTTTGTCTATATGTTTTTTATTAGGAATGACGCTATAAATTTTTTTAAAAACAGTCAAAAGTGTTTTTGATCTTTCAGATCCGGGCTGCTGCAATGGCAGACAGCAATAACTTGACGCCAAAGCTCAAAACAAATGTGTTGGAACTCTTTGAACGAGTTGGCAAAGGATTTGGGTGGTTTCAATATGAAAATGCAGATGTTGCCATTAAAGCTGTAAGTTTATATTTAATATGTTTTTCACAGTTGGTTGATCTGTTAAAGAAAACCCCAATAATGGCCTGAAAATACTTGAATCACAAATTCTTGGTAGTGTGAACATGCGACTGAGGCACAAATTGACAGTTGCGAGACAATCAGCGTAATCATCATAAAGAAACAATGTACCCTGGTAAGATTTTAACATGATAGATCATTTGAATGCCTTTGACTTTTTTTAAAAAAAAAAAAGAAATGCTAATAAATTAAGTTAGCTATACAGTTGTACCCCGGTATTCGCGGGGGTTACGTCCCTTGAGCACCTGCGAAGAGTGAAAAACCGCGAATATTGGACGTGGTCCATAAAAATGCCTATAAACGTCAAAATATAACGTAAAATAATAAGTAATATGTAATAATAAATTTAATAAAAAATACAACACTCAGAGAAACACTCAGTGAAACACTCGAGATAGCTACACACTGTAAACTGGGATGATGCTGGGCTGCATCTGCCTGAGACAGCGCCTTGTGGGCAGCGGCCAATCAGCAGCGAGAAGAAATGGATGACGCTCTCGGATTGGCTACTTTCAAACCTCCAGTCAATAGCGTTTATTTTATACTGATATTTTGCTGAATTTACGTTAGTATTTATATTACAAAATTAGTAAATTATATTATTAATAATTTAGCATTAAAAGTGTGAAAAAATATATATTGCCATAAAAAAGAAAAAAATGCGGAAGATATTTGCGATTCCGCGAATTTGCGGGGATTTCCACGAACAATTATTAGTTAGGTTCTAAGGAAAATTCCGCAAATGCCAAACCGCGATTACGCAGGGTTTGACTGTAAATCATATTTTAATGTTTTCATAAATTATTTTAAAAACTAAATGTTTAGATATTAATGCATAATAATCAGGAATGATAACTTTTTTATTTTAATGACAGAGAACTCATAATAGCAGGCAGATTATGTAAATAACAAAAATAAAGAAAGCAATGTCCTTAGATTCACCAAATTTAAAGAAACTAAGAATTTTCTCTGGGAATTAATAACACTCACCATCACACTACCACCATGCATAAACCTCAAAGTGACCACATCTCAAAGATTATCAGCTTTATTGATTACATCCATTGTGTACAGCATTGTGTGTGGTTGCAACAAAATGCCTGTCTGGTGACTGATTGTGGTTGAAAAGAAACGTGTCATGGTTTTCCCATTCAAGACTACACACCATGAAAAGATGCTATGCATTTTATTTTATCAGCAAGGGATTCTGAAAAGAGATTAAAGCCACTTTTGATCTTGAAAAAGAATCAACCTACTTCCCGTTGCAACAGAAGTTAGTGGATCTAGCTATCAGCTTCAACAAGAATGCTTGGGTTGACTATGAACTTAGTCACTTGGATAAGGTTATTGCCACCTTTTGTTTTAAACACAAACTCCTTGTTTAGGATGTCTACCAATGCCATAGAGCTCCTGAAATCAAGGAAAAGCTGTCCTGATGAAAATTAATGCTGCAGTCATTCCTACCAATGTCAGCTGAAACACATTTCACAAGCCAAGATTGCAATTAAATGTGGATGAATTGATGATGACTGAGGGAGGAACCTGCACCCACCTTTGTTGGAGATTCTCTGCATGGAAAAAAATTGGATGAACTGATGATTTCCACCAGTTTTTGTTGAATAGATGAGTGCAAAGGTGACCAGCTGACTTGTTTCCAGACTGGTCAACTCAGTACTGTAGGGAGAAACGATCTGATGAGCAGACTGGCTGAAATTTCCCTGGAGAACATTAAGAGTTTACATTCAATTAACCAGAATGAAGTCCACATTGATCGGATGAAAGAAAATAAGATCATTATGATGATCTAGCAGAGGAAGAAGAAACCAGTTCTGATGCAGAGAATGTGATGAATTTAGACAATTCTGGTACGATATAAATTATTAGTTGCAGGAAGTATGCAAGTTATCAGTCTTTTTTTTTTTTTGTTTGTTTTTAAGAAAATTCTTGAATTTACTTTTAAAAAAGAAAATAGCTGTGATTTTGATAGCATTTTCTTCTTGAAAGATTTTATCTGCCATCCCAACTTTCATTTTTAAGAATTTGCTTTTTTTTTCTTTGCTGTTGCTTGTATAAAAAAGAAAATGTTGAATGTTCAGTTCAGGTTTAAAATTAACAAATTGATTAAAACCTCTGTCACCTTGAACAGCATGGCATAGTTGGATGTAATATCATCATCCTTTCTCACTTCAGCATTTTAGTTTGTATTGTAGTACAGCCAGAAAAAATGTCTTGTGTACAGAATACTGAACTCACCACCTACTGCTTCGGGCCTGTGATATCAACCTAAAACAAGACGACGACTTTTTAGTTAATGCATCATACTAAAGATAGCTTTATTTCTCCTTTTTTCTTTTTTTTTTCTTATGATATAACTGCTAAGTAAACAAGAATGCATTTAGGTAATTTAAAGGTTATACTCTATAACATCTCATAAACTGAGTTACAGCTAAGAAGAAACATTAACACTTGTATACTGAAGTTACCTAGGAATCTTTGCCCTGAATTTGCTGGGTGGTTGTTTATATACTTTGCAGTTATCAGAGAAGAAGAAGAAGAAAACTAGAAGGAAAGTGAATCCAGAGAAGCGAGAACTATTCGGTTTTCCAAAAAATGAAGAAAATGTTCAAAGTACGTTTTGCAATTCTAGTGGTTTGTTTTTGCCATTTTATGGCTAGTCCAAGGTTTTGATTCTGGAACTGAAAGATAGAAAAAATAAAACATGAATAATGCTATTTTAAGTGCCATGGAATCCTATAATGTAGATTTAACCAATTAGATAATCATACACCTGACATACACCAGATGGAATTTAACTATATGATTTTGTTCCCAGTTTGTTAACTGCAGCATACACTGATGTAGTATTGTGGAAAGACAGGCTTAAAAGAGTAGAAATAAAAAGTTCAGTAAGCATCATTGAAGGATTCTATCAATATATATTAGACTAAACAGGTGATAGATCTGGTAAATTTTAATGGTCGGGAGATCATGGATGTTGTTAGCCTGCAGCGCTTGTTGACTTCAATTGAAAGCAACCAATATATTTTCCAGCATCTTGTTTGTTTGTTTGAGCATCAAATTTCCAGCAGCCATTACTAGGATTGCTTGAAATTACTCCTACAATATACTATTAATCAAAGCTTCAGCTACAGTAATCTTCCTCAGTTATGCAGTTTAATGTCAAACATAGTAATACTATATGATGGTTTGGTTTGATGGAGATTATGACCAACTTAATGATGGACTTATTACCTATTACCTCCATTGTTGCAATTGTTATTGCTACACTTTCAGAAAATATATTCTCTTGTCTTTAGCTGCATTTTTATTATTCATTGATGACACTATTCACATGGATAATAAATGTGGCTGAAGACAGCATGAGAATAAGTAAACTTTCTGAAATGTAGCAATAAAAATTGCAATGACAGATAATAGTAGTAAATTATAACTATGGCATACTCTTGTGAAAGCATCTGATTTACTGTTTGATGCTTTTATTAGGCTTTTTCACACATGTGCCAGTCTCCACCCAAAATTCTGCTTGGTCTGTCACTTCACAACAGGTCACCAGTACTTCCAGTTTAAGTTTACCTTAGATACAGCTGGTGAATTGTAGTGCAGGTATATACGTCTGAAGCTTTTCCATACCCCTACTTCATTACCTGTGATAAGCTTGTCATATAAAGGCATTGTTCTTTACAATTACTGTAATGAAGCAAGCAGGTTTCATTTCAGGAGACGCTTTACAGGCAGCTTATCTTAAAATTATGCAAATCAGCATCTTGTTATATGCTTGGTACTCCTGCCAAACAAACATATATATATATAACATTTTACCTGTTCTTTCTTTCTTCTTGTTCAAATTTTGCCTAATATTTTTTTCTGGTCTTTGAAACTGTTAAGTAAGTTTTTGGTGGGTCCTTCAGAAAGTAGTCTGTCTTTTTCTTAAATTTTCCTAGGTACAAATGAATCAAATAGGAAGGTAAGAGGACTTTCACTAAAGTCAGCTGATAAGAGTTGCAGTGGAAGCCCAGTCGACCCAAATCATTGTGAGGAAAACATAGTGCCTGTTCTCAAAGCAGAGTCATTGAGAGTTCTTGAGAAGAAAGAAGAAATTAAAAGTCTGTGCAGTAATGTGATGCCAATTAAAAACAAGCCAATCTACAATAACACTACAGAACCATGGTCGAAAAGTAATGTCATAGAGAATAACACAAATTTATTCAAGGATGATACTGCCATCCCTGTGCCATCTCAGAGCACTAGTTATATCCACTTATACCGTGAGTCTTTGGATGCAAACCATTTTAAACCTACGTGTTCTTCCGCAATTTCTAGTCACTCTTCTCTTGTGAGTGAATCAACAAGAACAGGTATCACATGCCCATCTAAAGAGATTGCATTTGGCCAATTGTCTCCAATTGCTAAAAATAAAAGTACTTTTCCTTTAGATTCAGTTCGCTTGTCACTTGGAGATGATTTCTTTTTTTTCAAACAGAGTGACGCTAGATTTTTTAAAGAAGCTTCAGTGGGGAAAATGGAATCAAAGGAGTTCTTCCATTTTGATCTTGAAGCTCAACCACAGGAATGGTATATTTCAGATAGGGTGAACTTAGAATCACAGCAGAAGGAAAGATCATCTCTGCCAAATGAATCAGCAAGCAAGGAAAAGGATTCCCAGAATGAAACTTTGCTGAAAAGCAGCAGATCTTTTTATGCGGTGCAGGATGCATTGGTGCAGACAGACGACCTCATTTGTGAAACTGCTTCAGACACTGCGTTATTTCTGTCTGATTTGTCAGTAAGGAGAGAGAGTGACTCTGAAGTGCAGGATGTGTCTGTACAAGCAGATTTCCCTCACAGTGAGACAAAAAAGCATAAAGAAGATCAATGTTTGGCTTCTGGGGGTAAGGAAGCCTTCAAACAGACTTCTGTAAGTCAGAAAGGCAAGGCACAACTTGTAGAACATACTGGTAAAAGTCCAAGTAAAGATTCATGTTACGAAGGCCAAGGTCTGCATGATGACCAAGCTCACTACAAATTGAAAACCAGTGCTTCAGTGTTGCATAGCAACGGAATTAAATTAGCAATGGAAAATAAAACTGGCACAGATGGCTGCAGCATTGTTTTCAGTGGTTCTGTATCCATGAGTGGTAGGGATGAAACTGCTCAGTGGCATTCAGGTTCTTGCACCAATAAGACGGCTTCCTGCGAACCTGAGTTATTGCAGAATCGCAAAAGTTATCTTTGGAAAAAGTTTGCAGGAGATTTTCAAAGCAGCGTACAGGAAAAACACAGTTTGACGGAGGAAACTCTGGATGTCTCTAAAAACAGAGCAAGTTTGGAAAAAGGGGAATCATTTCCAACAGATTATTCCTTGCTGGAGTTAATTTCTGCTCGAGAAAAAGGGGAATTAAATGCTGCTAAATCATATCCGGCGAAGAGCAGTTTAGCAGAATCACCAGATCTGTTTAGAGAAAACAGTTTTGGTGATTTCCTATCAGATTCAAAAGAATCTAATTCAAGACTTAAAGAGGATTCATTGGTCGCATCTTGTCACTCTTTTGATTCTTCTCCATCACTGAAGTTTACACCTTTGATGGATTATAGGTAATAATGAATTTTAATTATCACCATTTATGCAGTAGATTAAATTATGTTAATGATTGTTGCATTCCAGTTCATTTTATTTTAAAATGTAGTTCCTGAAATTCTTATTCAAATAATAATAGCTATATATTAATACAATATTTATTTATTAAAATATTGCACGAAAGTCAACACCAAATCACTTCAGCAGCCATATACAGGTGCATCTCAAAAAATTAGAATATCATGGAAGAGTTCATTTTTTTCCATAATTTAATTCAAACAGTGAAACTTTCATATATTCTAGATTCATTACACACAAAGTGAAATATTTCAAGCCTTTTTTTTGTTTTAATTTGGATGATTACGGCTTACAGGTCATGAAAATCAAAAAATCCACTATCTCAAAATATTAGAATATTTCATAAGATCAATATAAAAAAAGGATTTATAATATAGAAATATCGAACTTCTGAAAAGTATGTTCATTTATGCACTCAATACTTTGTCAGGGCTCCTATTGCATGAATCACTGCATCAATGCGGCATGGCATGGAGGTGATCAGCCTGTGGCACTGCTGAGGTGTTATGGATGCCCAGGTTGCTTTGATAGCGGCCTTCAGCTGGTCTGTATTGTTGGGTCTGGTGTCTCTCATCTTCCTCTTGATAATACCCCATAGATTCTCTATGGGGTTCAGGTCAGGCGAGTTGGCTGGCCAATCAAGCACAGTAATACCATGGTCAGAAAACCAGTTACTAGTAGTTTTGGCACTGTGGGCAGGTGCCAAGTCCTTCTGGAAAAGGAGATCAGCATCTCCATAAAGCTTGTCAGCAGAAAGAAGCATGAAGTGCTCTAAAATCTCCTAGTAGACAGCTGCGTTGACTTTGGACTTGATAAAACACAGTGGACCAACACCAGCAGATGACATGGCACCCCAAATCATCACTGACTGTGGAAACTTCACACTGGACTTCAAGCAACTTGGATTCTGTGCCTCTCCACTCTTCCTCCAGAGTGTGGGACCTTGATTTCCAAATGAAATGCAAAATTTACTTTCATCTGAAAAAAGGACTTTGGACCACTGAGCAACGGTCCAGTTCTTTTTCTCCTTAACCCAGGTAAGACGCTTCTGACATTGTCTTTGGTTCAGGAGGGGCTTGACACTGGGAATGTGACACTTGTAGCCCATTTCCTGGACACGTCTGTGCGTTGTGGCTCTTGATGCACTGACTCCAGCCTCAGTCCACTCCTTGTGAAGCTCCCCCAAGTTCTTGAATCGGCTTCACTTGACAATCCTCTCAAGACTGTGGTCATCCCTCTTGCTTGTGCACCTTTTTCTACTGCACTTTTCCCTTCCAGTCAACTTTCCATGAATATGCTTTCATACAGCATTCTGAAAGCAGCCAGCCCTTTCAGCAATGACCTTCTGTGGTTTACCCTCAATGAGTGTCTTCTGGACAACTGTCAAGTCAGTAGTCTTCCTTATGATTGTGGTTGTGTGTACTGAACCAGACTGAGAGACTCATGGTATTTATACTGCATAAACTGATTTACTCAAATTCAAAATGGAATATTCTAATATTTTGAGATACGTTTTTTCTATTTATTTTTTTTGAGATGTAGGCCATAATTATCAAAATTAAAATTAAAAAATGCTTGAAACATTTTAGTTAACATGTAATGAGTCTAGAATATATACAATTTTCACTTTCTGAAATAACTGACAAAAAATATTGAACTCTTCCACGATATTATAATTTTTTGAGATGCACCTGTATATCAGTTCTCCTTGGTAAAGATTTTTCTGACTCTTGTCAGTTCATCTTACATGTTGCTATAAAATTGTTAATGTATTATTACTTTTAATTAATTTCCTTTTTTTTTCTACTTCTAAGGTAAACTTGATTTTACCACTAACTTGTAAACAATTTTACTTGTTTAAATTCAAATAACAATATTTTATGAATGTTTTAACAGGAAAGACAGAAGTGATGAATGCGAATCAAGTGAAGATGATCTTGAAGCTTGTAAGTTTGTCATTTCCTTAAAATGTATTTTTTACATTCAAAAATTGTTTATACATTTTTGCACAGGGATCTCCAACTGTTCTATTCTGGAAGATAATCAGAAAGAAATAAAATTAAACTTCATAGCTTGATTAAACTACGTTAAGTATAAAATCAATTTTCTTACATAGATTAGCTTCCATTCTCATGACTGAACAGATGGGAATTGTTCTTATGTAGAACTCATAACTTATATTCAGACTTCTTGGTCCTTTATAATTAATTATAACTATTTCTTTCATCTTGTGCAATAAATAAGTGTGCTGAACATAACTACAAAAATATAGTCTGCAGAAAATGCAAAATTATGGTTTTCTTAGAAATAGATATATTACATTTATCTGAAACTCTTTTTAAGCATTTTAAAAATAAAGATTAAACCAGAATTATTCCTGCCTCCTCCCAAACAGAAGGCAGGCTGTTAATACATCAGTTTGTTGCTTTTAAATAATTTTAAAATTCCACAGCGATCCAGTCAAGAATTTTCTGTTCTCAAAGGATCTAATGTCAGGGGTCAGTCAGCAAAGATGACCTGATGATTTCTGAATGATATTGACTTGCTTTGTTTGTTTTTAGAAGATATTAACTCTTTATTAGTAAGCTTTGCATTTATTGCTGATAATTTCATTCATAGAAATGTTTCATTCACTTTAAAATAACCTGTTAAGAGATTTTAAAGGGGTTGTGATTGTACAGTCATATGTCCAAAATCCAGAAATGTTCGAAAACTCTATACTTTTGAAAATATTTAATTTAAAATAAATTAAAATGTAATCCAGATTTCTTGTCCAAAACTTTACAAATTTCCTGACTTGCCAATTTGTTTCTGGTGATGCACTTGACTTGAGGCAGTAGTTCCTGTGCTTGGAGCCAAGCCATGTTAGTACTTTACATACACTGCCACTTTTCACATGCTCTTGTTTCTTAGTGGTGTTTTCTGTCTTTTTGTGTTGTACTTTCTCATCATCCTGTATAAAACTTTGTTCACCTTTATTTGGAAGCAAATACAGGAAGAAATTTTTTTGGTGATTGCAAGAGTAAAACATTATTATTTATTCTTTTTCGTACTTCGATTCATGTATTTCTTAGTCCTAGGATATATTGTCCAAAAGCTGAGAGAGTACAGTTTCAGTCTCAAGGTTGCTGGATTTGAGAAATTATTTAACGATATTTAAAAGCTGTACACTGTAAAGTTACTTCCTGCAGTTGCTTGCTTCTAATTTCCAGACCATAGCACGCATTAACGGAAGCGTGCTTACGCAGGGTATCATGGGGGATATCACTATTTATGCCATGTGATATGTCGGAGGCTTTGGTGTGGCCAGCAATATAATAAAAGGATTAACAAACCAGATGTAGACTTTGTCTTGTGATAGAAAATAAATTCAGCAAATAGCAGTGATTTCCTCGTGGTTCAAGCTTTGTTCAGATGTTTTCTCATGAAATTCCACCAGCGTCATTGTTCTTCTGACTCTTAAGAAGATTACCATTAAACACGCTTCTTCTGTTTTAGTTTTTGAGAAGAACCGAACACCCAAGCCAAAATTGCCGATGGCGCCTTCTCCAGGGTATGTATGTATGTATGTATGTGTGTGTGTGTGTGTGTGTCTATGTATACCCTTCTCAGAAGAAATGGCTCAGCAGTACTTCAGAAGTGTTGGGTGGAGGGATCAGAAAACTGTAATAAAACTATATAACTATGAGCAAACAAAGTCGCCCCCTGTGGTGGCGTTTGGGTTTTCGTGTCTTATTTAAAGTAAATGGTTGTTCTTTCTAATAAAATAAATATCAATTTATTATTGATCTTGGTGTTTTTATTTGATAATTTAATGTTCTTTATGCTTTTTTTAAAATAAATTTTGGCAAACAAAATCAACAGTTTATTAAAAAAAAAACAGCAAAACAATGAATTTGGTAAAATTTACATGTAAGGTGATTTCCAATCCTATGTTAGACAGACATCTTTATGCTTTCATGTATTTACATAAACAGTTTGAAAACTCATTTTCATTATTTGGCACGAAAGCTCTTGTATCAGGTAGATCTGAAGATGTCTAGGGAAGAAATCTATCAGATTATTAATAGTTATTTAGAGTAGTTTTTCCCAAAATTGCAGATACTATCTCTATCTTTTTTGCCTATCAAAGATGCTCCTGTAGGTGCTCAGTGGATTTCACACCCTGGTGCTTTGGGGCCCAGGGAAGCAACTATATGACATCTTGCTCCATCTTTCTTCAAGATAAGCTGATTACTGTCTAGAAATCCTTGAGGAAGTACAGGCAGGATATTCTGAAGGATAGGTATCTAATTAGAAGAATTTTATGTCTATTAATGAGTGTGAGATCTGCCGTACCAGATGTCTAGCTACACTACTGCTCCAGAGGCTTTGTCAATCATTCTGTAAATGCATGTTCCTGTTCTGCGCAGTGGTTACATCTTCCTTTCTGTACAGATAAATTACTTGGTGCACAAACCCGTGTAGACCGAAAGATCAGCATCAATCAATACCTGTGTCTGGATCAGGTTTCTATGACCATGAAAACCACTTTGTTTTAGCATGGTCTGTTTTTAGTACCCTATAAATAACCAGGATAATCCTGCTTTTTAGTTCTTGTTAATTTTTTTCTGTGATATTGTTTTTCCAGGTTTGACAACTTCATCTCAGACTCTGAAATGAGCAGCGATGAATGTGACTCATTGTTTTACATAAAAACATCGAGACTGCTAAGGTACACAGTTTTGTTTTTAAACTTTTCTTGGTGAAAATTTCCATTATAAAAAAGAATAAAATTAATACAGATAGTGATGTAGCATTTGTTTAATTTTGAATTTTATTCTGATTTTAAAGATGCAAAACACTGATGTCTGTTTTTCTTTTGTTTCTTGTACTCGAGTACCAATCGCTTCTGTGGCCAGCCTCTACTCATTCCTTCTTTCTTGGACTTCAGACCTTACGGATCTATTCCTCACCATGAAAACCAACAAAAGTCCAACTCAAAATCTTCAAAGAAGCAGCAGCAAAACCTGCTTGGTATGGAATGTAGTTTGCTTCACTCCCAGTCAATTTGCTATAAAGTTCATATACTGATTACATGATACACTGGCTTCCTAAAGTTAGACAACAAACAAAGAAAGTTTTTCCCAAAATGACTGAAGTTTTGTTCATTGAATGATTAGCACAAACTTCTTTTCATCTAATGCAACTTTTATTGAAGAAATGTGCATATTACAAATAAATTCTAAAGGTGTAAAGATAAACAAGAAATTCTAGTTTGTGTGGAGGATGTTTCCACCTGATGGCAATACATGATTCCATGCTGTTTATAACCTGGTCAACAAGAGCAGGGAACAATAAAATCCATTGTTTTATCAGAGATGCATTCAGTTCTTGGAGCAAGGTGACACGACTTCCTAGAGCATTCCATACATTCTCAATAGGATTCAGCTCAG
This sequence comes from Nautilus pompilius, assembly GCA_018389105.1. Lineage (NCBI taxonomy): Eukaryota > Metazoa > Mollusca > Cephalopoda > Nautilida > Nautilidae > Nautilus > Nautilus pompilius. The sequence goes on along the minus strand of JACATO010000314.1, from coordinate 667,118 downwards.
GGTACAAGTAATGGTTTGGTCTTGATGATATGTGGTATGTATAATCAACCAATGTGGATGGGTGTCATTGTCCATTAAAATGAAATTATCTTCACTTGCACTTGTGTGTGGTCTGACAGGGAAATGTGACTATTCGCCACAAGCCTTTTAGCTACTGGCCAGTTTGCCATGAGTTTGTTTGACATCACATCTGCCTTATCGGATAAAGCGAGGAAGGGGTTGGACATCCTTGTGCATTTCTGTGAGGAAGACCGGTAGGAGAACATCAAGGTGGTAAAACTCAACCTTATTTTTTGTCATCCCTGGGTGCGGAAAGGAGAAATTGACAGTGGACAGTTATTCCTGTTTTTGATAGGTGACAGAGTGCAGAAGTTCTGCCATTGTGAATAACGAGGGAGGTGCAAAACAAAAATCCACACACGTGATGAAAATGTAAGGATGAAACTTGGTATACATTTCCATGGTGCTTTGGCCGCAAATGTGGAGTCATTGAAATCTGTGGCGAAAATGAAGCGGCGAGCATCAAAACATGGAACTTACAGCCCAAGTCATTAATGAGTGCACAAGTGTGTTTTTTTGCAAGCTACTCGGGTAACACTGCTCAATTTTTCAGCAATAAAAAAAAATATGGTGAGGGGGCAAAGAAATAAAGTCGATGCAGTTTCTCTATTTCCAGATAATCTCAAAACTCTTGTTATACTGGAAAACTACAAGACTATGAACCAAGGCATGTTGAAAACCTTTTGATCACTGACAGTAGCCCTAGTCCACACAAGTTACTACTTTTTGGCAGCCAATGGAGTCTACTTATATCAGAGGAATTGAAAACCTGGAATGTTGACAGAACATGTTGACCTGCACCACTATTATTTTCACGGCTATACATCAAACTCTCAGAAAGATTCAGTGGTCTTCATCCAGTATTTTATGCTTTGCTACCTAACAAGCAAAGGAATATGCCTGAAAGTCTCTTTCTACTTATTAAACAAGCTGAACCTGAAGTTTCCCCAGAGTCTGTTTCAAGTGATTTTGAAAATGCAGTATTCACTGCAATAAAGAACCTTAATCAAAATGTGAAAAAACGTGTGAATTGCAGCCATCCCACAGGTATAGCAGTAATGCTGGTCTTGTGTTGAGTGCAAAAATGACCTCTTGCATTTGTATCTGTTGCAGATTTGCATGAGGCCACAGACGGATTGGCAACAACTGCAGCCACTGCTTGGTTTGAAGACTATCGTCTAGGCCACCTGGCTTGCTGAGTTAATGGAAGACATCTGGTTTGATGTTTCCTCCAGAAATTGGATCAGGGTCCTCAACAAAAAAGACAGGACCAACGACCACACGGGCTATGCATCAAAGGATACAGGCCAGATTGGAAATGATACACTCAACAATATGGAAAGTCATAGATGGCTCTGTGGCATGCACAATGGGTGCAAGCAGCAAACTGGCCTTCGTCTAAACTGCTCGCGGCAAATAGTCCCCGACCCATCTGACATGGATCCAAAACACAACTCTATACCTTTTGTAGTAATGGTTTTTCCACAGTGTTTGTGGGCTGGTTGCATTTTCTGTTCCATCCAGTTGAATACGTGCCACAAGTCACACTGAAGGCTAAATTCTGACTCATCGTTAAAGTGAACATTACAAGAGTCATTTGGTGTTCAGGCGACATGTTAGCAGCACCAGTTCAACTGCTGCTGTTCATGGCAGCAAGTTAAAGAGGATGCATGCATGCCATGTATCATCTTGCATAGATCTCTCCCTTGTGCAGCCTCTTGCATACATATAATCAAGGCCGAATGTGTGTGGCTGCAGAGATCAGAAGCAAGTTGGCTAGTACTGAAGTTCTGTTTTGAAACATTCCAATTATCTGCTGGGATTGTGATATCTTTTGACAATATCTCTCTGCTGAACCCACACTACTGTCCACATTTAGCCATTTTGTCACTGTTCATCCTCTATTTTACCAACAGTTTTACACCTTAGAAAATCTGTCAAATGAGTACAGTTACCCATTTGTAATGTTGTTCGTTCTTCAAAACAATTATGCTAACAGACCCAAAATTGACCAAGGCTAATTTGCACATGTATACTGGAAATTATTTACATATTTCTTTGATAAAGGTTGTATGAAGAGGAGATTTTGATAATTGAGGTTGTGGAATAAATGTTTTAACATTTAGGATTTTTTTGTTTGTTTGTTTGTTACGTAACTTTTGGAAACCAGTGTAACTGGATTATTTTTCTCTTTTATAAGTTTTTTTTTAAAATTCTGTGTCCTATCCTACACCATTTTGAAGATAACATTTGATGAATAAAATTACTGACTGTGACTGACTGCTGTAAAGCTCTGCTTTATTATATATTTTTGTGGCAATTCATTCTTCAACTTGGAAAATGCTGTCCTGACATTTGAGGTCTAAGGACATCCCGCAGAACTGAGCAAGAGAGGGAGGTGTGGACCAGGTGACTAGTTAGATAGGTATGGTTGTGGGCTTTAGACTGGTGGTCAAGGTTCAAGCCAGTCAAGAGTTACTTGCAGAACCACCACCACTAAGTATTTGAAACCCCTAGAACTCTTCATTTTTAGATGTGGGAGGAAACCATTCTAGGGAGTTACACCAAGTCAGGCTGCTGCTGACCACAATTCAAACCCAGGCTCTCGACCATGGCAGTCCATTTGTTTACTTCTGGATCACAAGCTGTTGTGGTAAAGTGATCCAGTCTTTCTTTTTTTAATACAACCATTGATAAACAGCATTCTTTATGGCATTTTGATTTTGTAAGTGTTGCCCACATGTGCCTGCCTGCCTGCCTTCAACAGACCGAAAAGATGAAAGTCTATGGGTACCTAATGGGTTGTATGAAGGTTGAAGGAGCACTATCAGATTCAACGATGGCCTCTGAAGCTCATGTAAGGTTCATGGACCTTATCAAGTACAAACTTTAGAGTAAGGTTATCAATTATCATCTCTAATTTATGGTAACTTATACAGAGACCTTTAACTCATCTGTATAATGCATCAATCTTTGTAGATCAGTTCATCAGTTTTCTGTGTTGTCTTCATTAGCTGCTGATTTTGATGTCTGTCTTGGAGTTCATTTCTTCCACTTTACACAATTTACCCAGCATTTCATGGTATCCACATCAACAAATAAGAGACCATATACTTTCATCATTTGATGGTGAATTTCATTTGGCAAAATCATTTCAGTTGTTAGAAATTCAATTACCGATTTCTGGTTAATGTCTAGGAATGCTGGCTGGCATTCTGTACTGCTATGGTATGATTCTCACTGGTAGTTTGTGAGAATCAATCTTTCACAGCTGTGACAAAATGTGCAAAAGTATCTTGAATTTTTTTCATTACTCTACCACATTCCATCATTTACAAAATAAATAGGAAGCAACTTTTTGAAAATGTATATTTCTTTGTGGCAGGGGTTCGTTGTTAAGTGGTGAGGGTTCAAATCAGTGAATGATATAATTCTTGTAAATTGTTTTGTTTGATCATTTAGACTGTTTTACAACCATTTTTGTTTTTGTTTTTTTTTTTTGTATCTTTTAACAAAACTGATTTGATTGTACTTGATGTAACCTGCAAAATTTTGATTAATCTTTATAATGATTTCACATTTCAAATATTACAGTTGTTGTCTTTTTTTTTTTTTACTTTAGAAAATATAACTGAGCCAAAGGTGGACAAGCAGTACAGTTTCCTCTCATCCCTTTCACAGCAGGTAGAGTTTGAGAAAAGACGACATCCTGAAGCCTTGAGGTAGGTGTGGTTTTCAAAATAGAAGCTGTATAACTGCTGATGAAGAAAGTGCACTTATATTATTCTGTCATTAACTCTGGTGTTAAGATCTCTCAAGCACTACTTTCAGTTTATTGTTTACAATTTAAGATGCCTCAAAAGGTGGAAAATTAATTCTGTTATGCACATCTTAAACAAAATGGCAGTTCAGCATGTCATAAATATTTTGAAAATTTTATGAAAAAAGATGGAGAAAGAGTCTTGAAATTTTATTTATTATCAAGAAACAGATTCCCAGTTTTGAAGGTACAATTAGAATATACCCTTACTAAGCAATATCAATTCTTATCATAGATGCAAAAACTAATGGCATTATTAATAAACCAATAGAATGTTTAACAAATGAGGTCCATTTTTTCTATCATAATATTACTCTCTGATGGAAAGCAACTTTATTTGCATTTTTTGTAATGAAGCATATTTAATTTCTTTTTATAAGAATATTTAAAACAATTTTTCAAAAAATCTGATATCTAGGAAGATCATATTTACAATTTTAAAAATGGGAAAAGATAAGATTAACATTGACAAATTTTAAACTAAGATGTATCCCTTTAGCAGAAAGACTAGATTATATCACAAATTGTCTTGTCTAGTCGAGTGAGAGTAAGCTTAATTTATCTACATTAGTATAGCATTATTATTAGCTTTGTTTTGTTTAGAGTTACAAGAAGGCAAGAATCCATTATGGCTTTTGATCCCAGTGCGCGAGTCCTGATGATCGATTCTGATCAGAAGACAATGGTACAAAGTAAGTGAAGTGAAAGCAGCTGAAGTAACATGCATAGTACCTCATTTAGCACTGGGAATTTTCATATCTTAATAAAATGAAAAAAAAATTTTTTTTTTAACTAAAAAAAAAAAAAAAGATCTCTCAAGCACTACTTTCAGTTTATTGTTTACAATTTAAGATGCCTCAAAAGGTGGAGAATTAATTCTGTTATGCACATCTTACAACAAAATGGCAGTTCATGATTACTTTAGAATGTCACTATATTCCACATTTGAATGCTGTTTATGGTTTTTGCCTGGAAAAAAAATGTAATCAGTGTTACCTTTTTATTTAATTCTAGTTAGTTAATTAAATTACCATAACATGAGTAGACAAAAAAAAATATTTTTATCAAAATGTTTTAAGCTTTTGTGTATTTTTTTAATCAAGAAGGATGGAAGATTATATTCTTCTGGCTTAGTAAAGTTATTTTGGGCATTTTGTTAATAAGAGACCAGCACTGATTCTGTAAAAAGATTTTCAGATATTATGAATCTAGGATATAGAAGGACAGTTAAAAGTATTGGATTTACCTGACTTGAAATGTCTGAGGGTGGTTTTGATGTGGTGCTTTTGTTTTTTGTGTTTTTTTTTTTTTTCAAAACAACAGGGTTTTGAGTACTTGGGCTGAAGGTTATAACTATAGGTTGGCTGAACTACCACCATTGTTCTGTGATGAAAGAAAAATGACTTTTCAGCAATATAGTAAATAAATGAAATATAATACTAGTAATTGTAGTTAGTGATAGTGTAAACCAGTTTTGAAATCAAATTTAGACATTTATTACCTTGGAGGCCTTGCATGATCTTTCCCATCACCTTATAATAAATAACTAAGTTAACCCGAGCTATTTTATTTTAATTAATACATTTCTTACCCTGAAACCCACAGTCTAAAAAAGTTGGGGTCGGCACTACATGTTTGGTTTTTCTTAAATGGCTATTGCTAAATTCAGGAAAGGATACTGCTTTGTTTTATTTATTTGATTTTATTCATGTTCCCTTTGTAACAGGACAATCTTATAAAGGCATGACTCATCAACACTTAAGATGAGGATATTCATTCACCTTACCATCTGCCCACTTTTGATGTCAAAATTTTCTACCAGACTGTATTTACAATGAGGATGGAGGAGAGGAGGATGGTGGGGGGAGCAGAAAGAAGAATAGCAGTTCTGAGTAATGATTTCTGAAGATCAAATTGTTAGATGAGCATGTGGAGAGAAATCTGTCAAATTCTATAATGTAATCACTGATTCCAATCATTGTTCATTTATTTAAAGATATGTGAAGCAGTTCAAGAAATACAGAGAAGATCTCTCAGCACATCTTTTTCAACTTTATAATAAGACTGTCTTTGATAATCAGGTGGGTGTTTTAAACATTTTATCATGCCTGTGATACTCCATGCTGCTTTTGCTGTCTTAATCCAGTGAAATTTCCATTTTTTTTTATTTAAGTCTTTGAAGACATCATCCAGCAGTGGATCCATGCTGTTATTTCTGGTATATTACAGAATACAATCAAAGGATTGTAATTTTTTGTAGTTAAAAAAGAAAAGGAATGGAGGGTGACTAAAGTCTATTCCAAGCTATCACACTTTAAACAATGTTTTTGAGAGTGAGGAAGGGTGGAAATGGTAATTAATTAATTAATTTTTTTAACACACACGTATAACATTTATGTTTCTTGTACCGGCATGAAACTTTAAGATGTAATGCTGTTTTTTAAAGTGGTGCCTGGAGCTGAAGCAAAACCCTGTTCAAAACAATATCAAATACTATGGGTGAAAACACGTTGGTTCCGACCCTGTAAATGGCATTGTATTTTGTGTTGATTGTGCTGCTGGAAAATTAACAATACTACACTGATGATGGACCACTATTTCATGAATTTACTGTCGTCTGTAAGTAGATATTGCAACTAAGAGGCAACAGCTTTTCCCTGTCTCAGACTTTATAAAACAATTTACATTAAAAAATATGTTAGATCCTAGGTGTCTGAATGGGCCCCATGATCTACTGTTTGAAAGAGGACAGGCAATACCATTAACTTTGTTTGTTTCTTTACTACTACTTGTCTTTTTTTTTTTTTTTGGTGGGGGAGGAATGGGTAATAGCCCTCTCGATGCTGCTCATCGTAATGTTTGCTCTTCAGATCAGACTACAATTGACCATTTTGACTTGTTTGCCAGTGTGTGTCTAAATCCAGTTTGTGTTTGAATCTCTGCTCTTTATTGAAAGTTCATTTGTACTTTCTCCAGCTTCCTAAAGACATGCCAGTCAAGTGGAACAAAAGACTCTTAAACACTGCTGGCTACTTCAAAAAGCAGCGTACTTGTGTGGGACGCTTCATTAGCTACTCTGGTGAAGTGCATCTTGGCACTAAAGTATGTGACTCGGCCGGTAAGCTTATTCAAGGAGCCAGTGCCTTTGGCCCATTCAACTTATGCAGTTAAAGTTTTAGTTTGGATATGAACTTCCTATTTTTGCATTGGTTAGTTTTGGGTTTTTTGGTTGATTATTTTTAATGGATAGTATGTTGAAATCAAGGAGAATTGTCTGTATAAATCATTGCTATCGATAATCTTTTGAATAAATGAATATTTCAAGATTGTTTATTGTAAATCAGCCGCACTTGACTTTCTTCCAAGCCACTTTTTCTAACCCATGATCAGTCACTCGTGTTTACCCAGTGTGAGAGATAATAGCAATTTTTTTTTCTTTCATTGATTAATTGCATTTATAAAATTGTTTTAGATGGACAGTAGATTTTTATTAGCCGAAAAAATAAAAAAGACTGCAAACCAGCTATATGAAATTTTAAAAGCTGTTTTTTTTTTGTTTACTTATTTTTTTTTTGCTAAGAAACTTATCAAAATATCAACGCTGTTAAATTTTTTTATTGTAGAAAGAGTTCGGTGCACCCTAATCCATGAACTCTGCCATGCAGCAGTATGGTTGGTAAACAGAAGCCGAGAATGCCATGGTCCAATCTGGAATTCTTGGTAAGACCAAAAGTAATGCTCCTTGTAACAGTTTTGTCTGCTGAAAATCTGCACATGCTTTTAACAGAAATAAATGCTGTCCTGATGATAGCAGCTGTTCTTCCTTGGATGCACGAGTCCTGCTTGATTTATCAGAAGCATTTATCAATTCAGCAGGGCTGTTCTCCTTGGGAATGTTTTTCTTTTTAAGATTAAACACCAAGTTAAATATCAGAGGACTAATCAGAAACAGCAGCTTGTGCTGATAATTATTTTAAAAATATATTTTTGTTTAAATTACGCAAGTAATTATTTTTCTTAGACCTGACTATTAACACTGGATATATTTAAAGGGAAATGTGAATTTATTTCAGGGCAAGAAAAGCAGTTATGGTGCATCCGGAGTTGCCTCCCATTACTCGTTGCCACACCTTTTCAATCACCACTAAATACATTTATGAATGTATGGGCTGTGGGAAAAGGTGAGACTACATTACTAGTTATGTTTATTTTTGTTTGTAACCAGAATTCTTTTAAGAAATTATAATTTACTTACTTTTGGTTTGTTTGTTTTTGTTTTCGCTCCTATCACTCAATCAGCCAACACTAATTCATTGTAGAAAAGATGGTTTTGAGCTTTGTTCACTGCACAGGAATTGATCTCAATTTATTATTAAAATATAAATGTATCGCTAACAATCGTGGCGCTACCATACAGACATTGACGACAGCTCCTCGAAGTTATGAATAGAATATACTGTACTTAAGAAAGGAATAGTTTTTTTTTAAATATTAAATGTCTTTCTGTTTTCACACTTTTTAAAGCTTAGATATCACTAGACGACTTATTGTTGGTGTGTGTGTGTGTGTATACTAGTTGAAAAATTTGACAAAAAATATCGTGAATTTAAATAAGAACTACGATTTCTTATTTTGTATCCTTGTAAATTTTTCGTTTATTTATTTAGGGGGGATTATCTCCCTTGCCAATCGTATCACAATCGGCAGATTTTAACTTGTTTTTAGAATTATTTTTGATGAATTATTAGGTAATGACTTTTGCTGGTTTAGATTATTCGTGACTTACTGCCACTCTAGGTAACCACTAATTTAAATGTAATTATAAAATGTATTAGGAAAATTTAGAAAAATTAAGCTTCTAATCTATTCGTTTTTAATAATATCATTAAAAGAGTCCATTATGTGATTGACTAATTATTCCCGTAGCGTAATTGTTTATTCTGATTATTGGCTAACTTTTATTATATATTTGCTTTTTTTTTATGTCACAGGTGCTTTCTTTTTCTCTCTTTTCAGAATTGGCCGTCATTCAAGGTCCCTGGACACCGATAAGAGAGTATGTCGCTTTTGTCATGGTCATTTTACACTTCTCCAGAACAAAGAAGGCAGGTCAGCCACTCCAGCTCGGACCCCCAACAGGTTTGCCATGTTTGTGAAGGAGAACTACAGAGAAGTGAGACAGAACACCACCACCCCTCTAACTCACAAACAAGTCATGAATATTCTCAGCTCGGAATTCAAACAAAAAAATACAATTTCAGATGATTGAACCTTAGCATTAATGATACAAATTAAATTGTTCACAACCCCAGGGATATTGAATCAGCTTCTTGAATATCCCTAAGCTTTGGGTGGCAATGTTTGGTGTACACAGTTGTTTTTTCCCTAACCATACAATATAGGGTTTTAACTCAATGTTAAGGTCTTCACATCTGGTCACTAAACACAGTTGTTTTTTTTTTCTCTTATCACTGACCTTTAGATTTTTTCCTTATTCTTTTTTGTTAGATTAGTAGTAGTGAAAATTCTATTAATTTGCTGTCTGTCACCTTATCTTTACAATAAGGGATATTTGAGAGTTCGTCTTGCTGACAAAAATAAAAGGCTCAACACCTGGATCAGAATTAACTTTCAATCTCCCTTCTTTTTATGTAGGTTTAATTGAGTAGTTTTTGGTTTTTCTAACAAAGACAAATTCTTGAAAATTTTTTTAAATTATTATTATTGTAATGAGATCTTTTTAGTTAGTTGATAAATATCTTCATCGATGGATCTGCAGATATGTCACAGTGTACTGACACTGATATCACAGGTACTGCTGTTTCATAAATATTAGATTTGTTGTTTCGGTTTTATTTCACTCGACTATTAGTGTTGGGAAGGGAGTTGTGATTTAAAGCTTGGTAATCAAGTTTCATTCGAACTGCTGGTTGTCCCAGGCAGAATTGACAACTTGTCGGTCTGGGCAGCAGATAGTCATTGTCTGTTTTTACTGAACTGAAAAAAAGATATATTCCTGACTGTAGTTAGATGCTCCAGAAGGTTGAACTTACAAGTTGTTGACCACCATTCCCTCGCGCCACTTCTGCGGGACTCTTTGACACACTCTCAGCCCTCTGTGTAGACCTCTGCTCTCACTCAGTCCGATGTCACTCGATCTGTCCCTCACCACGCGATCCCCGATCCAGACTGTCCTCAATCCCACCGGAAAACTCCAACCACTCGCTTCCAGCTGCGCACGCACCCCTCCCCCCCTCCAGGATCCTTCCCTTTTTTCGGTCCCCTGATGTGGCTGGCAGGCAGTGCTCTGTTGAGATCACACTGACATCATAGAAAATCAAGAATAATCAAAAACCAAAACATGAGGATTGTTTGTGTAAACTTAGAATTTGTAGATTGTTCATGGTTTTGGTTCCTGTTGTCCTTTACTAGTCATCAGCCGGAGGATCTGCTGCTCAGGCAGAGTTTCAATCCTTAACTCCAACTCCTAATGGTGGGCGGATTTATAGGAATGATGATCTTCCTTATACCTCAGTATGACAGAACCTCTTCTTTCTGGAGTGCATGGATTTCATCATGTGTGGAGAGAAGTATTTTCAGCAGGGCCCCTCATTTCTGATCCATTTCAGGTTAGAATGAATAGCCCAGAACTGTATTCTGTGGTCAAACATTCCTCTGAAGTGTGATACGTAGGGCAGCCAAAAAATTTACCAATACAATTTTTTTTTTAATGACTTCAGAGAACTTTTTTTCTATAGAAATTGACTGAAGTTGACTGAATCAAAAGAAAAGCATAATTACAATCAAACATGCAATGAAAACACTGTTATAGTGTAGAACAGTGTATTTCTGAATGCTGTTTGGAAGGAAATCTGTCTTTAGCAAGCAGTTTTTTCAGCATGGAAAGAAAGCTGCTTTCAACAGAAACTAGAGTTGGTTGGCATTTCTTTAGAAAATATTGTATGCCACAAATATACAAAAATTGACTTTATTGACTTTGGTTTCCCTAGTGATAAGTATGAGAAATGTTTGTGCCAGGTGTTTACAAATCTTTGGATCATCTTGTAGGTGTCATGGAATGTATTCGGGTACTCCAATATGAAGCTGTGGCGGCGCTTTGTGCATGCTATCAAAAATATGATGTTGGCCGTGGAGCAAGTTATATCTGATTGCATACAGGATGACTGCTTGTTGGTGCCAGTGATCATGGTTTATCTAGTAGGTTTGTTGCATAAGCCGTCTGTCCACAGCATGCAGAAGGTCCCAGGTGTTTTTCCTCTCCATTGCTTGTGTGGTTCAGTTTGATGAAGACAATACATTTCTTGACTGTTGTATTGTTTCTAAATCCTTTCACAATGGGATGAGCATGATTAAAAAAGAGATGGTGGTTCTGTTGTTCTTTCTTTATTTCCAACACAAGTGACATAGTGATATGATTATAATGAAAAATTAATGGTAGCCGTGTGTCTTTAGCTGACTTGACTTTGACCGTGATTTTTGGTTGAAGGCACAGAACTGCACAATTTCACCTCGCACAGCATGCATCTGCTAGAGTCCATTGGAAGTAAGGCCGTGAACAGTGCGTTGTTGAAATCTGTATGATCTGAGCAAACACAGAAGAATCTGATTGATTGTGATTTGACCCTAGGCCCTTAAACGTTATTGGGACGAAACTACATTGTGTGTAGAACTTGATGTGAAGTCGGCATATTTGAGGATAACACAGTCAAGGAGCAGTATTTCCTTTTTGCTTATTACAAAGGTTATTCTAATATTTTACATTACATATATGGAGGTATTTAACTGAAGGCGTTGTTTCTTACCTGTAAATTATGTATAAGTGCTTTATTTATCCTTTGCAGTGACAGCAGCAGCTTAAAAGAGGCATGCAAGGCTAACTCTGTTGCCTGGAGTCACCTCTAACAGAGAATTTCTTTGTAACAGGTGATGGCACTGAGCACGATTGTCTTTACATTGATGCTGCACTTCCACTCTGTGTCATTCTTCCCGTATTGCATTATATGCATGATCTGTTTGATACACACTTCCAATAATGCTGTCTGAGGATTCTTTCTTCAGGGTCACTCACCATCTCCTGTTCACACTGTTGAGCTAACCTTTCCAGTTCTTCGTTGCTAAGGCCACTCCCATTGACATAAGTAGCCCCTCCACATCATCAGTATCCACCTAATCCATTCCTGCTTGGTTGGCCAGCTGTACAATGTCATCTTTGGTTATTTGCTGCTCTTTCCCAAACCCCACAAAGTCGTTGCATGCCTCTGGCCATAATTTCTGCCAGGCACCATTCCTATGTGTGCTAGCAATTTCATTCCAGGATTCCCTTGATATTATGAATAGCTTTCGTGATATAGTGGTCCCTTGAGAATTTTCTAATAGTTTGAGTATCCTCTCTGTCTGTCGCAACCTGCTGTTTGAGGTTCAGCTTGATATGATTTCTTGATCCATGGTTGCAGAATTGAAGTACAGTAAAGTCTCATTTAACACCCCTGAAAAACACCGTTTTAAGAGAAATGTAATTTCCCATAAGAATACATAATTAGGTAGGGATGCATGTGGGAGGGTGAAAAGAGATGAAGAGTAACACAACAATTAAGTACTATGAGTGTGCATTGTATGATGTATTATATTTTATAGATAAGATAAAATAATAAAACAAAATCAAATTTTATTTATTTACTTTATATCCTTTAAGTTTCTTCTATGTTGATTGGTGAAAGTGAGAGGGTATACAGCCACTACTTGTCATCAACATTGACAGGGTCATCAATGTCGTCATTGTCTGCCACTACCATTGAGGTTGAAGGAATGGCAAATTGAGGAATTTCTCGTTTTTTCATAAAATGCTCAATTGATAACTACTTAGATTTTTAGATTTCAACATTTTTTCTTTATAAAGTTGGCAATAACAAAAGATAGTGTAGTTTAGCTACACTGGCATTTCGCTGATGATCAGATTCTTTACCAAAATTATTTAGAACCAATAAACTAAATGCTCTGGATAATCTCTTGGTCGTTAATATGCGTGTGGGTTCTTGGGTTTCATCAATGATGTCAGCTTTATTTTCTCCTAGTTGCATGTTCTTCACTAGAAAGTTTTCTGTGCGAGTCTAGTAACTCTGGCACATCTTCCTCTTCTACCTCATTAAAGCCTGTTTTTTGGCTAAAAGAACAATTGATGACTTAACCTTGGAAACGTTTTCATCTGCCTTGAGCCCTTTAAATTCACTGACACATTCCTGCCATAATTTGTGCCACACAACATTCATACATGAAGATTTCATATCTCGCCAGGCCTCACTGATGTCAATTGCATTTTTATATATTAAAATTTTCCAAAACAGTTTTATTGTTGGTTTTTTCCTCACCATCGGTGTCATAAATTAACTTGTCAAAAGTGCGGCATAAATAATGAGCTTTAAAAGCCACAATGGAGTGATTCATGGGATGGATTAATGTGGGGCAAGAATAGGACTGATATTTTCTGATAAATCCACCAGGTTTGGTGGATGGCCAATGTCTAAGATGAGTAGCACTTTGAATGCTAAATATTCTCATTCACAATAATATTTCATTTCATGTAAATAAACTTTAAAATATTCCATGAAAATTCGGGACATAATCCACCCTTTTTGTTAGAACAGCAAGAGGTTCCTTTAAATACCCTTTCAAAGTTTTAAGGGTCCACGCATGAGAAGCCATTAAGGGTTTAAGTTTCAAGTCTCCCCATGTGTTGCCTCCTAAAAGGAGAGAGCATCTATCTTTGGCAGCTTTAAAACTGCAGAGAGCAGCATTTTTGTCATCTTGAGAAATGTAAGTTCTGTTCAGCATCTTCTAATATAATCCAGTTTAATCTACATTGACCACCTACTTAGGGCTGTAACTTGTGTCAACTTAGGGCAGCTGCTTCACCCGTCACTTTTATGTTATGCAAATTAGAATGCTTCTTGAACTGGAAAACCATCCCTGACTCGCTTGAAAGGGTTTCATTCACTTCACTCACTTTCGTTTACTTTAAAGATTCATACAAACTTAATGGAATGTTTTGCTGTATTTGATGCTCAATCCAAATACCCAAAAGCCTTTCCATTGTTTCCATATGTTAGGCTTACTATGGTTGGCTTTGGTGGTGCTCACCGACATAGCTGTCAGACCATTTTATGGCATTAGCACAAATATTTCTGCACATTGATTCATTTAGCCCGAGAGCATGGGAGGAGAGATCCGTCAGTCTTTCACCTTTCTCGAAACGTTTGATAACTTGTAATTTTAGTTCCAAGGAAATACTTTTCCATTTCCTTTTTTGTTGGTGAAGCACTGCTGTCATATTTTCTTTTTGATCCCATCTTTGGTAAAGGATGGCACCAAAATTTTGTGATATAAACAAACACCACCGTCACAGAAAAAGAAAGCTTTAGCTAAGATGGCGACTGGCTAACGCTGCCCGCGGAAGAACACCGAGCCAACACGGTCCTTCTTGTGGACTACCTTTTCTCTCACACAGGATGATGTTATAATGATATACCACCATGTAAAGTGATGTGTGTGTATTCCCTAATGGAAACAACAAGTAATTATGAAACTGTTTTAAACGAGACTTTACTGTACATGCCGCTAAGTATTAATTCTGGTATACTACTATTGATAGTGCTGCCATCTCGGGGGAATATTATTGCAGATATTTCAAACAGTCTTAATGTACTCCATAGCAAAGCCTGATTTTGCTGTAAACTCTATTAATGGCATCAGGCAAAGCAAAATAGAAACTATTTTCCAGTGCCATTATCTGTTTGCTTTGTGTGAAGCATCAGTGCAGACATGTTGCTACAGTGTAAATCTGCAAGAAAGTCGAATAAAGGGGAGGAATGGGTGGTCCAAAGGAAGCAGAAAGAAACATGACTCTGTCAAGAAAACTTAAATTAAATCAGGAAATTAAGCTGCTGGTTTTTTGTGGGAAAAGATCTCCACTGTTCCATCAGTCTTATTGGCTTTTACTTGGTAACTCATTTTCCAGATACATAAAATCATGTAGTCATGGAGGGACAGCAACAGTAACTCTGTACTAAGCTTGGCTGACTTCTAGGTAGACAAAACAGCAGTGGTTCATTTGATTTGGTGTATCTTTAGAAAATCGTGATTAAATGTCAGCATTGGATTTAACTATAAGGAGGCAGGGTATTTCAGTGATTGTTTTACCTGGCTGCTATGTACACGCCATAGATCACTGCTGAAAGGATCATCCCATCAAGTATGTGCCCTGATTAGCTGTTCTGTGTCCCCTTTTTTTAAATCTAAAAACAAAGCGGTGCAATTCCAGATTCAGGATTGGTTGTCTTTCTTTTTCTAAAGTCTTATGTTTAGTAAGGTGTGCTTTGAAAAATAAAAAAAAAACAGCACAAAATATACCTATACTATTCCAGTTATGGTGGTGGTTCTCCTTAGTCTCTGGGATTTCATTTTTTCTTGTCAAGGTTACATATAAGTCAGAGGAGCAAGACGTTTGTTTATCTAGAGGTCCGTATAGAAATACCATGCATGCGTCACGTTAATGAAACTGTGTATCAGTTCTGAACATCATCACAGGCAAGGCGTTCCATGGTTTAATGACTGGGTCTGGAAGGGGGGGGGCTACCTAATGTTTAATAGTGTAGTTTTAGCCAGTTACCTTGAGTTAAAATAATATTTGGAATTGTTCTCTAGTGAAATTTGTTAGTTTTTATGAAACGTTCCTGAAAATGAATAGGCAACTTTACCAGTTTCTTTGTGACCAGAGATGTGTGGTGCACTATCTGCTTATCTGGTGGTGGTGGTGTTCACAGCACTAAGGTAAACTTTTTCTTTTTTTATAAGTCAGCAACGCACCTCTTTTATTGATGACTTTGTGTTATCGCTCAATGCTGTTGTGACTTCCATTCTGGATTCAACAGGTTGAACTATTAAATTAAAAATATCTGTTCAACTCAATGAGGCTTCTTTATTTTTTCTGACCTGGTTCTCAGCTGTCAAGCAATGAAGAAAGATCTGTTTTATATTTCTAAATACAAAACTGTTTTTCATTAGAAAATGACTTGACTTTTTTTCTTTCTTTTTTTTTTTGTAAGTTTCATTCTTTGAAGTGCTAGGATACTTTCCTTATCTGGTTTTGTCAGCAAAGGTGAGTAATAATAAGATTAGTTCATCGCACTGTCCTATAGAGAGACACCAACTGACCCTTAGTGGAACAGAGTCATTCTGCTTAATTCTCTGTGAGCCATCTGGGGTTGCATTTGCACAACCATAAACACACTACCTTTGTGGAGACAGATCCTATATATACGTGATTTGCATTACAACAGTGTTGACTAAATGTAGAACAACACACACACACTCTCTCTCTCGTGATTCTGGGGCCAGTGGTAGTCTTGAACACCTAATGGACAAGTTTGAGTGAGTATTATTGTCTTGCTAACAAGTTGTGTAGTTCTGTTTGCTATAAGCAAACTGATACATTTTAATCTACTAAAACAATAGCATTTATTATATATCAAATGTCAGCTCTTTATAGAAATTGAGAAATTATGGGGGTCATTTACTGGTAACAAGGTGATGGAATAATTGGTTACAGATAATATCCAAAACTAAGATCCCTTGAAGCTTGGAAGTGAAAATATTTTGGTCACTGAAAGCCAACAGTCATCACCTTAATGATGTTGTTTTTATTTGTGAGTAAAGGGGCAGGAAATTTGAGTTATAAATGCTTTATCAATATGAGGGCATCTATAACATCAAAGTACAACCATTCCACCATGCTATTGCTGTTTTGGAATAATTTTTACTGTTATGAAGAATATATAGTATAATTCTTTTACCTAATCTGGCACCTGCCAGATTAATGTACCCCTTTATATCCACCTAATTAAATAATAGACACAATTTGCCTATAGTACAGGAAATCACAATAACGCTCACTCAGCTATAATAGTAATGTATAGTAAAACAAACAGTACTGTAGTAAAAACTTGCCTAAACTAGATGAAGGATGAATAGTACTGTGTGTTGCAGATGGTGGCTTTCCTTATGTACCCTACCGGTAGGACAACACTATAGCTATACTGTAGTACTAATGTCATTAAAAAACTTCCTTTTCATTTCAATGCTAGCTGAAGTGCTATTCTTTGACAACAACAAAATAATAATTCAAAGAAATTAATGTTTATTGGAAAAATGAGTAATATAAAATGTTTTCACAGAGCATTAAGTATCCAAACACACACCAGCAAGTGCAGGAAGGTGACTGACTGGTTCACAGCACCGCACAGCTGTGATAAACCAGACTAGTTCAGCTTGGTGCTGGATTAAATGAATTTTACTGTACTATAGTGTAGAGCAGTTTCCCTTGTAAAACCATTATAGTTTACCTTGGTGCATACATTAATATGCTAGGGTAAGAAATCAACTATCTATATTATAGTATTCGTAAGTACATGTACTGTAATATAATGCTACAGCTTACTCAAGTACCTATACTGTTAATGTGTAACTTTTCAGTATCCATGAATAGAAATCCTTCCACTGGCATAAATAAAGTGCTAGTGAATTTAGTTTTGGTAATCAGACAGTTATTTCATATCATCCGTATCACATATAGTGCTAAGGGTAACCATGCAGCATCTTGCATTGCTGCCCTTAAGAACAGTAGAAACTTGTCTCCCAAAATCTGGACCATTTGGCGAATGAGACTTAATCCATACTTAACTTCAAACTCTGTGCTTCTATCCAAATAACACTGCTGTTTGTTGTTTTTTTCCCCCTGTTCTTTGTTCTGTACAAACCAATTCGCAGTCCACATTACCTCTATCTGGAAGTCGGTCATTTCAGGAACTCTAATCTCATCGCAATTTTCAACTGGGGGGTTGGGATGGTTTAATCATGAAGAAACATGTAGCTCACAGGGAGTGAGAAAGTCTGAAATGCTTTTTGAACAACTGTAGTGTGCTTTACAAGAAGAAGACTGAAGCGCCACCTGTAGATATGCTCGCCACAAAAGAAAACTGAAAATACAGATGGTGCTGACTGGTCTGTAGGCAGCACTAAAAAAAATAAAATTTGGTGTTTCATAGTTCAGAATCATTGATTCACCCAACACACAAATGTCTGCATTTCAAGCTGTTCATGGGAGCGGACAAGATGAATGTAAAGTTAAGAGCAATTTTTGTTTTTCACAAACTGAGGCATGGTAACAGTAGCATGAAAAGTACAAGTTGAATGAAACAAAAATCAGATTATCGCAGTTAACATAGCTCAATCTGTACTAATATTTCCAACAGCAATTGAGTAAACAGTAGTAGTGCTTTAGTAAGAAGAAGAATTTCATTGCTCCAAAAATTCAAAGTGCAAAACAGCCCAAATCATTTAAAATTTTACATCAATAACCAGAGCAGGAACAAAAGTTGTATGATTCATTTAGTGATTAAGATGTAAAATCTTTGTGGAACAACAAACTTTGCATGAAAAGTGAAGGTCATTGGAAGCATTTCAGAGCTTCAAATTGATAGTAATGCCGATTTCAAATCGAAGTGACACAAACCAAAATTTGCTGAGCAGTACTTGTCATTCAGCCAAGCTACGTCACAAAACTACTTGGGCACAATTAGCAAATCAACTCTAGGAAGAAAAAAAGGAGGGGACAAACTGTGTTTGGATGAGCTAACAAAATGGATACAATTGAAAAGACGGGCCTGCTTTCTTCCTTTTTTTTTCTGCAGCTGATCCACAACAAGAAATACCCAGATTCAATCATTTTGAGAAAACCACCAATGATTAGGTTAACAGTAAAATTTCAGCAAGACAAGATCTTTTGCAATTTTATTGGCTTAGCAAATGATGGAATAAGCTTCTTCTAGATGCTGGAAAAGAACAAATCAAGTAAGCATTTGTCTTGTTGATGCCAAATGCTTTGATGGTTGTGAAGAAAAAATTTATTAAAATTCCTGGAATCACTGATTATGAAATTGGATCAAACTCAGATGGAACTGATGACAGTAGAAAATGGAAGTAGTGAAAACTCCTTTGATAAAGATTCAGAAGAACAAGAAAGTAAAGACTGATTTGCTTTGGTACATAAAAAAGATAGAGATTATTTTACTGAAAAATCTTATAAGTGGCTCTTATCTAACATATGACTGTGAACTGTCTTGTCATTCATTCAAACTGCTTTCTGAAAATAATTTAGGATATTAATAATATATGAAAAACTGTTAATCAGCAGTAGACACTTGAAATAATGGCTTTGATTTTAATTTTGGATCTGCCAATATTTAGCAACATCAGGAGACTGCAGTTGTATAGCCAATGCCATCTACTAGTGAAACTTCGAGTATTACTACAGTAGTAAAGAGAACTCATTCATAACTATAACTGTGATGCCATATATGAAGCAGCTACTATTTTTGGTTTCTTGCTTGTATAAAGTCATTAGAAATATTCAATTAATAGTCTTATTTGATAATAATTAATTAATTTGTAAATTAAAGCTGGAGACAGACAGCAATGGCTGAGAGCTTTTGTGTTTTATGTTTTCCATAATTTAGTTTTATTTTCATTTAATGCTACTATGCATTACCAAGAAAGTTTCAACAACTTATTAAGTCACTGCATCCACACAGTTGAACAAGAAATTGATGTAGCTCAATATTCTCGTCATCAAGAAATTTAGTCAAAGATTATTACAACATCCACTGCTATAATGTCGTCTTGGATCTATTTTATTTATTATTTTTAGAGATACACAAAATTTAAGTCATCTAAAATAAATATTATTTTAAAAGTTTTAAAAAAAACAATAAACCGTCCTCCAGGATATACTTCCCAATACTCAAAATGCCATTTCTGTAATATACTTTAGTATTGTATTCATTCACTACCATAAGGTAAATTCCTTTGACAAATTGTGAACCAATATTATGTTCAAAGATACAGGCTAATTATTTGCATTTCCAGTTATGATGTTCTAAATTGGATTTTTTTTTGCATTTTCAAAAATATGATGTGGAACTAATATTTAAAAACAAAAGCTATTTGCGTTCTGATCATTTTGTGACCATTAAAGCAACTCTTATACCATGGTTGCTTCAAAGTCTAAAGACACTGCAATTTTATAAAATTTTATTTATGGGTACAACTACAGTTCATTAAACTCGTAAAATAGAGCGAGTACCTATTGTACTTTCAGAAGGAAGTGAACCGTTCAGGCTGCTAACAAATGTTTTTATTTATGAAGAGAGAAAAACTGGATTGTCTCCAGTCAGATCCAGTGTTTTCTTTGTTAAGTTTTCTTACTGCACATAGCCTTTGATGTTTACAAGTTTTACTCTTTTTTTAACTGATGAAATAATTATGATACTGGAAAGAAAAATCAAATGAGTTTCATATTTTGTAAAGTCCATACATAACGTGTAATCATCCTTGGATAGGCAAGAAGCACTAGCAAACTAAGGCATGTATCAGGATTAACTAGCTAGTGGTTTCACTGGGGAAAAATCTCTTTAGTAAATTTTATTCTAAAACAGTGATAGATTGCATTGGATCTCTATGATCCTTTGTGCCCCACATCATTTGCATAATTTTAAAAAAGTCTTTTCCTCCCCCAGCCATCCTAAGCAAGATGAGGACATCAAGCTTTGGTTTATGTTCTAAATGAGGATGTTAGATGTCTTCATTCTGATTTCATATTTGCAAGAGTTAATTCTCATGCATTTGGTGCAGAAACTGGAAATTCTGTGGTCAGGTGATTGGACAATGGTCCGATATTGTTAGTTAAGGTGGGAGACCCAACTACCATTTCTAAACTTTTGTTTCTGTCTGTTTCCTTTTTTTTTAAAAGATAAGTGCCTATTAGTGTAATATATCATTAGTTGTGATGCCATATTTTCTCAAAATTCTTGCAAACCAAGCCAAAACTAAGTTCAGGTGAGAAGTTGGAGCTTGATTGGACTTCGATCATTAACCAATCCTGGGGGAGAAAACAAACAGACAGTTCAGGAAAGGTTCGTTTTCTCTGAATGTAACCTGCCATTTTGGGTTTGGTTTCTTGGGGAAGTTGGCATTTTATTCCACACATTTGACCTCGCTCTCCCCTACCCAGACGATTTAACAAGAGATAATTCACTTGGCGAGCTGCCCAAAATTAGTCACAGAGATAAACTCTAAAACCTTGTATGTTGTTTTTGTGAGACAGATGTACCTATCGCTTGCAGGTGTCGGGCGACTGCCAATTAATCTTTGCTGAAAATGGGGTCAATCTCATTTTCCTTATTAAAAAAATAAATCAAGTGAGATAAAGAGAAATATCTTGTACATACAAAGGGCATTTTAGCTTGGACCAATGTTGAAAGAAATAAGTATATGTAATAGACTAATTATATATTTTCAAGTCACCAATAAATTAATTATGCATGTGCCTAGCTTCCCATGAAGGCAGCCATCTCTATGGTTGTTCATTCAGCTGCTAATAAATCACGTAACATGGTTCTCGATTTCTTTGAACAACGGGTGGCAGAATAGATATTACTTTCAATTATTTGTAAAGCTTTTAACAGCCTTTTCTTTTGTAGGAAGGACCCCCAAGGCTTTGACACGTTGGCATTTACTATTTTTTTTTTACCCTTGTACACCTGCTGATGGAGTCATCTCATAAATATACATTTCCAAAGTCTTTCAAGCTGTATCACACTGTCAGGGTCAGTATCTACCGGCATACACCCAAAGGTCTCCTTAGAAAGGAACGTTTCTGCATTAGATTACTCTTATAAAATAAATAAATAGGCAGTACTCATAGATATCTTTTTAACAAATCTGAATATTTGGAGCGGTCTACTACTCGGCAGAAATGGTAGAAATTCGGAAGTATCAGTTCTTTTATTAGTCGCTGGTTCGACCTCTCTTAGCCTGTGCGGAACAAGTGTTTGCGCAGTCTCCGTGGCGTGAGGAATTTCAGATGTTTGGATAAAAGGTGTGCGGTTTTCCAGAGTTGTTTACGTAATTTCAATCATGCGGAAACATTTCGAGAACCTCCTTTTTGCCCAGTATAGCAACAGTTAGGTGAAGCAGCAATGATGCCTGTTCTATTAAAGAGCGAGCTATGTGAAAAGGCCGTTAATTAATTCCTACTATTGACCTTTCAGCGATCAGTAAGAATGTTCCTTGCAAACAACCTCGATTCCGAGAACATTTTGTGCCCCGGTCCAATCGCTAATTGGTGGAAATCTAAATTAGTCGGATCTGAACCTCAACGACGGATTTATTCAACTAAAAATTTCTTTTTTTTTTCCCTTTAAAAATCTGAATTTGTGATTTTCTGGATGCGCCTTATACACAGCAGAGGAAAGGGTTAGAATATCGGGTAACTGGTGCCGTGTATTGTTTTGTTTCTAATTCATATTTAAGTTTTTATTAAAGCTTTCACTGCACAAAATGCACTTGGTAAAATCATAAATATAATGAGAGAGATTTCTGAAGTACTGAAATAGTAAGCAGGTGTAAAAACGACGCTTTTCGTTCATCAGTAGCGGGAGACCTAGAACACGGAAAGTATATCGGACCGCGTTACTTCATGTTATTGTGGATTGATGCGCCGTCACGTGATCTGGCTGGGTTAACCAAACCGGTCCGGCTCGGCTCATCTCATGACCTGACAATAATCAGCAGCCGGATGAGTGTAGCCGCCACAGACGTTAACAGCCCGCCAAGTTAGGAACACACTTAATTTGCATAGCTCTGCCACTTTTGACCTTAAGTTTTTTTTTTGGTTTTTGTTTTTTTAAAGTCTGTTCCGCTTTCCCTACTATTAATTGATGCTGCTCAGGTATCAAGCACAAAATGACGTCAGAACCAGGTAGATGAAAGAAAATCAGCCAGGTAAATAGAGAAATAAAAACCCAGAACACTTCCAGGTGTCGTGTGTGCCTAGATATCAGACACTAATAATCGCACACCAAAAACACCTTGCTCAAATATTCAGGGATATATCCACATGGAAAAGTAGGCCTTTAAAAAAGAAATTCCTAGATTTTATTAATCTATTTACCTTTAGTAAATGTGCATGATACAAAAGGTAAGACATTTTAACTATTTCATTATGGATGGCACGTAGCATTTTCGTGAAATAAGTATCACGGTGAATGCATGACAAGGCCCTGAAGCCACGGTAACAGACACGTGTACTCACAATAATAATTTTCAAAAAAAAAAACACTAGCAACAACCAACCAAAAAGAAAAGTTCTGATCTTTGTTAATATCAAATCTCATAAGTTAGCATAGTTGATGAAAATCGGTGCGCTACATTTCACTATGGCCATCTTCATGGTACACGTTCAGATGATATTAAATTCTCCGTTTTTTTTTGGAATAGTTTAATCTTTTATGGTTATCGGAAATTACCTTTAGTTGTCATTTTACACTTACTGTGCTTTCGGTTTGTATTTTTATCATCTGGGGAGAAGATGCTCCCCACGAGTTATGATAACTTGTCCACTGTTTCCAATAGTGTTGTCTAGACTATTTTCCTACAAGAGCAGTGGTGGAATATTTTGCACCATCGTTTCTCCTCTGTCAGTATATTTAAGGAGAGTTTACGAGTCGCATCAGAGTTTAGTTTCGCCCACTGCCTGAAAAAAAAAAAGCAATTAGCTTCACTAAGTCAAATATAATCGGCTTGTGTTAATGAAGCATTCGGTAATCTTCGGATTTAGCCAAAAAAAAAAACGACTCGCATTATTTACGATGATACTCTTAGCCTTCGCAGTTTATCGGTGTTTCCTGCCAGCAGCAGCAGCAGCATCTTATGGTGAGCACGAATACCGGGCAGGAGATCTTGAAAAATATCCACAGCTTGGTCCGCAGCGGCGGAAGTACAGATGAACTCTTGCCACTATGGCAAACAAAGTTTTCACAGCATCTTTTGAGTTGTTGTCGGTGCATTTCGGGATATTTTCTCTGCTTCCGTGATAACCGGATCTTACTGTCGTTTCGCAGCCTTTGGAAATGACCGCAGCGCTCGACCGTTTCTGTAAAATGGCGTCGCAGGGACTCAGCTGCCAAATAACTAACAAATATTTTCACGGTCGCAAACAAACGGAGTTTGAAAGGAGAAAGAAAAAAAAAACCCGATTTAGTTCAGCGAAGCGACCCGATCATTTAGCAACTGAACCGCCATGGTTTTTAGAGGGCCCGAGTGGCCGGACACACTCTCTAGCGGGCAACCTCGGCACTACCGTCCCGCCAGGGGCAGTCAACCCTGTAGAGACTGGTGGAAAAAAAAGCATAATAAGCGAACCATTTTATTTTTTTTCTGGACAGAAAAAAATTTGCGATCGGCTGTAAATGAGTCTCTTGTTATTTTGTAATCGGAAACGAAACGATTAACTCCGGGGGGGTCAGTGAGCGGGTTCCAAGAATGCAATTAATCAAAACTTACTGCACCCTGATCTTTTTACTTTGATAATCTACCGCTCTGTAATGGAATCTATCTAATAAAATATGATTCCCGACCATCTCGCTATTCTGAGAAGCCGTTTCGAAAAGAACAAAGGAAAGACAATTGAATGTTCATGTATTATATGTAGAAGTTGGAGCCGGGGTTAAAGGGGAATAATGATGAGACCATGCATGCAGAATGGCAGTAGGCTGAAAACATTTACTTTAACTGGGTAACAGATTATATAGAGTTTTAATAAAAATTAGTAAGTCATCGGGGTGTTCACATCGATGGAAGGCCATCGTGCGCTCAAGCAAAACAAACTGTCTGAAAGTAGGGATGCACCGATCGATTGATTAATTAGCTGACAGTCGGCCATTTTTTTCAGTTATTAGGCTTCATAACAACAACCGGAAAACTCATTTATTTTTTTTTTAAGTCAGAGAAAACTGAAATGTTGCTCTGCTGCTTTTACCACATTGCACCAACTTTTATCAATAAATTAATTTATCCAGATTAACACAAAACCAGGAGCATAGATCTGGCTTGAAGTTAGAGGGGTGGATAAGACAGTAAACCTCATAGGTATTTATTCAATCACCAACTCCACCATACCTATACATTTTACCACAAATTGTTTGTGGGGAGCAATTGCTCCCTCAGACCATCCCTCCAACCCTAGAACGACACTCCTGCACTTAACTAGGTGGAGGCCAAAGCAAAAAGTAATAATGGTCTAAAAACAATTCAAAAGTCAACACACTTAAGAAATTTCTGAAGGCTGCCAAAACATAATGAAATTTTTCTAGTTGAAATCAAAAGCTTAAAGATTTCTATGTTAGACTCATAAACATAGACATTTCCAAATCAGGATTATTACATAACTATATGAAAGCCACAATATCAAGAATAATTACTGTTGGTCTAGTAAAATACAGATTCAAAATGGAAAACAATTATGAAAGTCTGTCAAAAGTATAATTTAGTATTTAAAATCCAAAGATCTTAAATTATGGGGGAAAAAATCAACTTTCCACCAATTTCTGGTTTGAGATGGTTTCTTGTTGGCTCATGTGTGTCCCCTCTGGTGCTAAAAAGCTATTCACCGTATATGGAAGATTGGAGTAAAGATAAATGCACCTATGCCATCTTTTTCAGCCTTCTGAATTGGAGTTTTTCCTTGGCACCATAACAAAGAATCTTTGGGAATGGGTAGCAGAGGAAACTTAAGGTATTCCTCTATCTCTTTGTTTATAACAGCAGCATTTTTTTTGTTTTACTTCTTCATGTTCTGCAGGTTTCTTTCTTGTAGAAGAACTACTGGCAGTTTTTTATTCTTCCTGTTGCTATTTCTTCATAGCAGTGCCAAAGTCTGGGAATTGTCAATATTGATTTAGCAGCTGAAAATTTATCATGTCTGCATCATCATCAAGACTTGTATCAGAGTCTCTAGTTAGATTTCTCCTGAGGCTTGCTTTGCCTAATCTCCTTGTCTGCCATTTTTTTCAATTTCTTCTATCAAACAATGCCTTATTCTATCCATATTCATGTTTTTATTTTGGGACTTCAGTTTGAAGTGAGGGTCTGAGCATGTGGAAATATAGGGTATCTTATTTTACAAATACTTACGTAAACGCCTTTGTTCGCTGTTGCTTTAAGCCGATCCACAGTTGTCGAGATTCTTTCAATAGTAATATTATCAGCTGCTTTCTCCGGGAAGACTTCTATAAATGAAATTGACGGACTTGTAATGGAAGTTGTTTAATTCTTCTGACTAGAAACGTTTGTGGTATCTTCAAAGAGCTTTAAAAGGAAAGCAAGTTTTTTCAGCAGGATCCATTGCCATGGAGTTAGATTTGGAACATTATGGTCTGCTGCATACGCTCCAATTGTGCACCCTTGTCCAGTATTACATTCTAGCACATGTCAACTGCTCCAACAAGTTGATGCATCCTGTAGAAGCCTTGTTTGGGAACTTTCATTTTTTCCTAAAGGTGATTTAGCTTTCTGATTCAGTAGGAGAATGGTAAAAATGGCCAACTAT
This sequence comes from Nautilus pompilius, assembly GCA_018389105.1. Taxonomy (NCBI): domain Eukaryota; kingdom Metazoa; phylum Mollusca; class Cephalopoda; order Nautilida; family Nautilidae; genus Nautilus; species Nautilus pompilius. The sequence continues at coordinate 640,722 of JACATO010000314.1, read as the reverse complement.
CTCTTGATTAATATGAAAAACATCCCTTCGTTGGTTAAACATGGCATCATTAAAGCATAGTTGTAAAGTATGGATAAAACAAGATAGTAATAATAATCCAATTTTGAGAAATGCAGTGACAATGTTAGCACCATTTTCACTGAGGACCAAATAGACTTTATCCAATGGTATTTCAGCTTCAAACCAGCCAAAACGTGGTCAGCTGCATGTGATTCAGGAAATGGAATCACATTTTGGATGGCTCCGTATCTAAACCAATGACTGGTCATAGTAACAAATGGTTTCCAATAGTACAACTTTCCAAATGGCTGTTGTCAATGCTTTTCTTGTCATTTTTTATGTTTTTGGAAAACAATCTTTTTCATATCTGGTATTGCAGTTTGACTGAAATAGCTTGGTGCTGTATATTATAGTTTAGAGGCAAGTGATTAAGTAGTCCTCTAAATCCAATGTCTGCTATTAGTAAGTAAGATTGTATATAAGTTAGCAGCAATCATCCCTTTCATTCTTTGGTGTTTGGCTGTGGTTCGAGGATCTCTGTCCCACCACCTTTTCTTGTCAAGGGATTTCCTACAGCCTGACGTGGATTCTTCATTCTTCAAGTTTTATTTTTGTAGCAGCTAAAACATTTCCTTCTTTGTATTCGGCAGAGCATCTTTCACCTTTGAATGGGTCATCATATTTTTGGTAGTTGTAAATATTTTTGCAGTTATACCTTGAGGGATTTTTTGATTGCAAAGCTTGCATTTATCTTTGGTGTCATCTTTTTGAATCACAAAAATAATTCCATAAAAGCTTTTTGAAGACATTTCTACTGTTAGAAGTATCTATGCCTAGACACTTAGCTTGAACTGGACAGTGTCGGTGGTCAGTCCGCTACAGTTCTAATAACTAATTCCTCAGCTAAACAGCATCTAAAAACCGACCCAGCCCCAATACACAGTAGGTTCTATGAGGCTTATGACCAATTAAGTACTGTAAGGTCACTAACAAAGGCTGTTGTAGTTACCAGCTCCAGCTAAAGTAAAAAACAACGATGGGTATAGGAAGAAGTCATGTGGCTCTTTTCACAGTACACTCCTAACATTCACCCTTTATACTGCACGTGACACCTGGATTAGGTATTATCCATAAGAGGAACACCATCACAATGGCAGCTCACTCACTCTGCTTGTAAATATTTAAACAATCACTGGAATTAGCAATTCCTGATGAGTCAACAGATAATATTACTAAGAATGAACAATGGGGAAAAAAACAGTGGAGATGCTGTCTATATCATGAAGATCAGACCTCAATGATAAATTGGTTGCTTACAATGGAATATGTAAAATAAAGTTTTATATCTACTTTTGTTTAAACAAATTGCTGATATAAACTTTACATATAGCAAGAGAATAATCTAATAAGAATAGGCCCAGTGGTTGTCCAGCTTTGATTTCAACCATGTTTTAAATTCTGTAGGTATTTTGTTTTTTCCATTAAAACAATATATTGGCAGAATTTTGCAGTATATCACAGTTCTCACAATTTACACAATCAATTTCCATCAGCAAATAAAATTTGGACACACGGAGTTTGTGAACAGTCTGTCCCAGTGGGAAAAAGGGCCGGCGACCCTTTAGATCTATTTGTGATAAGAAGCAGTAGGCCAACATTCTGTTATGAATTGTTCTAATTGGTTATGGTAGTCTATCGGCACATCTCTGTTTGAAAGTATCGGCCAGTAGAAACAGGTAATAATAGTGGCCGGTTTACGTATTACAAAGTAACCCCGTTCGTCCGATATCTGTGAGATTCAACAACTGAAGCATTCCGTCTGAGAGACGGTGTTTTTGTTTCATAAGGCGGCTGGCTGGCCGATTTGTGGATTATAAATCCCGATACTCGCGATTAAAAGCACAACAACAAAATAGGAAATACGTCCTTTGAATGTTTGAAAGAAAACCGATGAGAGCTTTCGTTAGATTTCATTGTACAACGCGCGGTTTCAGGGAGTTCTCCCTTCTACTTTTCGGTTGCTTTTTTTATTATTTAAAAACTAAAAATGTGAAAGAGGACAAACTAATGGGCGCGTTATCGGTTAAACAGACTGACAGAAAGGTCGGCTCTTCAGTCAAAGAGTACGTAACGGACCGCCGATGGGTGGAGCGCATCAGGGCCTATTGCAAACTCTGGGTACCCGTTTATATTATGGTAATTTTTTGTGTCTGTAATAAATTATCAAATTTTCTTATCGTTCATATTGTGCAAACGTGAAAGGATAAAAAGAAGCCACCCACCAACAGTGGGTTAATGGTCGAGTTGGAGAGAGAGAGAGAGAGATGACGTCGGTACAGAGATAGATGACGTCAGTACACAGAGAGAGATGACGTCAGTACAGAGAGAGATGACGTCAGTACACAAAGAGAGAGAGACAGATGACGTCAGTACAGAGATAGACGACGTCATTACAGAAAGAGAGATTTTTTTTAAAAAATGTAACGGATAAAACCTTTTACCTTTTCTTCTTATTCTACTGAACGCGTTCGTTCTTTCCAGCCAGCAGAAATTAGGGCTGGAGCGGGGCAGTGACTACTCGTCCTCCTCATCACTTGTAGTTGTTGTCGAGAAAAATTATAAAAGTTACTAAAAACGACAGTAATTCCCATCGTCTGACTTAAGTACGAAGTTAAAGTTTGATTTCCGCGCACCTTGCAGCTGTCATACGAGATTCCTAAAACTTGATAGCGAATCCGATTCGTAGTATTAAAATCGTTATTATTATTATTATTATTTTCTTATTATTATTATTATTATGTCACGGTAAGAACTTGAGAAAAATATATATTTTCCACTACAGTAAGCGTTCAAATAAAACCCGGCCGGAAGAGCGCACAAGGAGTGGGCTGGCGAAAGCAGACGACATTGTCATGTAATTATGGGTAAACGTAAAGCTCCCCACGCTATGCTAGTGTGTGATATTATTCGAGCTTAGCGTATTAGCAGATGGCTATTATTTTATTACTAATTATTTTTTATTATTATTAATTAATAGCGTTTTGTGTGCGACGATGGTTTTGGACATGTTTTGTTTGAACGTCTCCAGCATCGAATATACAGACATAAATATCAATTAACAAATTAATTATTGAATTGGTTCAATCAATATTAGGCTGTCATTAGTCGTATATTCCAAAAACGAAACAAAAAAAAAATACACTTTATCCCAACAAGGGAGAGTGGGCAGCTGGCTGGATATGCTTACACTTCCCCGCCGCGCCAAACCTTATTGTTATTGTTTTTGTATTGTTCTGTATAAGCGGTGCTTCATTCTGTTAGCGCGGTCGTTCTCGTCGCCACCTGGCGACTCGTTTTGTGAGCGACTGGGGTTCTTGTAAAGACCGACGTCCATCTTCAGGCGGGGGAATGCAGTTCTTGTTTGTTGAAATTTTTTCAAAGTTTAAAGAGAAAAAGGGATCTCTTGTAACGCTGTAAGCGAAGCGAAAGCATAACTCGCCCGCGATTACCCAGCATGCCGCGCGCGCGCTCCGCTTTGACCGATAACCGGATGAAAGGTAACTAACTCATTACACGGCTGGGGGGGGGGGTGTGTTGTTTGACCTGACTGAGAATAAAACAGAGCTAATTTAAAGAAAACTGAAACATGGTTCTTACCAGGGGGCTTCATTACCTCCAGCGAGCAAGATGCATGCTTGTAATTGTCGGGATAATGGAAACACTACCAAGGAAAATTAACGATTAAAACACAGGTGCAGCGAGATGGCTTTTAAACAAGTGCTGTCGGCGGCTTTCTGCCAGAATGGCTGGGACGTGACCAGGGCTAATTATATCTGGGGCGGGGCGTTCCGGAATTTAAAGTTGCTTCATCTCGTAGAGGACCGGCAGTGAAAGTTTCGGGAAAACGTGGTTTTGTTTTTGGTTTCCTCCTCGCCGTCCCGACGCCATCTTTAGATACGAACCTTCATACTCGTGCCGTTTGTTGTCGGTGATGGACGATGGCGGCTGGGGTGACTAACCGCCAGCTCCTCGTTTAGCGTGATTAGCCGACCGATGAACGCACGCGCGTCCGTCCGTCTGCCCTTTGCCAGATCTGTTGGGGCAGAAAGAACCGGGAGTTGAAAGTTTTAATCAGCCTAAGCGAGAGATTTGTGAAAGCGCTGGGACCCACCACCTCACGGAACGCGCGGCTCCTGCTGCTGTGGGATTTCATCAGTTAAGCAGAGATAAGGTTATCAGCGCTTGAAATCCCGGCTATTTACTCCGGATGAAGGAGGGGGTGAGCTCAGCCATTCCTCATACACCGCTGCTGCACGTCTGCTGTTACGGGGAGTGCCGGCCTGCATCGCGACCGGCTGAATCTCCTGGAAACACTATTTCAGACTCTTCCCCAACAACAGCAGACATTGCTTCATCTTCATTTATTTATTTATTTATTTTTTAAAGTTTTTCGTCGCCAAATAGAACCGGCTCGATACACTTAAGGTGGCGATAGAAAAATGTAGGGAAACGTCGAACCCTTGTCTACCGACGGTTAGAGTATGAAAGTGAAAGTCGTTTCCGCCAAAGTATAGTGGACGGCACGAGGTTCACGACATGTATAAGGGAGCAGATGGACAGCAGTTCTGACCTCAGTGGTCAACCAAACTAGACTTCCCTTTTTTAATGTCCACTGACCTCGTGAAGAAGAACTTGTCGTAATAATCGGAAAGAGAACACGCGCAGAATTTGAGCATTTCAACTCCATTATTGCGTTTTACGTGAACAAAGAGAGAGAGATGACGTCAGTAGACAGAGACAGATGACGTCAATACAGAGAGATGACGTCAGTAGACAGAGATAGGTGACGTCAGTAGACAGAGACAGATGACGCCAATACAGAGATAAATGACGTCGGTAAACAGAGACAGATGACGTCAGTAGACAGATACAGATGACGTCAGTAGACAGACGGATGACGTCAGTACAGATATCAGTAGACAGAGACGGGTGACGTCAGTAGACAGAGACAGATGACGTCAATACAGAGATAAATGACGTCGGTAAACAGAGACAGATGACGTCAATCCAGAGAGATAACGTCAGTAGACAGATGACGTCAGTGCAGAGAGATGACGTCAGTAGACAGAGACAGATGACGTTAGTACAGAGAGATGATGTCAGTAGACAGAGACAGATGACGTTAGTACAGAGAGATGATGTCAGTAGACAGAGACGGGTGACGTCAGTACAGAGATAGAGATGTGTGTGTGTGTGTGTGTGTTGGGTGTGGTGTGTGTGTTGGGAAGTTGCACAGCTGCAAGGTCTAGTTCTTTTGAGTAACTAACTTGAAAGATGAAAGGACTTTGTTTTATATTCAGTCTCGTGACGCGCACATCTGTGGATATTTAATTGCTGTGCTATTTTCTAGCATTATATCTTGCGTGTTCATTCTGCGTACGTCCAAAGGTGCTTTTTAAAAAAAATAACATCTTCCTTTTACAGTTTTTTCGCTGTCTTCGCCTCCATTTCACAAGGTGTCGTCTATCTGTCTTTCATTGCCATAGCTGGTTTTTTTTTTCCAAGACGCGAGGGGAAGTACGCTTAGGGTTGACTGACGATGGGTCGCCACGCATGGAGCGATCGATCGTCTTATTTTGCCAAATTTTCTAAGAACTGAAACCTTTGCGATCTCATGAGACTTTTACTCAGAATCTGCTTTTTTTCAAATTATACACTTCGTGTTGTTCCATTTAATTAGTGCGGTTAATGTTTAGAAATACAAATTATTTTAATTTCATTTTCAGGATCACCAACTATGTCGGGTTGTAGTCTTATCCGTACACTGACATATTAAAGATTTCGATCGGTTAGCAGAATTGTCTGATGTAGCGAATAAAGCACTTTATAGACATTGAAACCCATATATGCATACTCACCATGGAAGTGTTCTGTATAACAATACAAAGTTTATTAATGTATTAAAATTTTTAATTATTAGCGCACGACTGATGACAAAAATTGTTACCTGGAATTCTGACTGCTCAGAACTTAGATTTTAAAAAATCAAATTACTGTTTGTTAGTCTACAGTTATGAGCGACAGTAGAACGAGATTCGGCATAAGTAAATAGACACCGAAATTTCAAAACCTTGTTTATTTAAGAACCACTGAACAATCGTTTTAATAACAGTGAACAGCAGAATATCAAGTGATTTTAGTACTGTCACTCAGTGATATCACTGTCCAGACTGAGCCTTCCACTAGTCTACTAGCTAGCAACCATCTTTGTTATGAGACTCGGGTGGTCCCATTTGGATCTCGGAGGACAAAACCGCTTATATACTCGTATACAGTATATATATCATGCATCTGTTTATATAGAGAGAAGATTTTAAAAAATATTTTGTATAAAAACAATAATTAGTACGCTAAAATACATTACCAAAACTACAAAATGAAGACAGAGATTACCGCTGAAAACATTTGAAAACCTGCTTTTTGTTTTCATTTCAAATTAACACTTTTTCCTAACGAAAGAAAGATACTAATTGTGATTGTATAGGTAGTAACACTGACGGAATTATGACTATCGAGTACACTGACGCTACACTGTTAGACACTAGCAGTACTAGACACTGCATTAAGACTATCGAGAAACACTGACTTACGACTACAGACGATGTCACTGATCGAGTAAACACTGCATTAAGACTATCGAGTACACTGACGCTACACTGTCACTATCGAGTAGACACTGCATTAAGACTATCGAGAACACTGACGCTACACTGTCACTATCGAGTAGATACTGCATTAATACCATCGAGTACACTGACGCTACACTGTCACTATCGAGTAGATACTGCATTAATACCATCGAGTACACTGACGCTACACTGTCACTATCGAGTAGATACTGCATTAATACCATCGAGTACACTGACGCTACATTGTCACTATCGAGTAGACACTGCATTAATACCATCGAGTACACTGACGCTACATTGTCACTATCGAGTAGACACTGCATTAATACCATCGAGTACACTGACGCTACATTGTCACTATCGAGTAGACACTGTATTAAGACCACCGAGTACACTGACGCTACATTGTCACTATCGAGTAGACACTGCATTAATACCATCGAGTACACTGACGCTACATTGTCACTATCGAGTAGACACTGCATTAAGACCACCGAGAACACTGACGCTACATTGTCACTATCGAGTAGACACTGCATTAAGACCACCGAGAACACTGACGCTACATTGTCACTATCGAGTAGACACTGCATTAATACCATCGAGAACACTGACGCTACATTGTCACTATCGAGTAGATACTGCATTTAAACATCGTGTCTGGTAATAAAGTAAATTACTTACATTTTTATTTCAGGAAAACCGTCCAAATCTGTATCCTACTCAGGTGTCAGAAAATATGCAAGAATTAACCAACATTAAATTTTAAAAAATAACAAATGAGTACAGACAATAATCGAGAGCTGGTTTTAGGTATATATATATATATTTACATGTATTTACTTTCTTTGTAATTTCACATAAAAAATATTTACAAAAAGATTTTTTATGGTTAAAATTTTTTTTTTAATATTTGTAGAAAACGACTAAAAAATTCGGAATACAGCAGAATCCTTTCATTCACTAAAGTTGACAGACGCTAAATAATTAACGTTTGGTATAATTAACCTAATAAAACTACAGAAGATTTACTGTTTTCGTTTTTTAAATGTTTGCACAAGGAATCCAACAATAAGGTTTCAGAGACTAGACTGTACTGTTTGGTCGTGAGAGCGTTAAGGAATACCGTTATTGCCTTTTTTTTTGTTCCTAATTGGCTGGCTGTCTTTTGTTTTTTTATGGCGGATGCTCGTTCCGCAGATTTCTAGAAATACCCAACGGCCGATTTTCGACATCGCGGGTTAAGGGCTTTTTTTTTTTTGTTTTGCTTTTCCCATCGCAACGCATTTCGATGACATTATCAGCAAGTGTGGGCCGTGCGCGTTTTATTGGAAATGGGCGAGCGAATCCTCCTAATTATCTTTTTTAACATCCCTCTTCAGAAAGTTTTCCTACCTTTCATCATCATCATCATCATCATCATCATCATCATCATCATCATCATCATCATCATCATCATCATCATCTTCATCCCCCCCCCCCAGTGGAGACGTGAAGCAGATACCTGTTAAATTTTGTGTGTGTTTTATTTCCAAGTCACGTGGCTGGTCGGACGTAACATAAAACCCTCGCCCTCTCCGTCGCTGAGTTCTTTCCCAGGTCGCGCATGGTTGCCCATCTCCTCCCCGATTTATCGGGAGCCAGGTAAGGTACTACAGATACTTTGGCCCCAATGGGATCGAAGTTAGTTTACTCTAAAATAGATAAATAAATAGTTCCAGAGCAACCAGAATCTGAGCAAGTTGGAGGCTGGTGGAAAGAAGAAAAGATATATATATGTATGAAAAGGTTGGTTTATTTTGGAAATTGCATTTTCGAAATTCTTGTTGTATGAAGCCAAGTTGGTTCCTTGGAAGTCACACGGGAATCTGCGCGATCCACGTGTGTTTTATTATCCTGGCAACGGACCTTTCCTTTTAAGACCTTCAAGATGACGTCACAGTCCGGAGTAAATACATACGTCCGCTTCTCGCGGTCGGGGGTCAGGTTTCGCACATGCAAAAGAGTTGAAAACCGGTCTCGGGAACAGGAAATATTTAAATAAAAGTACAAAAAGCTGAGATATCGGGTGAGGGGGGAGATCTAATATGGAAAGACGACGTGTTTGATGTTACCCGCGGCGCGCCTGCAGGACGTGCCTGTCGGATTAGATTCCGCTGCTCTTTCAAAGATGGCTTAGTTGCTTTGATCTAATCATTAGCGCGCACTGATGCGTGCCCGTGTGCATTTCGATGCTTTCAGTCTGAGAAAGCGGGCAAAACAAGTAACGCGGAGGCGCGGGAAGCCATCGACATTAACGGTACAGATTGGTAGCCAAGCAGCTCAACAGCTTCGCGCTTTTGTTGTTTTTCTTAAGGAATGCGAGTGAACCCACCTCGGTGACCTATAATCTGATAGTTCACGCTCCGCTGCGCCAGGGGGCGGTGCGGGCGGTGTGTTCGAATCGCAAATCAGATAAACGACCAATGTCATTCCTTTTACTCTCGAGCCTAACGACCAGACCTCGCCCGGCTTCTTTCGTCGTCACGATCTTAGCCCTGTTCTTCAGATACATATAAATTACTTCTGTTTGACGTCAATCCAGACAAACAGCTTCAGTTGAGAGCGCAGACAGACAGATCCACACACAGAGAGAGAGAGCAATCCAATCCTTATTCACCTGGTTACCATCAAAACGGCGAAATGTGTGAAAATTTCGTGGCGACGACTTCTCATTAACCGTTCTTCCGTTTAAGATATTATTATTTTTTTGTTTTTAAATCTAATTCTCTCATTTCCTTTCTCTGCGCAATCGCATAGCATTTTTGTTTTGTCGTTCTCAAGCCACTGTGTGCATTTTCACGACTGCAAAGGGGACATTTTTGAAAATTTAATTCCAAAATCCCGATATTTTCCGCAGCAACAGCAAGAAGAAGCCGGACCATAGAACGAAACGAACCTACGACATGCAGTTATTTTATGGGGGAAAAGAAAAAAATCAGCTTCCAAAAAAAAAAAAAAAACATTTATTTAGTTAATTTAGAAATAATATTTAAGGGGAAACTTTGTGCAATGATAAACTGAATAACCGTGGTTCATTTTTAAATAGAAGATAACATTTCATCTTTAAATGGAAAAATAGTCGGCCCCAAACTCTAGCCCAGAGCCCCCTTCCTTAAGGAGGCTAAAAATTCATTTCTTCGGAAGAAAATAGAAGAAAAAAAAAGCTGACTTCAAGCGGTAAGACGGTTTGAACTTCAGTATCCTGTCTACCGGCATAACTTAGGAGCTGGACTAGAAAGATGAACATTCCATCGCAATATATCTGCCAAGAAATCCCTTTGTATTGCAGATACCTTGAGCAGGGCGGGTAAGTATGTAAATCAACCTTGTGCGTACCTATAGATAAGACTAAGGTTTCTGCAATAGTTTTCAAATGTAAATGTGTCCCATCTGCACAAACGTGATCATTTCGGAAATAGTCCAGCAGAGGATAATTCCCATTCGAAAAGACAGCCATTCTAGGTGTTTCATCGTCATAGCTTCCTTCAGGTGAGTTAATTAACGGGCAAAAGCTGCGCGGTCTACCCGGAAACCTGGATAAACGCACTTAGCTGGGTCGTTAGCGCAATCATCGAAGTCTCGCTGACCCCAGAAAACCGGTTAGAAGTGAAACGCACGGGCAGGGGGGACTGTTTGATAAGCTCGGACATTCCCCGCACCAGCAAAGCCACGTAACCGTGTTGCAGTTCATAAATAATTAACTGTCTCGATTAATCTTGAATTAAATTTATCCAGAGGACCGGCGGCGGTCCTTGGGGTTAATCACAAAGCACTCTTCACGCTAGACTGGCGACAGACAGGTTGTCTGTCCCCTCCGACGTCTGCCCTAACGGATAACCAAATCACCCCAGTGACGTGTACGAAGAGCGATTGCACAGAGTCCTGAATCTTACATTTTAGCATCTAAAAATATATATTTCCCTTGTATTTCCTTCAAATGACAAGTGAGCGAGCGGGCGCCTCGAGTTATTTATTACGACTGGCAATATTGACAACAGTAAGTAATTGTTAATTATCAATAGATAGTACTTTTCAGATAAAATCATGTACACATCTTAAATGATTATTCTTTTCTATTGATTAAAATCACCATTTTAATACAAATCCTACATAGTACATTAAAAATAAATTGTTTCATTTATATTTTCGAAAACATCAACCTTGTATTTGAACGATTGGTTAGAAAGTCTATCATCGCTCAGTGGAGTCTCTCCTCCATTCTGTTTGTTCGATTCGTTTCATTTTTATTTTATCCAGCCAGTCTGTCGAGGGTTAATTTAAAAAAAAAAATCAATACTTTAAAAGAAAAAGGGAAAAGCGGTAAAAAAAATAAATAAACAAAACGTTTCTTTTTAAACAAGTGTACACACACACACACACACACACATCTTGATTAAGTGATGCACAAAAATGGTCCAAACTAAAAAAGCGAGACGAGTTATTAAGTTGGCCTTAAAGATCGTCGTCAATTTAACAGCTTTTAAAAGAAAATTCCGGTTCATCATCAGTGACGACTCCAACAAACAACAACAACAACAAAAATTGCCTTAATTATGTTGCTATTTTAGCACATTTGTGGCGGGCGACCACCTGACTTCAGGGATTACAAAGGGAGACCAACAGGTTCTGCAAGCGGAGAGCCGGACTGAACGAGAAGGAGGCGGATCTGTCTCAGTCGACGACGCGATTGGCGCGCGACGAAACTAAAAAAAAATAAAAGACACTATTAACCCCCTCCGGTCCAGAGGTGGGGGGGGTTGGTGGGTTTATGTGTACGCAGCGCGCAGACCCAGGGTTAGGCTTTCGGTATTTGTAATTTAACCCCTAACGGATGCGAAGGCGGAGAGAAAGTAGGGAAGCGTTAACGGTGAACTCTGGATAGATGAAAACGGAGAGCAGCGCGTATCATTCGCTATACCGCCCGGACATCAGCAGCTGGCCTGATGTGGCTTTCCGCCTGCCTGGCGAAAGCGTCATGTTGTAAAACAGACAAATCCTTGTTAAGCTTCAAAATGGCGCATTTCTGATAGCTTTCGTTTTATTTGTCGAAGTGCGGTGGGTTTCTAGAAACGTTTCGAGGTATCTTACGCCTACATCTTCAATCAGTCGGTAGGTGAACACGGAGCTGTTGTTGGTCATAGCCTGTTCAGCAGCACCAGTAACCACGCTTCAGTCGCAGCGGATGCCACGAGATGTTAGAATGCGATACCTTTTCCTCAAAGGTGAGATTGGTATAAACGAACAGCAGCAGCAGCCGACACACGCTGAATGGAGAACCGAGCTATCGGATGTCTTGACAATTCGCATTTTCTCTGTCAGAGCCTAAATCTACCCCCCCCGACTAATCCCAGAGTAGCCACTTGCGCTTAGCAAATTCACGTCTTGTCGGTTCATTGGTCCGAAAAATCCTCAATCTCAGCCTTTTCACTCGCGAAGATGTTTAAGAACGCCTACTCCGATACTAGCGTCCACAAGTATGGACCCGCCTTCGTCACAGCTCCGGTACCTGTTGGCGCTGTAGTAGTTTTTCTCTGGAACATTGTGGACTTCTTTTCTTTGCACTTCCTTGTTGCTGTCGATTGCCAAAAATCGAATGCTGCGAGGGTATGGAATCTGGTACCTTGGTTACCGAATAATCGTGCTACGCAAACGCTAATTTCAGTGGGAATTAGAACAAACAAACAGTGTCATTGTCTCACAGGAGATAGATAGGTGGTCGGGGTTAGGTCATTGTGAACGTATCGTACCTATATACGATTCTTTCATGTTGTTTCTGTCAACGTAGGCAACAATATTTAATTTAGGAGGTCGTGGGACGAGTTGCCCGGCTGCAGGGCTTAATCCAACACTTATGTTCTTATCTTAGAACATTAACCCTTTGAAAGAAGGGGTGGTGTGTATAGTATCAACGGGTCAGGCTGCCTGCGTGACGGTGTCAAAGAGAACAGGAAAACATATTTGCCTTTCAAAGACCACAACCTGCGGGCGGTGTCAGCCGGATTGTTCAGGACAAACAAATAGTTTTGTACGGAAACAGGGTGTGTAATACAAAATCTGTAGGTGACTTTCGGCAGTTAAGTACCGAATCATCGTAGAGTCGGGAGCAACACGAAGAGAGACGTCTGAATAACAAACTAAGTTTTAAAAAAATCGAGTAAAGTCGGCTACTAAAGCCAATCTCTCTCTCTCTCTTCTCCTCTCTCTCTCTACTCCTCTCTCCTCTCTCTCTCTCCTCTCTCTCCTCTCTCTCTCGTGTGTGGTGGTGTGTGTGTGGATTAGGAACCGCTAATACCAATAATCACTTTAGTAAAAACTTAATTCCTTCCTATAATGGGAGTTGAGTTGTGCCTGAGCCGCCGCACCCACGCTACAAAAGCCCAGGAGGGTTTTAGTAAGGTCTAACATGCCTGTCTAGCACCATATTCTCTTTGAGACACACACTAGCATTGCGCCTGATTGTTGAGGTTTTAGCACCAAACACGAATTTCGTCATGTTTTCAGAGTTTTCCAACTCGAAGTGTCGCACCCCTCTACTCTCGCAAGAGCCCGGCTAGGTTTGGCCGAGTTCGCTGGCGTGGAGAGTTCTGGTGAGGACTGACTTTCTGTGGTGGGCGTGCGGCTAACCCACGTGCGCCATTCTCCCACGTTTGGTCTAGGAGAGTGGACCGGGACTTTTCTCCGGTGAACTCCCTGTGCACTGACAACAGCACAGCACGCGGGTTCGAGGGATGTTGCCGAAGAACTGGACCCTAGACGCCCTTACTAGGGGCACTCGGAGCTAGATATAGCGCCATGTAAACGATCTCTCTGAACCGTTTGTCACTCAAGTAGCGATGCTCAGAGAAGCATCGGTTTCCGAAGCGTAAATAAAAGTTCTATTTTCGAACAGGAAAAACGGTAAATGGGAAAAGGGAATAATAAATTGCGGGTGAAAGGCACACAGTCGGCGGCTGGTTTTAAAGAACAGCTATAATTACATCTTGGGTGAGGTAACCGATCGCCCACGCTACTGCCCGATCTATGAGGTAAATGAAAGGACGATAAGAAGATAGTCGTTCGTGCCTCCTCTGATTGGAGAGCGCGGCTGAGGCACCTGATAGGAAGAGAGATATGAAAGAAATCCGATAGCCCATCATGCTTAGCCTTTCATCTACCTTTGTTTTTTTGTTGTTTTTTTTTGTGCAGTCATTTGTAAATTTATCTTTTATCTTTCTCAGCGGCAGGGGAAAAAAATGCATCCTGTTACTGGAGATGTGATTTTTAAAGTAAATTTATTTTAACTTTGCACCTTTTCCCGCGTGTTCGTTCGGTTAGTTACTTGTATGTAATGTTGGCAGACAACATCACGAACGCGATTGGAGCCCCTTTCTCTATTACTGCTGTCGTTCCTTGTATGGGGACACAAGTAGTTTATAAAGCGATAATAGAACAGGTTGTTTACGCTCTTTTGTCGTCATTGCACACCTTAATTGAAGTTGGGCTATTAATCAATCATAGAGAGCTGACGTACACGTTACACAAGGTAGTTAAGGTGTACCCACCTACACATCATCAAGACAATGGCGTTCACGTGTGAACAATGTAATTACGAAAAAAGAAATAATCGACGCCTCGCCTCAGAGTAACAACAGCAGCCGTCGGTTTATGTATCACGGCAGCCAAGACAGTCGACCATCCCGTTTATTCTGGTCTCTCTTAAACAATGGCGTAGCAGGCGAACAGTCTTCCACCACACTTTGTTTCGTGAGAGGTGGATTACGGTGCGTGGCCGAATTTATATAATTGGCTTTTCGGGAATCATTCTAGTGGAAATCTCTAGAAACATCTATCTTCAAAAGACATCGGCAGTTCGCCACCCTTCATTCAAACGCGACATGATATTCACGAGGGCGGATATTTATGTCCTCGATTAGACGGTTCGGCCTGAAAATTCTTAACCGGCAAACAGATTTAGGAATATTAACTGGCAGCTCCGATGTTTTTCATTCTGCGTCGGTTTCGGGTACAGAAGAAAGGAGAAAAAAAATGGTTGTGGACGAGTAATGAATGAACAGAAATCTAAATAAGCAGTCAGGTGCTGTCTTCAAAGCTTCTTCGTGCATGTCTGCTGAAGAGAGTTCTGCAGAAGGCAAAATTCGAAGAGAGTAAACAAGACGCCCCGTCTTTATTTTCCTCTCGTAAAGATAAGTAACTAAAATGAAATAAACAGCTTTAATTTTTTAATAAATTTTAAAAAAAACAAACAAACCAAAACCACTGTTCAGACTGTAATCGTTTTTAATTGGCTTTGGAAACTCGGCCATGAAACGTGCTGGTGTCATCTTCCACTTCCGTGAATAATAATTTTGTGTGTTTAAGATTCTCTTCTTTAAAGCAGCGCATCCCTGACCAGTATAAGATATTCAGAGTTTGAATTCCGTCACCTGCTTCTTCGAGATGTTTGCCAAGAATGGCGGTAATGCGATTGTCTGAAATCTGGTGGTTATACTAGATAAAAAAAAAATAACTTCGATTTGCTTTTTTTCCTTCAGGAAATTATAGAACAAAATGGATTTAAATACAAGTAATCACAGATAAAAATCAGTTTGGCATTGTCTTGATGTGGAGAACCAACGCAAAGTAGTGAATGGGGTGCTGTCAAACTTTGCATTGCGCATGCACGTCGGCACAATTCCCAGCATTCATTAGATACCGACTTTTACGACGATGCGAAAAATTCGTGCTCTAATATACACTGTCGACTTTTTAGCTGTAAATAATACTTCTACACCTTCAGAAAAAATAAAGTTAGTTCTTCGTCTGTGCGAGTGATGAATTAAACTAAAATATGACCACGAGATGGGTAAGTCTTGTTTCCGTAAAGTTCGTCGTACTTCCATTAGCTTTTTGACCCCTATAATGTAGGGAAGTAACCTGATTACCGGTAAACGTCATCTCGCTGTGCAGTGGATCATCTCAATTATTTGAGGATTCCTTGTAGCTCACCTGTCTGCTCTTCTTTGGAAGACTTTTAGCAAGTTGATCGGCTTTTTGAATTCCACAGTTGGGTGGTATCTATTAGCAGACATAAAAGTATCGGTGCCTCTTTCAAGCGAAAGTTTCACGTTTACCTTTTAATTTTTAATTTTCAAGTCGAAACAGTTTGTAAAATTTGTTGAGGAGACTTTTGCTTCTAGAGTTACTGCCTGGGTTCTCGTCCTGAGGAGCAGGAGTACGAATTCTTCTTATATGTGCGGACTGCTCTTTGGCCATGATGTGAGATACCGTCCTGTTGATTGTAAGATTTTATAGTAAATTCTCTCCATAGGAGTTGAGATAATTTGTTTGTTGTGGAAGTTTCCCCTCTGTAATCCTTTTGCAAATTCCGGCTCTGTCAGGGAGTTGTTTCTTTTAAGTCTGCTTTTATTCTGGAGTGTACAGGGTGTTTGGACTTCCGTTTTAATGCCTCTACGCTTGCCCAGAGACTCTATTCCTGCAGTACGTCATAAGCTTATCAAAAGCATGTTGCATCCTCTATGCTACTGTTGTTGTGTATTTCTTGTTGCACCATAGGACGAAGTAGACTTTTACACCCCTTTACACCATTTGGAAGTTCAGAAATTATGTAATTTATATATTTGAGTAAGAGGGGGTGGGAAGACAACTCCTGTCTTTATGTTACACCTTCTGCGAGGAAGATTTCCTCGCTTTCTATTTATGCTCTGATTTTCCGGTTTGAAGGTATTCCTGCAGCCATTTGTTCATGACGTTTGAGATATCATTCGTATGGATGTTAAGAAAGTAACCCATCTTTCCATATTTTATCTAAAGCCGTTTTGAGGTCAGTCCAAGAAGCAAGGACATATTTTATTCTTCAAAAGCATCTCCAAATGATGGAGAAGCGATAGGCAATGATCTTCAGTTGATTGACATTTTTTGAATTTTGCCTATTTTTTTGCCAAAAGTTCCACTAACTACAGATGATAGAGAAGAAGTCTTTGGTTGATGATGAGCTTCATGGTTCGGCGCTTTTTGTAATTATCTAAGTTTAAATGGTTCGGTCATGGAGACTGTTGGCGTTTTTTTTTGCCTTTACTGACATTTAATTTCTGCCTAACAATATCCCTTGTTTCTGATAATATCCTTATGTATTCCTGCCCGGTATGATTTATCAGGGATGCTTTCTGCAGCCTTCTCAGTAAAGTACTTTCCATCTTGAACAGTAATCTGCTGTCTGATTGCTCCTTTCCTCTGCTTTTTTTTATTTGAAAGTCTATTAATTAATGTCTTTCTCTAGATTCAAACTGGCTGTTTCTTTTCTCTCCAGCATTTTTTATATCTTCAAATTTATCTTTAATGAATTCTACTTTTGCTACTCGACAAAATTATTTTGTTACTTTTTGAAGGATTTTCTTTTGTTTTCGTCTTTCTTCATTTGGAAACGTTCTGCTGGTTGTCAGTCTATTCTCTTGGTATGGTCTTTCTGGTTGCTTTAGGAGGGGTGTGTGTGTGTTTGTGTGTTACAACAATCTTCATTTGGCTTCTTTGTAATTCCATCGAGGTGCCAGATTGTCTGAGGTTTAAATTCACGTCCACTGTAATACAGACTGGTTGGTCTGTGGTTGATTCCTTTTGAATAATTACCAACTGTTTTGATAGCACCCTTCTGCAAGTTATTTGTGCAACCAAAACAAAACAAGATCTGGGAACTTGTGGTGTGCCATTATCTCGAGGTCTCTGCTGCATCTAATTCAGCAAGATGAGCCTGTTTCCGTCTTGCCAGTTTTCAACCTCTCTCTGGTCCACTTTTTGTAAATTCAAGCTTTCCCATTATGCAATCATTTGCTTGTATTGTAACCTTTTGGAGAAATATAAGTCGGTTACATTGGTTTTTGTTTTGTTGACTGTGACACTTAATTCCAGGATTTCTTCCTGTTCCTCCATGTTTGTCTGGGTGTTTGCGTAATGTCTGCCATATGGGTCCATCAGTCTGTCAGCGACCTCTTGCTTCTTCGCCCTTTCTTTGTCTCCCCACAAAAAGAACAAGAGCCGTCTTGTCGCCTGAGCAATAACTGGAGTCAAGCACACCATAGATGTCTATTGTCCTTCTCGTTCCGGTCCAGTTACCATATTGGGCTGGCCGCTAAGTCACCTGAAAATATCTCCCGCCAAGAGCGAACAGGTGAAAGAAACACCTGGCGTTTTAGATAACAAAGAGTAGGTAATAATTACATACGTAAGTTTCGCATAGTAAGCAGTAAGCGGTAAAATGTTCTACGGATGATGCTGTAAAACAATCACATGAGATGCCGAGCATTAGTCACTATAAATGAATCTGTTTATTAGAAGATCACTAGCACAATTAGAATAGGTACAATTCTAATAAGCCAAATAATTTTAGGTAACAGGATGCTTTTTTTTAAAATAGTATAACACTCATCAACGGGGAGTCTCCTTTTTTGTTTCTGGGTTTGTTAAAATACAAATTTCTTGGCATAGAAACTATTTTCTTTTTAGAGAGAAGTTACCGCCTCATTGTTTTTGCTGATGCTTCAGAGTTGTCACATTAGGCCACACTTAACGCTCGGACAAATACACCAATCTCTTTAAAGCCAGAAAGACTGAAAGCATTCAATAAGGGGCCAGATTAGCCCATAAACTGCTGTCGACCGGGTGGCTGTAAGGGTAAGGTTAGGTAGGTTTGTCTCTACATATATTCAATAACCAATCAGTATCGACTGTTTCTACTGCTGACAGCAAACTTTGACAAACACAAAAATAAAGCTATTTAGCAAGCGGCGATTTGTCGGGGGTGGGGCCGCTGAATTCAGACACGAGGTGACGCTGCTGGTCCCTTCCTCCTCCCCCTAGTGGTAGAAAACCAAAACATTTTGATGTCGTGTGTATATTTTTCGGCAGGCGGCGTGAATTTCCACGCGTCGGGGTGGGGGGACAAACAAAAAAGTGAAGTTTCGGGGCGGTAGAAGAGGACGAGTTTACCGGTGTTTTGTGTTGTTTTATTTTTTTTTTTTTAAAGTCTCCGCTCTCCGTCTGTCAAAACAGAACCGGAACAACGACTTCGAGACGGCTCCTTTCTCGCTGACGTGTGACATTTGTCCGCGTCGCGAGGCCGGAGAGTTCCAGCGGTTAGAACAGAATCACTGGTGAGGTCGGAAGGGGGGGGGACAAATAAGTTACATCGGAGGCCGGGGCGATTCCAAGCTGTTTTACATTCCACCGACACCGGGTGACGCGCCGCGGGGTTCTGACAAAGAGCGGTTGCTGTCACATCTGTAACTCATACATAACACGCGCGCGTGGCGCCGAACCGAACCGAGCCGACCCGAATCCCTCCGAAGCTGCTTCCGTTAAACATGCAACATCAGAAATTTAGCAACGTGGAGGGGGAAAGGGGTCGGGTAGGGGTTAAGTCGTTTGTTCCATAACATCACTGCATAGGAACCCGAATGTGAACGAACTTTTTTTTTCTTTTTTTTTTACGTAGATATGCAACTAAGTTATGCAAAAGATATCGTGCAGTACATGAAAACCACGAAGTTTTAACTGTTTAGAATAAATTAATCTCAAAGATTACATTGAAACCGTTTGTTTGTATAGAAAAAAATGTTTTCGAAGAAAAGCTGCGAACTGGTAACCACAACAAAAGGCAGGAGGGGTCCACGCGCGCACGTCTCATGTCAGAGAGTTATCTCCCGTCGCCAGACGTTTGTCTGGCTTAGATTCGTCGGTACGCATGATCGAAGTTTCGCGAACTCGCCGGAACAATTCGTTTTAAGGAGGCGGGGGGTTTTCCTGTTCTTCTTTGGCAGGACTGATGCCTAAACCGCTTTAACTTCAAAAAAGCCCCGTGGATCAGGATCCAAGCTTCTGAAAGACGTGCAGCTGCCACACGCGATTTGGGACTCGGATTACAGACTATAATGGCGCCTAGTTCTAACCTTCGAGGTCTTGGCAAAGAGCGTCTCGCAGAAGAGGGAGGTGTGGGGCGCGACCCTTGGGCCAACGAACTCGCGGAACCAACCATTACAGGTATCCGGACAGAATCCCTACCAGAGAACTCCGCTGTTAAGCTGCAGGAAACCGGAGAGCTCGCGGGAAGCTCCAGCGGGCCGACGAGAAGACATGTTGAACCGGCGTTCTCGTCCAGGGCAGCAGGTCGGCGCGCATGCGCACAGCCGTCTACCGACTTTAAAAAAAAAAAAGAAGAAGAAGAAAGGCTCCTTCGGTTTGCATATAAGGCGTTAGTTTACCTGGACACCTGGCCGGTCCGAACACCGGATCAGATCCACGTTTCGCGTGTGCGTGTGAAGTCAAAATTATGTCAGGGTTGACGAATGAAACGCGGTGACAACTCTTATTATTTATTTGTTTTGCTTTTAAACATCATCGATGGGGGCGATATGATCGGCTTCCGGCCTCGCGCCCCGACATTGCCAGACAGCCTCACCAATGTCGGCTGGATGGGGGAATACTGAACGGCTTTTCTCACTAAAATACAACAACGACACTACAACACTACTACTACTACTAACTACTACTACTACTACTACTACTACTACTAATAATAATAATAATAATAATAATAATAATAATAATAATAATAATAATAAGAAGAAAGAAGAAGAAAGAAGAAGAAGAAGAAGAAGAAGCAGGAGGAAGAGAAGAAAAGTATGTCACCTTCAAATGACTTTGATTTGTTTTTGGTTCAGCGATAAAGTAGAGAAACAGGAGAGTGATGCCGGCTCCACGTCTGTCCGAGTCAAAATCAGGTCTTTGGCAATGTCAGAACTGCTGAAGTGTAATATTTAAGTGGGTTAACGTTTTTTTTTTAAAAAAATAATTAAGAACTTTTCATAGAATTCGTGGTCATGAACAGAACATAATGGCAGGTTGTTTTTTTTTTTCTCCCTAACGTTAGCTCTTAGACAATTACAAATCTAGCAGCGAAGATTACTCACATTATTGGAGGACTATTCTCTACCCTGGACAGCTGCTTAAAGCAAACACCAGCCTACCCGAGCCAGGTGTAATTCGCGATCCTTTCCTAGGGCTAATTTGACTGATATCTAATGCAAAGGGTCACGAAACGTTGAATAAAAGTTAGTCCAGACCACCCGTGAGACAGTAAAAAATATGAATATGTAGCAGTGGAGTTTTTCAAACAGCCTCGGCTTGATCAGCCAACAGTGTAGTTTCGAGTAGACTTTTGAAAACAGCCTCGGCTTGATCAGCCAACAGTGTAGTTTCGAGTAGACTTTTGAAAACAGCCTCGGCTTGATCAGCCAACAGTGTAGTTTCGAGTAGACTTTTGAAAACAGCCTCGGCTTGATCAGCCAACAGTGTAGTTTCGAGTAGACTTTTGAAAACAGCCTCGGCTTGATCAGCCAACAGTGTAGGTTCCGCTAGAGGCTTGCAGATAGTTTGGCAAAGGAAAGCTAAAGGAGAAAACACTAAATAATATAGGATTTAGAAGGAAAAAAAAACCGTAGGGCTAAAACTAGTTTTCAAAAAACTATATTTGAATCTACTTTAGGGACGAATGGCCACAAGCCAACTGTGTGCTTAAGCTATTTTGAATGAAGAATTTGGTCTCTACTGCTTATTTTATTTATTTTAGCAGCAAATTCAGAAAGAAACAAATTGCACGGAATACTGAATAGAATTACTTCATCAAAGGGTTAATTAGCCATGTTTTGTTGAGATTTTAAAGCGTTCTATCATTCCTTTGCAAGATATATATATAACGCAAGTGGGTCTGTCAGACTCGATAACCCGTGTCTAAGAATACTCATCAAGGAAAATGTAATCTATCGTATTATTTTCTGCTGCTTTTACACTTCTGACCTTTGAGTTTTGCTTTTGTGAATGGGAAAGAAAGAAAGATTAATGAATGCTTATCAGCAGTGACACGGATGCCAGTGTGCGAGCGTCTGGAACTCGCGGCATGGAAGCGGATCGATGAGGAGTCAACAGCATCCAGGTGTGGGGACGTGGAGGACGCGACGACCGACCGGTTTGCAGACCCAAACGCGTTTGCCGAAGGCGATCAACGTGACACAGCCGCGATGAACCCTGTCTGGAAACAGGGAACGGTTCGGCTACAGAGAACAACTGGCTGAGTCCTATCCGATACACATTTGTTCCGATTTCTAATCAGAAAGGTTGTAAAAAGTCTTTTTTTTTTCAAGTTGGTACTAAAGAATTTGTCGTCTTCCGTTCTTTAGCAATTTTAGCGATAATCGTGGCAGTGTCGACTTCATTACTCATCATTGCATTTTGAGAGATGTTGCTGCTAAAACCGTAATATTTGTATACAGTTGTCCTCCGGTATTCGCGGGGGTTACGTCCCTTGAGCACCGGCGAAAAGTGAAAAACCGCGAATATTGGACGTGGTCCATATAAATGCCTATAAACGTCAAAATATAATGTAAAATATAAGTAAATATATAATAATAATTTAATAAAAAATACAACACTCGGGGAAACACTCGAGATAGCTACACGCTGTAAGCTGGGATGATGCGGGGCTGCTGGGCTGCATCTGCCTGAGACAGCGCCTCGTGGGCAGCGGCCAATCGGCAGCGAGGAGAAATGAACAACGCTCTCGGATTGGCTACTTTCAAACCTCCAGCCAATATCGTTTATTTTATATTGATATTTTGCTGAATTTACGTTAGTATTTATATTACAAAATTAGTAAATTATATTGTTATTAATAATTTAGCGTTAAAAAGCGTGAAAAAATATATATTGCCATGAAAAAAGCCATTAAAAATCGCGGAAGATATTTGCGATTCCGCGAATATGCGGGGGGTTTCCACAAACAATTATTAGTTAGGTTCTAAGGAAAATTCCGTGAATAACCGGGACCGCGAATTCCGAACCGCGATTACGCGGGGGTCGACTGTATATATATACATAAATTTCCACGTATGCTTTTGTCTATTCTTTAATAATTTAAATGATAAACTGCTACATTCTGAACGAATATGTTTTTTGTTGTTGTTTTTTTAAAAAGAATCGGCGTTCATAAGTCACATGACTGAGTGTCATAAACCTATAAAAGTTCTACAAGCACCGGATGTGACATTTTCCTAGATATAAAATGTACAATAATAGTTTTTAAATGATTAGAAAACAAATCCATTTATTTATTTATTCTCGTTTTTATTTTGTTTGCCCCCTTTTAGGTTATCTTATCAGATTTTCCAAAATAATCATATTTTATATACAATCGGACGAACAGAGGCGGCAGGTGATTTCCTGAAGACTGGCCTACGGCAGGAACCCTATCGACATTTTATTGATTATGCGGCCACAGGAAACCTTTGACCTGATTTTCTTTGTTTGTTTGTTTTCCGAATCTAAAGTATCCTTGTTAAGGCATGGAGTTTTAATCCGCCCCATGGTGTGTGTACCTGGATTTACTACCGCACATCGATACCATTCAAAGGATGGCAGTTAAAAATACGTCCTGTCGGAAACAAGAAGCCGCGTATCTTTATCGTTTGACTTTGTTCCAGACTCGGCGGAAACTTCAAAGCCGAACATATCTGCCATTTTCTCTCTCTCCTCTCTCTTTCTCTCTCTGTACTGACGTCATATCTCTCGGCTGACGTCATATCTCTGTAATGACGTCATATCTCTCAGCTGACGTCATATCTCTCTGTACTGACGTCATCTCTCTCTCTCTCTCTCTCTCTCTCTCTCCTCTCTCTCTCTCTCTCTCTCTCTCTCTCTCTCTCTCTCTCTCTCGAGTTCCACAAATTTTCCTCCGGGATTTAATTCGGCCATGCGCTGTTTGCCACTCAATTTTTAATGCTCTTTCTTCTTCCTTTAATAGTATAGCCAAAAGAAAAATTATTTACTTTTTTTATTTAGAATCCATAAAAAATAAATAACTAATCGGGAAATATGCAAAGATAAAAAAAAGATATCTTAGTATAGCTTGAATGCGGATCTTCCTAATTCGCTTTCTTTCGCTTACAGGGGTGTAGAGCAGCCAGCAGCCGTAGGCATCGACTTTCTCCAGGCGCTGACATGAATCGTCAAGACCATCACCGTGATATTTCTCCGTCTTTCCTTCTGCTCAGTTAGCAAACAAATTTACCTCCCTCCTCTCGTTTCCACAGTAACGACTACGTTACTATGAAAACCATGTACGTCAGCCTGGCGCCTTTCTGCCAGATTTCCTTCTATGTAAACATTTACAAGGGATTTTACCAAGAAAAAAATAATAATAACAAGGGGAAGCAACCTCCCATTCTCCCTCTTTTTTTTTTATTTTTAAGTTGGTTTTTGTAAGAGGAATCCACGCGGATATAGCGGCTGAATCTGGTTTTCATTCATTCAAAACCGACCGCAAGCCGAACTTTCATCAAGTATCCAGGTGGGGTTCTGCCCTGACGAGTAAATAAATGTTTTAGGTCAGTTTGGAGTGGTTCCTTTTTTCGTAAATTACGACAGCTCGGGACTCTTGAAATTTGCATAACTCTTGCCTTTGGACTTACGCCTACACCGCAGACACAAGTCGTGTTGTGTCCGATCCATTCGTCGATATAGAGAAGCTTGTAAACATCGCACTCTGGTAACCGACAGATCCCTTAAATATTGTCTTCCGGGCTTCCACCCGGAACGTGCGTGGGCCGGTGAAATAAACAAGCCCCGAACTGGTTTCTGCTTCCGATTTACTTCTCTTTTCAGGCTGTGACTGAAAGCTGACAAATCCAACACTGGAAATAACGAACTCCAAGCTATTGATGAAACTTGATCCAGTCATTGGTTAAAGTCAAATAAGAAACTGTTGTTAAAAAGAAAATGTTCTGTCAGCTTGTTTGTGCGCCTCGGTAACAAATCTAAGGCAGTTATTAACAAGGATCGGACCGAATAACTGATTTTTACCAACCGATTTTTCTTCTTTGACACCGAATACACTTTGCTTTTTTTTTTTTCATTTATTGGGCAAAGTAAAACAAGATACAGCTGAGTGGATCGGCGTCTGGATGAACTCATGTCTAACTGGTTCAGTTTCAAAACGGTTTTTAAATAAAAGATGGCTGATAAGATTTTAATAAACTTTCGCACAATGTGATGCTTGACATCAGGTTAAGGACTGAACTAAATACAATATAAAGAAAATTAGTGTTATCGGAAAATCGTCATTAAAGGACTGATATTTCCTCCTCTCCCGATATAGTGGGAAAGCAACAACAACCAAAAACCCACAAAATAGGGTAGTAATTGGTCTAAGGGCTTGATCGAGTCCAAATCCTGCATGATGATGTAGAATGACGTTCTACTGTATCTATTATTGTCTCTTAATTAGACAGACTATTGGCAAAGTCTGTCACCATAATAAACAGATGTTCTGAAATTAATAAATCAGTACAGGTCAGCTTTAATTGATATTTTCTGGCATATTAGATGTATATTTGCGATTGGCATTCGCAAACATCGCACACGATGGCAAATAGCCTGGTAACACACCATTTGTCATGGTAGAACGAGCAGGATGTACAAATGTTATCAACGAGCTCTTTCATAAAGTAGACAACAATGGATGTGGTATTCCTTCTTCTAAGTTATACCATATTATGGAATTTAGGCTCGGTTAAACTCATCTGCCATGTGTGTTGTTTCATTGGTCACGTTTGCCTCTAGCGAGCCTGATCTAGTTCGTAATGTTTTCCGAGGTATATGGAAGAACCTACTTGGTAAACTGTCTTTTTATTCGTTTACTTATTTTATTTTAATAATATAACTGAAAAAAAAAAAAAAAACACCAACAGACAAACAAGAACTGAGAGACTGGATAAAGATGGATGCAGGTTTTTCTGTTGTAAAGAGAAACAAACAGCCGGCTATTCACTCTGAGCTCTGCCGCCATTGGCTGGCTGGTGGGGGCTGGGAGGGGAGACGCCGCTACAAACGCTGCGATTAGCGCTCTTATCGGGGGGGAAAAGGGGCTGATCTCCCTCCCTTTTTGTTCTGCTGTCGTTAACGAGGTTGCTACCTCGCGAAAAATGTCTTTACTTTCACTTTAAGCGTGCAGGAAAGGCGGCTTTCTACGTCCACCTCAAGAAGCTTCGTCCGACAAACGACCTCCACCCACGGGGCCAGTCCGCGCTGGGAATGGCTCCCGCCCGCTGACCTCGCGTGCGGTTCATCCTTTAAGCTGGACGGTGCCGCGACTCCACTTTTAACTGAAGAACGAACGCCGTTTTGTTTTAAGGGGGGAAAAAAAAAACCTTTTAATTTTTATTTATTTATTTTTTTAAAGCGCAAAATCAGCTTCTGCAGCCGTTTGCCGCCGACCCCCCAAAGGAGGCTTCGGTTAAAACATCCGGGGAATGTCTGGGGGGGGGATCGGATATCGCATTCCACGGGAAGTCAGTGCATTTCGCGGAATGCGTGAGCTGCGCGGCGGGAGACGGTGTACAAAGAGGGGCTTAAAATAGCCCGCGCGATGTATCGCCGGCCCCCACCAGGTGCCCCCCCCACCGATGTCTCTGCCAGCACTGCTGCCAAAATAGTCTTTGACTGCAGGCAACAGAAAAGCAGACTACGTGACCTCCTCTTCCTCCAGCAACATCGACTCCGAGCCATTTCTGTAGAGAAACAGATTCCTTTTGTTGTTGTTTTTGGTCCCTTTTACGGAGATAAGGGTCGCGATAACCTTCTAAACCCGTCCCTTACCCCGACTTTCCGTCACCGTACCGAACAGAACCGGTGCGGCCATGAACTCTTTACCTTTGCGAATCACCAACGAATGCGATCTCTCTTCTCCCCACCCCGCCATTTATACCGTAAAGTCCTTTGTTCATCTGTTACTTAAAATCTTTTTTAAATGTTTATTGTTCACTAAACGGCCACACAAAAGGGGCCGAGCAAACCGCCTGCAGACGAGGTCAGGCATGCGCTTTAAACACCGAGCCAAGAGCGGGAACGGAGCCTGCATCTCACCGACCTCCCCCGGGGGTGAAAAGCGCTTGTTTACTTTACGACGACGATGAGAGAATGTACAGCTGCTGAGTGCAGCATACGACACAGCAAAGACGGCATGGATCGGCGGCCTGGTGCCCCAGTACATCCAAAACTGCACTGACTTTAAAACAGGCTTGCATCACTCATCTCTTTTAGTCCCCCACCACCAGTTTTTTTTTGTTTTAAATAATAATTCGGGGCCTATAGAAAGACGACTTTTTCTGACATTTTGAATCCTTTGTTCTGTTTCATGTTGTTTTTTTTTCGGGGGGAAATCGCGATATGGAATCGTGGTTAAAAGAAATTTAATAGAATTATTAAAGTTAAGGTGCATTAACGATGGATCACATTCTAAATTAATTAAATAATCTAATTATCAATTAGAGAGTTGGAAATGAACTGGAAGGTTTCCAATAACACCATCGCTACTATGCTTCGGATGATAGAGTGGAAATAATGAAAACAGCGGCTGTAACAAAGATACTATAGTATAGATAATATAGCAAAGATAGTATAGCAGGATGACTGCTGTAATTAGCATAGAGGTGTTGTAGCTAGTAGTAACAACAACAAAACAATAATAATAATAATAGTTAGAATTCATGAAACAGTATGATTAAAGGGCGCGTGTGGAGAGAGGGACGATGAAGCACAAATACGCAAAAGGTGATGAAAGCGCTGTTCCAGAACAAGTGCTGCCACCTCTTTACAAGTTATGTGTTCCGAAGCTGATTTAGCTGAAAATTTTTCGTGTGGGGGGGGGGAGACCAAGCAAGATAAATAAACTCCATATTAAAACGAATGAAGGTAAAGTAAACTCTTTATGCTACCATCGGAAAGAGTTTGTAGTAGCTCGTCTCGCCGTTACTGTATTTCTAACCACGAGTTCAGGGCCATTCCGTCTGACCGTATCCCCCCCCCCGCCACCGGTAGCCGATCTTTACCGAGCAGTGACGTTCTCCATCACGAGTTCAGGGCCATTCCGTCTGACCGTATCCCCCCCCCGCCACCGGTAGCCGATCTTTACCGAGCAGTGACGTTCTCCATCACGAGTTCAGGGCCATTCCGCCTGAGCGTATTCCTCCCCCCCCCCGGTAGCCGATCTTTACCGAGTAGTGACGTTCTCCGCCTTCGGGAAAAAAGCTAAAAATATCTTGTTTCGCCCTAAACTGATGAACACAGCAGCCTAAAACTGAAAGAAAGAACGGGGGGGGGGGGGTCAAAGAAAATGTAGAAAAACAAAACAAAAGTGGGGGTTAGGGGGGGTGGTGACAGAAGATCAACGCCTTTGGAATATGGTGAATGCTGACCTTTGGCAGTAGCTATCAACCGACCGGCAGGTGAAAAGGGCATCCGAACTGGGATAGAAAACAGGGTTTTCTCTCCTTATAAACGGTTAACGAGTCGGAAAACCCTTTCCCCCTTATTTTCTCTGCTTAGCGAATTCGACAGAAATCCCGGTGGGCCGGTGAGCCTGTTGGCCAGTGCCACCTGGCGCCCAGTCAGTAGGCTGATAACCTGATTGGCCTCTCTACTTTCAATACTATTATGTGCTAATGAGCAACCTACTGCACTCTACATTAGTTGTAGGTGTCTGTATATGTGATTTTATGTCGGAAGTTATCAACTGTATAATCAAATTAATATCGTCCTGGCCCCTAGGTCCTGTAGGTGAGAGACAAAATAGGTTCCAGCAAATATACTTGAAATTTGACGTTCTGTACAGTCCATACTGTACTCGTATACCCAGCCTTCTCCTCTGTGGCTTGCATCTAAGCCTCAATTATATTTTTTTCTTCGTTGTAAAGAACAAACTCTTTCAAGGGCTGAAGCACAGTGATTACTAATTTATATATAATATAATATTATGCTAAAAAATTTTTAATGAACTATAGTCATGTGCCACGATGGTGTTCCCATAAGATTGTAATGGAGCTGAAAAATTCCTGTCGCTTGGTGACGTCGTAGTCACGTGTTTGTGGAGCTGCATATGTAAACAAGCCTCCTGCGCTGCCAGTCGTATAAAAGTAAACTACACACAATTATCAGGCCTTTTCGTAAAGGAACAATATTATTTACGTTGTATTATTACACTCTATATCAGTAGCTGGTATTTGTTTAATACTGAGAAAAAATGTGTTTAACTTATTTCATTTATTTGAATAACTGCATATTATATATAACATTCTCCTTCTTCAATAAAGATTACCACGTCATATACTTATCATCTTCTATCGAGTAATTGAGATTATTGCTTAGTAATTTCAGTTTCGTGGAAAATCATGTATGCAAGTAAATTTAATAAGGTCACAATTATAAGATTTCAACTTTATTCTGTGTATTCATAATCATTGATATATATATAAATTATATGTGTGTGTAACTTGAGTATTTTTTACCTTGTGTACAGGGCTTTTTTAATGTGCAGTTCTGGAGGCAAATGTGAGCAGTTCAAATACAGAGATGTAACAGTGAATCTTCAAATAACGTCAAACAAAAATTAAAACAATGCTTTCTTTTTATTTTTGGATGAAGTATTATATTCCTCATATCTACAGAGACTGCCAATAACAACAGTTCTAAAACCAAATGCATTCATGAATAAAGTGGATGCACCCAATGTTGTCTCAAAACATAAACATTTTTTAACTTTTATCATCAGCTTGCTCTTCGAGGAGCTTCGTCTGTTTCTCCATCTGAGTTATCTAACATGAAGTATATGTTGGATGTGTTTTGTTCTTATATTTTTTAAATTGTTTGTTATTAAAATAAAGCTATTTTAGTGATCGAATCATAAGCCAATGGGATGAAGTACTTAATATTGACCTTAGAATATGTTCTAATACCCATTTCATATGGCCTCAAAATGTCCCTGTAATTGGTCAAATTTCAAAATTTTCTCGGCAGCTCACAGCGCCCCGAACCCCCAGCTGTATGGGCTCGCTGCGGTCGCCAGAATCATAGCCTACATTAATGGGCCGATTTTAGGTGTTTGCCCGGGCCGTTTTGGGCTCCCAATCCGCCCCTGGGTTTACGACATCTCTCTGTGACAGAGTTTCCGAGCAGTAAGATGGTATAACCAACCACTCGGATTCAGTTCAACCTCTTTTTAAGAATTCTACCAATACGGCCTGAACGATTTCGATAGTGATCGTTTGAGCACAGCGTTGATTTGCGGCCTCGTGGTGATCCCTATTCTCAGATCTGCCGATACTTAAAGACAACAGGAACTGAAAAAACTCGTCATTCATTCGGGAAGAGATTTTAACCTTGTTTTTGTTACAGGACTCACTGCAGCATCTGTAACTGGATTAATACTTTTTGTCACAAGTAGAGTGAATGATGTGCATGCGGGTTTTCAGTATCTCTGGTTTGGTACAGCACCCAAGGATTAGCAACCGGAGATTACTGGTTGAAATATCAGCTTTGGCTGTCTACAGAGCCAAACCAGAGATACTGACAGACTTTAACCTTCCGTGGCAGTTTTCCTCCTAGGAGTGAAAGGGGGAAAGACCATCGGGTCGTTAAGGTCACAATAAACAGATGAAGAAATAAAAAACTAATAATAATAATTTGGACCTGGTGATTTATCGCTGTCGGAGAGAGACCCGTCGTGAAGCACAATTTATCCCTTTAGTCACATAGCCCTGGGTTTCGGTACCAGGACTGGGAGAAGAAAACTGACTAAGTTTGACTTTTAAATCTGATTTACACTATCACATTTTACAACTCTCTCACACACACACACGAGAGAGAGAGATATGGGGGGGGGCAGGGTTCAACTGTTAATCACGCCCGGTGCCCGTCGATGAGATACGCGAATTACCTGGAAGTCTTTCTTTCACCAAGCTAATTGCTAGCGATCAGGGAAGAGTGCGGGTTGCTGACAGAATGAGCTACGAAGATGGGAAACAAACGGGAGTTAGAGGGCAACAGTCGGAAGAAAGATGATGCCGGTGAACAAGAAACCAATATACCGACTATGTACCACGCTGGAGTAATCCGGCAATCAGAACTGAAACGGAAATCTCCCGGCAGCGCACCTGTTCAGCGTTAATTCTCTAAATATACTTTTCGCAAGTTTGTCGATGCAGTTTACGCACGTGTCAAGGTCAGGTTATAATTTAGATTTGACTTGGTCGGTCAGACCAATTCTGTCAGGCGACAGAATTTCCAAAGCTGCCACTAAGTTTACCCAAGAATCGCACTGGCACCCACCCATTCCTCGACCACGAGAGTTTATTCCAACCGGAAAATTAAGGATCTTTGCAGAACTGACTCTGGAAACGACACGGGCTTTGATCCGAAGAAATTACAGCGAGCAAATAGTGCGACCAGACTTTCTTTTTGAAAGTTACTAATGGATTTGCAGATGAAGATCAGCAGACGACACCCTGGTCGTTCCCTCCTCAGTGTTCGCGCCACAGCACTGATCCATCCCAGCCACGGTGCTGATATGCTTTTTCAGAATAAGCATTAAACCCGCCACACAACTTCCAAGGTTAGAATTGCCGCCTCTTGGGAGGGCTGTGAGGATGATGGTCTAAGAGGTCGGCAGACCGGTGGAGGCTTGGTTGCACCGTTATTGCAAATGCCGACAACATCTCCACCTCCTAAAAGCTTCACTAGTATTTCTTCTTTAACCTCGTTTTTCGCGGTTGCAAAAGAACAACAACAGATACGCTCGCGCATATAAAGATAAAAATATAATGGAAAATTTAGAGAATATCGGGATTTGACGAGACAACCGGAGAGGTTCGACATTTCCCTACCTCTCCTTCATCTCTTCCTCCATTTCTTCATCCAAGGTAAGAGTAGAAGACCGACAGCTGGGCCATTAGTCGGTGAGGGCAACACAACCAGTCTGTGCGCGGACTCTTCAGCGGGGCTCGACTGCTTAGCAGGTCGGCAAACGAACGGCAAGGAAAAACTTGGTACGTGTATGGATTACGATTCGCAGTGAAGCTCCGCTGTCGTCTTTGAGATCGCAAAGTCGTGAAAACTAATACTCATGACGTCGCTGCGAGCACAAGTAGCGATGACGTCACAGCTTCCAGCTCAAAACTGCTGTGCCAACCATTTTATCTAGAATTTCGCCTGTCAGGACTCAAGGCGAACGTTTGCTAGCTCCGATTGTCGTTTCTTCTCAATTTATACGTATATATGAATGTGGTGGTGGCTCGGTAGCCCAGTGGTTAGCCTACTAGACTGTTATGGTTGATTGGCCAGAGTTGGAACTCCAGTGGAGACCAGTTTGGTTTGGCGCACCTCTGCGACTTTGTCCACCAGCCAGCTCCTTGGATTATATCTCACAGCTAAATAAGAAGGGCTCTAGTAGGGACCTTCAAAAAACCCGTTCATCGTGCTGGCGACACTCTTAAAATTATTTACCGCCTTGCAAGGGCCTGGCCGCACGACGAGATATTGCTTCGGTGTTACGGCGCAGCACTTTGCGTATGTACAGGATATCTGAAAAGTCCGTGAGCACTGTAAACTTCAATGAATTATGACTTAAACATCATAGAAACAAATAGTAGAAGCCTCACATGCAAGCAAGAATATTAAAGATTTCAATACACTACATGACAAATTTCTAGGCCTTAAAATATCCGCCATGTTTTGGAATGGATGCATCACTCAATCTAATCTTGTAGTCAGATTTCTTTAGTGGATCCTGGCCTTAAGTTTATCCAATAAATGGGATTTTGAGGTTTAAACAATACCTTAAGCTTGACCTCCCTCCATGAAAAGTAGTTCAGTGGAGGACAGGGCGGGTAACCGAAGTGGCCAAGCAATTGATCCACCTCCACTGATCCATTTGGCCGGGAAGGCTTCAGTCGAGACCTGTCGTCCTTCGTGTTGGCAGACCTCTGGTTGGGGGGGGTAGTTCTGTCCCCTAATACGGAAATTGTGTCAGCTAACTTTACCGCTAACACTGCCTTCCCAGAAAATGACACCATTCCTTGTTTTTATTGGAGCTGTTCACAAAAATCGAGCCGAGCACGACGGTGGCCTTTCGGTAGCACCTAAACCACCTGAACCCTGTTAGCGTGTTCATGCGAGTTCACCTCGACAATCTGTGTACGTCCGGTCGTGGGATGTTTAGTTCACCGAAAAAAACAAGTCGCAGCGAATTCTTATCAAATGCCTCGTGGACACGACCGCAATTTCGTCAGCCGAATGAGTTCCTGAGCGGTGAACTCTTCTGACAGCTGCCATGGCCTTTATTTCTGCTGCCATAATTTTCTGTCAGTTTCAAATTTCATACGTCATTTGAATTAACATAGAGAAGAACCCTTAATATGTATAATGCCCTGGCTACTGTTTGTTATATGCATCAGAGGTTGCTAAAGTTTACAGTTGCTCAGAGATCATTTGGAAACTTTTTAGCGCGAACGTCTACTGTACTATCAGCATCATACACTCAAAACCGAACCTTGTGGCAGATCACTAGAGGCTTTCGCTTTCACGATAAAATTCTATTTAGGGAAACGTGATGTTGTCGCTGTTCTAAGAACTTGTCGACGTAAATACTTGCGTAAACCTCTTGGCTTTATTCTTTTTTTTTTCCGAACGATACCGACACTAGCCATTTATGTGAAACTATGAAACGCCTTGCTTACTAAAGTCTAGACAAGTTACATTAATTTGATTCATATATGTAGGATTCCCAACATTATAAAACGATTATCATTTGCAACTAGCATTACTGGATTATTGATAGTGATAATAAACTGTTTGAGAGGATACAGTCAAAAAGGAAAAAAAGATCGGTGATGAACTGTAGAGCTACTGATTAATGCCAAATGAATGGCTGGCAAAACGTCGTATACAGTTTCTGTTTTCTTTTACTGTTTCATGTTCGTAGAGACTAGCGCGCGCGCACACACATACCCACACATGCACACAGACACACACACACACACTACCCACACATGCACACAGACACAACGCACACACATACACCACACACACACACCCACACATGACACATACCCACACACACACCCACACATGCACACAGACACAACACACACACATACCACCCACACATGCACACAGACACACACACATACCCACCCACACATGCACACAGACACACACAACAATACACACGCACACACATGCACACAGACACAACACACAACACACCACGCACACACATACCCACACATGCACACAGACACACACACACACGCACACATACCACACATGCACACACACAACACATACACACGCACACACATACCCACACATGCACACAGACACACACAACACACACACACACACACACAGACACACACACACACACACACACACGCACACACATACCCACACATGCACACAGACACAGACACACACACAACACACACACATACCCACACATGCACACAGACAGACACACACATACCACACACATACCACACATGCACACAGACACACACACACGCACACACAGCACACACACACACACAACACACACACACGCACACACATACACACATACCCCACATGCACACAGACACACACACACCAACACACACACGCACACACAACACACACATACCCACACACACAAAGCCTTGCGATAAGTAACAATGGCTTTCTGCGAATCACTCGATGCTCATTCGCCCTCAAAGAACTTATTCCGGGTTCTTACTCTAAAATATTTCGTTGTCACACGATCGCTCGACTGATGCCATTAACCTCATAGAATCGCATCGGCCCGTCATCTACAGCACAAGTGCGAGGAAACTGAACGGTGGAGAAGACTTGTCTTTAAATGTTCTCTCCTTGTGTGTTTTTTTTTTTTCCCCGTCTGTTCTGACGGAAATCACCCGGCTCACGTTCGGCTTTTAGGGTCGACTGGCAGCCGGCCGAGTGGAGCACGACTGGCGCCACGTGCTCTGCAGCTTGTCATCGTGAAGACCTCGGAAGTCACGAAAGGGTCTAGCCCACGTGGATGTTTGGCATGGGTCCGAGAACGTGCGTTACCATGAAAAAACACATGTAGAATTTAAACAGACAGAGAGAGAATAAATGTTTAATGATATTGAGTGGATGGAATTCAGTGGACTTGACAGAGCAAAGGTATGAAAAGGCCTCCATCCCCGGACAGTTTTCAATTTAAAATCTCTTGGAATCCCTTCTTTTTTCCCCCACGTCAGATGTTAAGCAGAGTAGATGAAAGTAACATAACTCGCTAGTTGATGTACCCCCCGGGGTCCTTTTCTCGTCTGTTTGTTTTGTCGAAATGTCGGCGTTCCTGACGAGACTGTCAAGCATCTCTGCCCGCAACCGAGGTTACGGAATTTTTTTTTTTTTTTTAGAGAAACTCAGCGCCATTTTATCACCTAACGACTGCAGCCGCGCTGTATTGTGCGAACTTTGCTCCTGGGTGTGACCATTATGCGTGGGGGGGGGGAGAGGTGGAGAGGAAGGAGTCATAATTTCATTATCCAGGGTTCAATACACACACGGCCATGATACCAGTCGCTACCACAGTCGACTATTTAGGTTTAAAAAAAAAAGAAAACGTTTTCTGCAAATATTTTTTTTTAATGTTTCATTATTTTTTTGTTGTCCCCTCTCATCAGTCAGGGGATTATTCTTTTAGCCGAGAGCTGTCGACTGATTGATTTTATTGGTGTTACGGCAGCGACAAGGAGGGAGGGCGGAGAGTGGTTAGGGTTCTATCGATTTTGGTTGAGTTCTGTTATCTCTTTTAAGCCTCAGATTATCTCGTTGTTTTATGTATATTTCTAACCACGCCCCCCCCATGGCCCCTGGCCCCCGGCCCCGCCCACAGTTTCGTGCAGTAGCGGGAAAGCCGACCATTTTGTACAAAGTATCTTGTCTTTTAGAAGTTATGAAAGGAAAATTAACTTTAAACGTTGACATCATCGTCATCTGGTAATCGGGTCGCTGGCTTCGACGGGCCCAGATTCCAAATATCGTCAGTTCATTTTGCTCTCTATGGCCTATGAAACACGAAGATGCCAAAACGTCAGCTCATATAATTCTTCGACGACGTTTGTGTTTTGTTGTCCCCCCCCCCCCCCGTTGGACAAGTCGCGCTGACCGACGTGTGAACTCTAGTAGAAATGAAAGCTATCAAATGGCTGAGAAATACAAAACTGAAAGAAACTAGAGACAAACGAGATCCGTTCCCTGCCCTCCTCCAGTCTGCCGAAATGCTACAGAAACACTTTGTTAAATAAACTGTGAAAAACTCTCTCAAATAAGAAGACCTCTGGCTGACATTGGAAGAATGCTTCTCGAATTACTGAGACGTGTCAGCTAGCAAAAACATGACAGATTCTGTTATATGTCTGATCAAGACAAGAAAAAACTGCACAGTTCTTTTACCTGTTTTATAAAATTTACCGTACAACAACTTTTCCAAACAACTAAATTATTATTATATGTCTGTCCTTTTAGAACACTTAATAATTGACCTATAGTTCTAAGAAAACCTTATTTTAATACGCATTTCTTTCTTAGAACAACAAATTATTAAATATTTCTTAAAACACCAATAGTACGCCTTTATAGAACAACTAATCATCGCACGTTTTTCTTAAAACACCAATAGTACGCCTTTATAGAACAACTAATCATCGCACGTCTTTCTTAGAACACCAATAGTACAACTAATCATCGCACGTCTTTCTTAGAACACCTAATTAGCATATCTTTTTTGAACATATTGTGTGCGTTTACTTTAATTAATATCAGAACTAAAAATCTTTGATAAATAAAAAAGTAGTTTATAAACAATTTGTTTATTATCAAAACTATTTTTAATTGAATTTATAAATAGATTTTGTTGAAATATGACCTTCACCTTGTTTTATCGGTGACAACTTTAGTTAGAATCACTCCGAAACTGAAATTATTTTGTATTACCTGAGAAAAGTTTTGCGAAAATAAATACATACATAAATAAATAAAAGGATTTTATTTACACTAGCGATTTTTGGTCACCCGAGTATCACCGTGTCAGTAATGGATATATTCTGCCACTTACCTGCTACAATTTGACGTGTGTCCGTTTTATAGCTAGCTGGACTGTTTTCAGGCGGTTAGCTATTGCATAAATATCTGTCAGGGTGCTTTCAACTCGTCAATAAAAGTACAAGTTGCCGAAGAGAAACAGCTGAGAGCAGATATCGTCTGCGACTGCTTCTGTTTTTTGTTTTTAAAAAACTTAATAAATGGTTCATGTTCTGGTTAAAGAGGGACTGTATAATAATCTAGATGCTCCAATTTTAAATGATATCAGTTGAGCTAAGTTCATTGGGCAAAAACAAAACGGCGATCTGAAATGAACGTGAAAGATGGCAAGGGCGCCAGTCTGAAAATGATCGCCGACAGATCGGCATTGGCAGAAAAGGATTCGGTGACGTGGGTGACCACTGTTGACTCAATAAAGCGTGTACACCCTTAGTATCGACCAACTCAGATAGTCCAGCTGTGTCGTTGTTTGATGTTGCGCCTTTATTTAACCAGCGTCATTTGTAGCTGTTCAAGTGAGAGACTTGTGGGGCGGACTCCCAGATAGGGTACATGACACACACACCGTGCAGATTTAAAGTGCAGCAAGACAACGTGTATTCAGTGTGGACGGGTGCTGCTGACATCCATAAATAGGAACTTGGACCCTCGGTGTTGGACCAGAGTAGCGGCTACAGTCGTAACGATTTTCGGTATCGGACACCGGTCATGCACCCGTCGTAATGGTGACGAGATAAGAATGCCAGCACGTGGTACGCCAGGCTGCTCCTACCATATCGATCATGCTGGGTAATAGCACACTTAGAAAAGAGTTCTCTATCAAGTATCCAGACTCTAGCCCATCCAGCGTTGATGTCTAGACAGGATCCAGATTCGCCAGTAAAGAGGTTATGGTGTCAACGCTTCAACTACCATTTGCGATGTCGTCTCCCATGAGTAGCTGTCGATAGCGTCCCCTGTTAGAAGGATACTCAACAGTGCTGTTTTGGACCGCATGCTACTAGCATGAAGCCTACTGCAAATTGTCCGTGCCGAAATTCTATGGTTGGTTGCTCTTCGGTCAATTCGGAGAGATCGTCTTCTTCTGGAAAAGGTGACAAGATAACGATCGTCACGGAGAGGGGTTGTAACCTTTGGGGGATCTGGACGCCATGAACTATAGCCAGTCTGATGGTACCTCACTTTGATGATCAGTGTACTGGAAACAAAGAAAATTTGCCTCGTCTCTCCTTGTGCCATCTCAATGGCTTGAGCCACCTCATTCGGTGTTAAATTACGTTTAGGCGTTTCTAAACCGACTTACACCTCACGCGCGACTGCTGGTTTATGGGGGAAACAGTAATGAGTAGTGTGCAAGGATGTATGCAGATTAGGGAAGAGAAGCGATTTGCACGCGAGTTTCAAGGTTGGTCATTGGAAACACTGCTTGATGTTCACGACACAGTTAGAGATGTACGACGAAGATGAAACAAAAAGACTCGATATGTACAATCAAAGGAACAATAGAAACATATAAAATATAGTATACAAAATCAAGGTCAGGTCGTAACATAATTATACAGTACATAACATTACATTAAAAAATTAGAATATTAACAAGTGGAAATGTATGATTAAGCGTACATATATGAATCAAATATTTCCTAAACAAATTTAAAATTAATTTAGGTTATCTTTAGAAAAGAAAATATTTGCGAGGCCATTTAAGCAGATCGATCGTGCTTTAGTGAAAGTAGGGATCAGTAAACGTGGGTTACAAGAAAATTAGGAGAAACTCTACTCTAGTTAGTTAGTGCGGGGTAAATTGTTACAGCACCAGTAATAATTCCTAATTAAACCTGTAGAGAAGTCATAATCGATCACATGCTTTGACCTTTATACGTTTAATTAGGAATTATTACTGGTGCTGTAACAACTAATCCATAGAGTAAAGAAAATGAAAAAAGTGATGGCGAATTTTCACAGCAGTATTTTTCACTGTAAAAAAATGCATCTTTGTTGCGTGTGGTTGTAGTTTGCGCTTCTGGCTGCTGATAGACGTTCACCATGCTGTTGCAGTATTTTTATCTGACACTAAGAGAATGCCCTGAAGAAGCCATCCACACAGTCACCTGTTGTTCACTATATACTTCCTCTTGAGCGTCACTCGCGTAGTTTCCTGGTTCTTTATGCCAATCGCTAGGGATGAAGATGAATTTCCGCATGGCAGCTTGCGTAGCCTGAAGTAATCTGATCGTATTGATACCGTGTACCTTTCTCGTGAAATACGTGAAGTGATGAGGAGAGCCTATTGAAAATCCAGTCTGTCTTTTAAACAGCATGGGAACCTGACCGCTGTCAGCAGAAATACCCGTTGTAAATTTATGAAATGTATTTTGCAGTGAACAGAAATTGAAAGCATAGAGAAAACAGTTTAATAATCACTTTTTTTAAAAGTATTACAAACACACATATTACATGTCTGTAGGATTGTGTGTGGCGCGCGTTTCCATGGATACAGAAAGCTGTCTGCATTAAGTGTGACACCGTCAGATTCGACTGTAGATTTTCGCTTCAATTTAAATGACAAGAGCGAAACTGCTGACGGGCCTTTGATGACATTTCTAAAACGGGTAAAGCCGAAGAGAAGATTGGTTCGCAGGGTCAAGGTAATGCGATATCTACGGTATGCAGAAATAAGTTACAATAATCTCTTATTTTATTACTTCACAGCAATATGTGTACATGAGAGGACTTGACGAGTCCTTGGAAAGGCCACCATGCGTCCTCAGTTACTGTACATCTAGCTCGTGAGGTTGCTATGGAATTCCAGAGTCAAACAGTACTTATTAGGGAAATGCTATAGTCGTGGTGTTGATAAGCAGATAACATTAATCTTATACATGACTGTAAGACTGCACCTTCAAGTATTTTTAGAAGCGCCGCATATGAACGTATAAAACTATCGTGGGAAAATGGAAATTTCAGATTCTTCTTTTAAAAAGGGGTCGTTCTCGTGCACCTGTAGGCAACAGCGACCTCACAGCTACATTTAGATCTATAAATAAAACCTGATTTCCCTCAGAGAACTGGCGCATCACCATATTACCAGTCGAAAGATCGTGTGTTTTTAAATAATATGTATAGTTGTGTTGCTGGCTTCAGGGTTAAGGTGGAGTGAGATGAGACAAGGTGCAATGGAAAATCGTGGGAGTTGGGGGGGGGAGAACTCAGGTGAGAGAATCGCTAAGAAGACCTGTGGTTAAAATCAGCGAGTCTGGGAAGGGGGAAGTAGTACAGGGTTAACGTAACGTGACGAGTGATCTCACCATCGCGTGTAAAGGAGCGACAGTTGGCGATTCGATATGGGCAGCTAACGAGGTGTTCTCCCGAGAGTATCACCTTCCAGGTAAGCGACGCTCGTTTCAACGGTCCGACGTCAGCTGTTTGCAGACCGTTGGGTTAGTCACTTGAACCCCACCGCCCACAAACTCCAGATTCCTGCTTTAGCCAGCGGGACTAAGGTAGAGCGAGTCGAACCGTCAAACCAGTGATTGCGGCCATTGCGTGGAATTGTTTTATTATTATTATTATTTTTATTATTATTATTATTATTATTATTATTATTTCTTCTTCTTCAATAATAAAATAATCCCGTTTGTTTATTTTTGTAATCTTCATTCGCTTTTAATAGCAGAGCAATGGAAAAACTCGCGCGGGTCTTCTCTCTCTCTGTAATGATATCTCTCTGTGTAATGACGTCACCTCTCTCTGTAATGATCTCTCTCTTTCTCTGTAATGACGTCACCTCTCTGTAATGACGTCACCTCTCTCTGTAATTAATATCTCTCTCTGTAATGACGTCACCTCTCTCTGTAATGATATCTCTCTTTCTCTGTAATGACGTCACCTCTCTCTGTAATTATATCTCTCTCTGTAATGACGTCACCTCTCTCTGTAATGATATCTCTCTTTCTCTGTAATGACGTTACCTCTCTCTGTAATGATATCT